>MEHQ01000249.1:0-123659 GCA_008828725.1 Saccharina japonica
CATAGTGGGCCCGAAAGCTGCGGCACAGCAGCAGGGCGTCCGCTACAACCAATCGAGGGTACAACAGTAGTAGTAGCAGTATAGTTCCTGCGGCCGTCCTTTGCCTCTACATCACACACACTGCCTAATCTTGTTGTGCAAAAGTTGCTCAAAATGAACCGAAACGCCTCATAAATTTTTAATTGACAAAAAGTTACCCCTATCCCCTGGAGGTGAGCCGCAACCCCTGGGCGAGATATCCTCATTATTTAGTACGCTTCGGTAGTGATGGTGGTGGTGATGACGTCGTTTCGGATCTTCAGGACTATGCCGGTTTCGGTATGCCCCGCCGGAGACCGGCTCTACCACCCGCCACCCGACCCTGATCGGCGCCGCACCACCGCTCCAGCCGCCCCACGCGTCGGCCCTCGGCGACCCCGGCGGAACGGGCCCCGGTGCCGAACTCGGGCAGAGGAGATCGGGGAAAGGCGGCCTCCCGGGGACGGCTCGCTCCGTCCCCTGGAACGGGGCGGATCCGCGGGAGAGGAGGGGTTCCCAGCGTTTTC
This sequence comes from Saccharina japonica, assembly GCA_008828725.1. Classification (NCBI taxonomy): domain Eukaryota; class Phaeophyceae; order Laminariales; family Laminariaceae; genus Saccharina; species Saccharina japonica. The sequence continues at coordinate 546 of MEHQ01000249.1, forward strand.
GGAGGTCTTTCCCGCGCGGGGTCTAACCCACTATCCACACTAATTGGTAGAGGCAATTTTATGTGAGTGGTGGGGCCTGGAAAATCGTGATTTAGACCAATCACGAGCACGAACAAATCGTAAAAATCGTGACGTAGACCTATCACGCAGCACGAAAAATTGCAAAATTATCAATCCCGCCGCCGAACGCAGCACGGCGGCGCGCACGCAGAAGCGCCTCTCACAGAGGTTAGAAAGCTCGATGGAGGAAGCATCTGAGGACCCCGAGGCCAACCCCGACACCAGGGACACAACATAAGTTGATGCAGGGACACAAAATAAGTTGATGCATTCGGTGGCTGGTCAATCGAGGAAGAAGCTGCGGTGGCTTGGAGGCGGCTGCAAGAGAAAAACGAGAGAAAGAAAAAGCGGCCAGAGATCGACAAGAACACATCGAGGTGGAGGTAGCGAGGTGCGAGGAGGTGCTGCGGGACACCAGAACTGGCAAGCAAGGACGCCACAAGTGAGTAACACAAGCGTGTGCATTGTCCTGTGGCGTTGTCGGGGTTGGATGTCTGGCGTACCGCAGGTTCGTTGCATTATTTTGTGCATCCAGCAATGACCAGGTACCACTCTGGCCGGAAATATAACCGCTGTTTGATATTGATATCATAGCCTAAACGGTGATTATATATGTCTGTCACCTGGTCTCCGGAGTACCAGGTATCGTATGTATACGAGGTTTGATACCAGTACGACTATCAGCACCAGGTGCCTGGTACCTGTACCGTAGTACCTGGTAGTCTTTAGAGTCTGCGGATGGCACGCGCTTGTATGTACTGGTGCGTGTAGTTGTCTGTTATTAGGTCAACACAGCAGTCGACGTGCAGACTCCTTCTCTTCGCTCGGCGTCAGTCGCTTCCAACTCAGTACGTACTGATGCAGTCCAATACACCGACTTGTTGATGCATCTGATGGTCGGCACCAGTTTTTTTTACTGTGTCGAAAGTGTAACGTCCAAACTCCAGACTGAAGGATCGAAGTCGCTCGCATCCTGTGTATCCCGTTCGCTGCGGTTCTATTGTGAGCGAAGGAAGGCCATACAGTCCACCAGAGATAAAGCGAATGGCGAGCTGGAATACCTGCAGAACGGTATCCTTCCTGGTGAGCGGGCGCATCAACCACGACCGACAGCGGACTACTTGCGAAAAATTGGAGCGAGTATGTTCGCTCACCATCTTGCTGCTCCTACGACTATTCGGCCGATGAGCTTGGCTGGTGAGCGGGCACAACCTACGCATCGCGCTTCAAGGGGAGTTGGACAACGGACTGACCGTTTGCGCGATAGACACGGCAATGGTGGAGGTGGAGCTGGAGACAAAGATTCGGGGGGAAGGTGTTCAGGTTGGGAGGAGGAGGAGGAGGAGGGGGAGGAGAGGGGGGAGGAGTAGGAGGAGGAGGAGGCGGATAAGGCGAAGGAGGGGGTCGTGGGTGAAGGAGGCGACAAGAAAGTGGACAAGGAGGCCGAGGAAGCGTTCTACTTCAACATGTCGCCGGCGGTGAAAGCACGGTGTGCGCAGGTAAGAAGACTTTCCCCTGTTGGGCTCACGAACACCTGTATACCTAGTACAGCAGTAGTACTCCTGCTGCTGTTGTACTTCTGCTGCTGTTGTCTGCACGCACTGACGAGTCGCTTGCAGCATGGTATACTTGTCTCCTCTCTTTTCCTTTGTGCAGGTTGTACTTGCTTGCCGGCATGGAGGATTGGCGAAGATGCAGTCACCCGTCATCCGACGACCCGGTGAAGTCCTCGTCGAACACACGCCTGGAAGGGCATCTCCATCCGACCGTCTACGCATACGCCAACCATCTGTAGTTCGCCTCACAGGGTGTGCCGCACCAACCCCCGTGCAAGAAGCATGGATGGAAGGCCGTGGAAGACGGGCAGGTATTAACTGGCAATACTGTACTGCTGTGTTGCTGTCGGAAAACCATTTGTCGGACGGCACCTCTGTGGAAGGGTAAGAATACGCACTCGTAATTACGAACCCTGTACAGGATAGCGAGGCGCCTCAGGCGGATGATGATTGATTGCTCTCCGTTCTCAGGTGATCAGCTAGGGGTTTCGGGTGTCAGCGAGGACTGGTGAATGATCGGCACTAGACATATCTGCAAGCTCTGCCACCTTGACCATGACAAGTTAAAGGTGGGTGAATCCGTGCTGATGTGTGCATAGTGTCTCGTGTCATTGGTGCAGCAATGACTTGTTTTTATCCATTTTTTTTCCATCCCATTTATTATCTTCGCATTTCTATATTTCTCCTTCCCTAGTCGTAACTCAGATCCGGGGTCACAAGGTAGGCTCCTCTCCCTCCCCCCGCACTACGGTTCTTGCCTTGATTTTTATCGCGCAGAGGGTTCCGCCTTCCCAACGCTCGTCGATGTTCATCGAATTTTGCTAACTCACGCTCTCGCGCTTTCCGCTAGTCAAGATATTGTTTTACGAGAAAAAGTCCCTACGAGCATGCACTTGGGGGGGCTCGAACTCACGATGTTGAATTTAACAGGCTTCGTGGTTACCTGCTACCATTGACTACCAGTGGTTGACCACAAAATAAATATGTTTTCCCCCCATCCCATTTATTATATTTGCCCTTCTTTTCTCTCTCCCTCTTCACTCGTAACTCAGATCCGGGGTCACATAGTAGGCTCCTATCCCCCCTCTCCACTACAGTAGTGCCTTGTATTTTTGTCGTGAGAAAATTTTGACACTTTTTCCGTACCTGCTTACCATTTCTTAAAGTGGCTTATATATTTTGTATTACAAAAGTGGCTTATATTTTTTGTCGGACTGGTAAATATATCGAGTATCCTATCAAATGTGCATGCAATATAGCTTAGGGTTTCGGTGTTTTTTGTGTGCAGGCCCGTGTTCAGGAGTGGAAGGGCAAAGACGTCGAGAAGCAACGGCGAGTAGCCGAATTGAAGGGTCACTCCGAAAAGTTCACATCGTAAGACCCGGGCGTCACGCAGATGTACAGTGAACGGTTCCCAAGACTCTCGGCAACGACCCATCATCTGCTGGCTTGGTAACGGAGCTTTCAGTTCGCTCAGAGGCAATGAGTGATGGGCGCACGTCTCTGCTCTTGACGGCCCCGACAGGTGAATATTTCGTACGCATGCTCGGACTGTGCGACGGAACAAGGTTGCGAAGTTTCAGCACCGCTACTGACGTCGAGTGGTTGTTGCAGCATCCTGGCTGTCGCGGTCAGTACCCTCACATCACTGCCCGTGCTTTGCGATGCGGCGTTTTTTTGCTTGAACCAGCTGATAAGAAGTTCGTCGAGGGCGCTACCAAGGATGTGCTTGTGTGGTCAAAGCTCAGAAGCCAGGACAAGGACTAGGTCGAACTCATAGAGAGGCTTCGAAGCGGCTTGTACCGACCTTGCGACGATGTCGCCACTATCGTCCCACCCCACGCGCTCCCACCCCTGCCGCAGAACAAGGCCAGCACCAACAACGACGAGTGTGTGGCTGCAGGCGTGTGCTCTCCGTGTGGCAGCACGACTGCAAGCACTTGTTCCTCGTGTGGCAGGGGGGGGTGTGGTATCTGCACAGACTTCACTTTGTGCGGCTGGGGATGCCAGAACGGGGGGTGATGGTGAAGAAGACTCGTGCCAGGTGTCCTACGTGCAAGCAACGACTGGTTTTGGAGGACTTGTACCGGCACCTGAAGTCGGGGAACTTGTACCTGGTGGTGGAGGACTCGTATCGGGCTTGGGGGGGTGCTGGTAGGGTGCTGGGTTAGCTGGGCTTGGGGGAGTAGCACCCCAGAAGAAGTACAAGGCGCGCCCGCAAACGAGTAACGAGAGATAAAACAAGTGCCGGGCAAAAAAGGCTAGGAAGGAACGGGGCACACCTTTTACCTCTGCGTCGCGGACGCCGGATAGCCCGAATAGTTTAGGATGGAAGAACAATTAAATAACTCGCCGCATCTGTTTCATGTAATTCGCTAAAGTAGTGACGTCGGTTTGGAACTTCAATGCCTAATCAGTTCAAAATGTCCCCTCTTTTGAGCTTTTGTGTTGTTTTATTTTGTTTTTGTCCGTTTTTGGTTCTTCCTGTTTTTTGTATCTTGCTTTTTCATGGAGTGTGTGTTGCTGTATCAACTGCTATACTATTTATTAGTTGTGCACTGCACTTGTTTTGTATGGTTAGCAAATGATAGGTGGGTTGGGTGGGTGGGTGGGTGGGTGGGTTATGGGTGGGTTCGAGGGTGGGTAGATATGGTCGTGTGACGTACCAGCCATAGCCTCGGCGGTCGTTCCACTATTTTTCTACTGGTAGATGATTATTAATGTATATACGAATCTTACGATATTTTCAGTCTGGACGTATCACATGTATGTGTGATCTAGTTTTCTGCGTTCCTTGGAAGCCTGCTCGGTTATGTCACTGTGCCTGAAGGGAGTGCGGTTGGAAATGACTCGTACCTTGTACAACACTGCATATGACAACCGCAACCGGTTATATTTTTAATTTTGCCCGATAATTGAGGTATACGTATAATATGTACCACGCGACTTTTTTTACAACTGGTGACTTTCATACTGGTCCAATACGTAAATACCTTGCTACCACTCTGGACGGAAATATATAAGGGCCGTTTGGTATTCGATTCATTTAATACCATAACGATCCCTATAGTTTTTCGTTTAAATTGGTACGAGGTACATTAACACTCCTTATTCGTACGTTTTTGTTCGTAAACTCAGGTGAGCTATGCTCGTACGTACAAAGATATGATATGTACATGATACTGAGGCGCGCGAAGCGCGAAGCGCGAGCCTTTTTTTCTTGGTTCTCCAAGGAAAAAAAGCCTCTTCATAGAGGCTTGCGTTCTCCGTAGAAACCCATCTATCGTGGTGTTTGCAGACTTCCTCTGTGTGTGTGTTTGCGCCAGTCAACATCGAAGTTTGTACACCGCATTCAACGTACACGGCACCAACGCCAGTCCCGTCGTACTCTGTGCACGCACACTTTTTAACGAAGTCTTCTCGTGCTGGTATCGCTTCAACTCGTTCAGAGTTGGTCGAGCTAGGTGCGGCAACGTGTGTGTTTTACAGGCACAAATGCCTTTTTTTGAATTTCGGGACGTAAAACATCATAACGGCTTTTTTATATATATTTTAAAATACGTCACAGCGATGACTTTTTTTTTTGTTTTCGGAGTTCTATGATGTAGGTGGTATTGTAAGGCCCACTCTCCTACTACTGATGAGGGGAAGGAGAAGCTCTGCTGTAATGTCGTACAGCAGTAGTTGTGGTGGCACCTGCTACGATAATAGGTGCAGCAACGTGTGTTTTCGAACAACGCTGTGGGCCATGTTTTTTTGCAGGCACATAAACAGGAACGTAAATCATTACAAGGTTTTTGTTTCTGGAGTTCTACCGAACACAACCCAGCTTTCTTCGAACTATGCCGAATATCACTATCATCGTGTTGGGGAACCAGGAGACACGTGTACACAACAGTTTGAGTACGAGTACAGAGGGTTTAAGGGCTAGACCGACAAGCCGAGCGTACAGTGACGCTGGCCCTGGCCTCATGTGTCCTACTACTGCTGCTGTTGCTGTCGTTCCGTTGCTGTTGTTGCTGCGGCCGCCACAGCTGCTGCTGATGCTGCTGCTGTATGCTGTACTTGTGCTGTATGCTGTTGATTTTATTTTGTTTCAAGAAATAACCCATACGGCACGTATACGTAGATGTTCGTTCATGTTTTGGCTCAGCCCTCAGCACAGCAGTATCCCCCCAGCGTGATGCATCGCAGATTTGACTACTGCAGGTACCCGAGGTCGCGCCTCATTACCACCAATTACTAGTATATACCAGAGTTAGTTATAAATATCAAGTGCGGACGGACACAGCAAAAACAGTCGTATCAACAGTACAACACACATTGATATGCATGGTGGACACATACACCAGCCCAAACGCGACGCCAGGGACGCAGCAGGCAGGCGGGTGGCAAAACGCAACTCCGTATCGAAAACGCCTTCACAAGTTAAAGAGTTTATTTTTATTTTTATTTTTATTTTTTTCCCAGGCCCCACTACTAAAAATTTTCCCTAATTTCAAGATGAAAAAGATCCAGTCCCAGTGACTTTAGTTACTGGGCTCTGTCGCGGAAATTATTTAATTCCCCAAATCCCCTGCCTTTCAACTCTGTTTCGAGGTCTAATTCCATCTCTTTTTAGTAATCCCCTCCCCTACTTAGTTCAACTCCAAACACGATTTAGCTCTGTAGCCCATCAATCCCTCTACTTCATGTTGCACCTGGCATATAAATTTGACTCTGTAGCCTTTGGCTAAATAAAGTTATACACATTCGATACTTAACCCGACTAGGTAATATCAGCTCTGGGTCGAGTCGATTATTGTGTCGGACGTACTCGTACTGAGCGTTACATGGGAAGTGGGAAGTGCAGAAGTGCAAAGCGACGGCGCAGCCACCTGACGATAACGTGGAGGACTGCTGCAGCAGCGTGCTGCTGTGCTGCTGCTGCTGAGCCTAGGTGATATACGCTGCGTTGTGCGCTAGCACCCGGCGATAATGTGGAGGACGCTGATTTAAGCTGCGTTGTGCGCAAGCGCCTGACGTACTCGTACTGAGCTTTACATGGGAAGTGGGAAGTGCAGCTGTGCAAAGCGACGGCGCAGCCACCTGACGATAACGTGGAGGACTGCTGCAGCAGCGTGCTGCTGTGCTGCTGCTGCTGTGCTGCTGCTGCTGAGCCTAGGTGATATACGCTGCGTTGTGCGCTAGCACCCGGCGATAATGTGGAGGACGCTGATTTAAGCTGCGTTGTGCGCAAGCGCCTGACGTACTCGTACTGAGCTTTACATGGGAAGTGGGAAGTGCAGCTGTGCAAAGCGACGGCGCAGCCACCTGACGATAACGTGGAGGACTGCTGCAGCAGCGTGCTGCTGTGCTGCTGCTGCTGTGCTGCTGCTGCTGAGCCTAGGTGATATACGCTGCGTTGTGCGCTAGCACCCGGCGATAATGTGGAGGACGCTGATTTAAGCTGCGTTGTGCGCAAGCGCCTGACGTACTCGTACTGAGCTTTACATGGGAAGTGGGAAGTGCAGCTGTGCAAAGCGACGGCGCAGCCACCTGACGATAACGTGGAGGACTGCTGCAGCAGCGTGCTGCTGTGCTGCTGCTGCTGTGCTGCTGCTGCTGAGCCTAGGTGATATACGCTGCGTTGTGCGCTAGCACCCGGCGATAATGTGGAGGACGCTGATTTAAGCTGCGTTGTGCGCAAGCGCCTGACGTACTCGTACTGAGCTTTACATGGGAAGTGGGAAGTGCAGCTGTGCAAAGCGACGGCGCAGCCACCTGACGATAACGTGGAGGACTGCTGCAGCAGCGTGCTGCTGTGCTGCTGCTGCTGTGCTGCTGCTGCTGAGCCTAGGTGATATACGCTGCGTTGTGCGCTAGCACCCGGCGATAATGTGGAGGACGCTGATTTAAGCTGCGTTGTGCGCAAGCGCCTGACGTACTCGTACTGAGCTTTACATGGGAAGTGGGAAGTGCAGCTGTGCAAAGCGACGGCGCAGCCACCTGACGATAACGTGGAGGACTGCTGCAGCAGCGTACTGCTGTGCTGCTGCTGCTGTGCTGCTGCTGCTGAGCCTGGGTGATATACGCTGCGTTGTGCGCTAGCACCCGGCGATAATGTGGAGGACGCTGATTTAAGCTGCGTTGTGCGCAAGCGCCTGACGAGCACATACATACATGGAGGACGCCAAGGCAGCATTACAAAAAAAGCTGCTGTATGTACATGATGAATACCAGGCATAGCTGCGTACAAGCTACAACAATACATAATACTTCACAGGCGAGGCAAGGCGGGTAGCCACCTGAAGATAACGTGGAGGACTACTGCAGCAGCGTGCTGCTGTGCTGCTGCTGCTGCTGCTGCTGCTGCTGCTGCTGCTGCTGCTGCTGAGCCTAGGTGATATACGCTGCGTTGTGCGCTAGCACCCGACGATAATGTGGAGGACGCTGATTTTTAAGCTGCGTTGTGCGCAAGCACATACTACATACATCGAGGACGCCAAGGCAGCATTATACAAAAGCTGCTGTATGTACATGATGAATACCAGGCATAGCTGCGTACAAGCTACAACAATACATAATACTTCACAGGCGAGGCGGCGGGCAGCGGGTCGGGGCGCAGCCCCGACCCCCGTGCCCCGCCCAGCTGGCAACCCTGTGTATGCGCGTCCGTGGAATATTGTTTGAATGGAATTGCCAGGAAGCGGAGTGGGTCAGACGGCGTTCGGGTGTGTGATCCGAAACACACAATCAATCGTCATGATTTCTACGAGTATGGCCCATAGGGCCCATGCCTTGGGAGAGAGTCCGAGTCGATCCACGATTTCATGATCCATGATCCATGGTCCATGGTCCATGATCCATGATGTTCGTGCGAAATGTAACGCCACATGAAACGACACAACAAGTTACGCCGCTCGACATCACATGCGCTTCGACGAAATCCTCGAGCTCACAGCTTTTTTTTTTTTTATTTTTTTTAATACGAGACTCGAGTACATACTTGACATCTTGACATCTTGACATGCTGTACACTACCGGCCCTCCCACGAGAAAGTGCCCTACAACAAACTCAGCCTAAACAGTTCGGGGGAAATAAGAAAGTCGACAGCTATTATACTGAAGTTAGTGCGGGACACACCCCTTTCTAAAATAAGAAAGTAAGCCTAAGCCCGATTTCTGGTTTCTTATGAGCGGGCCGGTACTGTACTCGTACTCACTCGTACGGACACACACGGAATGGAATATTTACGATTGATGCGATTGATGGCGAATTGAATGCAGTACGTATACGTATTATTCGTACAGCCCGTCAAGTGCAAGAAGAAGAGTATTCTTGTCGGTGCAAGAAGAAGAGTATTCTTGTCGCCACACGTCACAGACTTTGCGGCGGGGAGCGGGTCGGGGCAGCGCCCCGACCCGCTCCCCGCCCAGCCGACAAACCCCGTGTGCCAGTCAAAAGGATTATTGCCTCTCTCTACTACTACTATGGATTATATCGATGCGATAGAAGCGCCAAGTAGCGGAGTGCGTCGTCAGACGTATTATGCGAGTAGTAAGTAAGCAGCACCAAAAGGATTCAGCACAGCAGTGGAGACAGGCACAACAACAGTAGTATAGTTCTAGTTCTTCGAGTACAAATCATTTTGCAGCAGGATGAAGGGGGTAGACCCACTGACGCACAGACGACACAGAGTAGTAGTGCAGTACGTCGATGCAGCATCATCGCTGTGGCCGTCGATCATGGAAAAGTACGGATATGTAATAATATACAAGGTTCCCTTCCGGGACGTGCGTAGGGGAGTGGAGCAAGGACAAATCGAGAATCTACTATTAATACAACAACATGCGATATTGTATCATACGCATATCATATTGTATGCTGGTATTACATAAGTACGACGTTATGAAATATCTGCGTATTATAGACCTATGCCAATGGGAAAGCAAAGTTACCCTAAAAAGTTTGAATCCTAAGATCCCCGCCAGATTTTCCAGAACAAGCTTGCTATGGGACCGATTCTTAAAACGAAATATTCCCAACTTTTGGAAAAGCCTCGAAAAAGGCAATTCTCAGGCCGATGTTGGGACAAGATCGGCTTGAGAAAAACTCAGGCGAATGTTAGTTCGAAGCGGCGAGATTCCGAGTCCTCGACAGACATGATCGACGGAACCAACGACTGCGTCATGAATTCTGAACGCGGTGCGCTCGTTACGGGCTCCGACCCATCCTAGGGTCACCGTGTTCACACGATGGCCGGTGATATGTGGCGGGCGCTGGCCAGGCGTCTGATAAACAAACAATTGGCTGCTGGTGTGCATAAAACAGATGACAAAATTCTCTCGATCGTTCAAAGGCAAAAAATAGTTTTTTTTTCGGTTTGGGAGAAGAGCGTAGGACGCCGCCGGCAATCTCTCGCCTCCTAGACCATGGATCCACCTTATACCTTCGAGGCCGTCATCTACACTCGTTGGCCTTGCCCGACCCGAAGCGGGTTGGCCGTGGGCTGAGTCTTTGTCGAGATCGAAGGTCTATCGTCGCACGAGCTGATTTTTATCAGGGTGTTGACGATTTCCAACGAGAAAAGCAAATTGCGCCGCCTGCAGCCGTTTGAAAAAAAATAAGAAAAAAAACAAACTTTTTTCCCTTTTTTCCCAGCAGGCGGTACGAGCGGATCTTCAGCCTGAAAATTCCAGGCAAATATTTCAAAGATCGATTTCCAACTTTGCTTCCCATTGGCATAGACATACTTACTAATATCTCCCCCAGGGATCCCTCATCCCTGGCCTCTCAGATCTCCCACTTCGAACACCGCCTCCGTTCATTACTTGCTTATTATCTCTATCTTTGTTCCCTATACACTTTAGTTGGCGAGAGGCTTCTTCCTCTTTCAGTTTTGGGTTCGTGTGTGTGCCCAGACAGCACGGCAGCGCGGGCGAGCCCGGCGCCATCGCGGGTATGGGAGGGCGCTGGCCAGTAGAGGGGGGGTCAGAAGGAGCGCGGTCGCCTTTTTCGTGGCTAGGCGTGGCGTGTCCACCGAGACACGAGTGAAGCATGAAGGCGCTTTGTCTGCGTTGCTGCTGCAGCATGTCCGAAAATATAAGGTTCGTTTTTTCCTGTAAAATAAAATTCAAGCGTTGCTTATTTATCGGAACAAATAGGATTTAAAGAGAAACCCCGGCAGTTTGAACACCATCATGATGGAGCGGGCGAACGAGGGCCACGGTGAGCACCGGGCTTCATGCGAGGTGGGCCACGGGGCTCACTGGGGCAGAGAGGCAGTAGAGCTTGACCCGGACCGAATCGATGGCGACGTGATCGCGGAGGGACGGCGAGCATCAAGGCTGACAGAACGCGAAAGACGTCAACACTTTTTTTTGTTTTTTGCGGCGCAATGGGTCCGATGTTTTTTTTTTTCTTTTTTTCGAGTACGAGTACGTACGAGTATACTCGTATGTACGTACGTACAAATGTGTAAGTCTTTCTTCTTTCTCAGTTTTGTTGATTTCCTGTTTTTCGTGATTCACAACTTGACGACCGAGCTGTGCTGTGCTTTCTCTTCCATACATACAAAGTACGAAGTAATATATACCACCTTTCGTTGTTGTTGTACTACCACACATACTCACGAAGGCACAAATCACACCCACCACAGCAGGCAGCGCAGCGCCGTGCTGTGAGCCGTGTTGCTGTGCTTTCTCTTTCGATCATGCAGCTTCTTTGTTGTCGTCCTGGAGCAGGAGCTAATATGTGCATCCCGAGCATGTTTTGCATGCATGTCAAGTCCGCCGTTTCTTCGCTGTGCACCATGAACCTCTTACCATGAACCTCTTGGCATTTTCAAGTCGGTGCTTTTGCTTGAACTATGCATCTGATCATGGGCCTCTTCTGCCCCTTTCCTTGCGCGAGCGTAGCGGGCGGCGTCAGCCGCCCGCGGAGCGGAGCCCTTGTAGGTCTACTGCTGTACAAATATTATTTAAAAAACTGCACCTGCATTTTTCGGGATAAAACATACTCGGAAATATGATGGAACCATTACTACTATTGACTCGATCGTTCTCAGAGATTTTTGTTAATGACCCCGCCAAACATTTTATCATATTTGTCAATAGTTTATTGTTGTGGCGCTCAAGGTATGGAAGGTCTATGACACACAGCACACACCGCACACGCACGCACACGTGACACATGGGACACAGCAGTGCTCGTACAGCAGTAGTGGTGGGATAGTATTTGCAGAAGAAGTAGAAAAGGATGCATCGAAGAAGGGGCTGAAACTCTCGACCACACCTGCCTACTACGTAAGAAATCCACTTGGTTTGTGTTTGCTGTTTGTCTTATATATGTGGGGTCTGGGTTATCGTGTGCCCGAACTCCGAAAATAATTAATTAACTCTATTTCTGGTACGAAATAATAAAATTGGAAATGCGATCTACAGTAATTATTTTTTGTTTTGCCCAGATTGCACCCCCGCACCTGAAAATAAATAATTAAACATCAAAAAATGATTTGCCCAAATACCGGTACAGTATTATTTGTCGCGGCTTGCGCCAATGCACGACAGGCCGCACATACACCATGCAAGCACAGGCAGGCAGCAGGCAGCAGCGCAGAAGAGAGAGAGAGGTGTGGTAGCGATTGCTGATGACGGATGCAAGCCTCAGATGAAGCAACCACTAATAGCCACAGCAGTAAACGGCGGACCCGCCACAGTAATGTCTGCTGCTTGTGCTTCTAGGCGGGGCTGTGACCTCGTTTGTGTTTGCTGCATATTGTCTGATGTCTTGTAGATTTCTGAAGTGAGCTTCAGGAAAGAAACACAAAAAATATATGTACGTATGAACAGTTGAGGTACGTACTCCTATTTGATCAAAGCGACCATTACATTTCAGGCCAAAGTGAGAGTGGGTCAGTCACACATATCAGCACAACAGAAAGGTAGATGGTGGATTACGGACCGCTTGCTCCGATAAACACAGCTAGCCACAGCAGTACAGCGCAGATGGGTGTATCACCCAGGCACGGTGTTACCTGCTGCTGGTGCTTATGCAGAGTAGTAACGTTGTGCTCTCTGCATGTTCTGTTTCTACCTGTCTGTGGTATACCGATATGTCTGCGCTCTCCTGTGTGTGCGCATGACCAGCTCGTGAAATCAGGGCAAACAACAGGACATCACGTATTATTTACTGGCACCTACGTACAAAAAAAAGCCTCACGCAGAGAAACCAGGGAAATCGGCTTATCCACTCCCGCGGGAAAAAAAACTTTGAGCGCCCGCCACGCGAGCTACAGTGCTCGGATCGAGCTCAAACCTCGACCAATGTGTCCGGCCGGGCCTCCCGTGTCGGGGTACTTAGCGTTTTGCCGAAAAGTGCTCGTGCGAAGAGAAAAGTTGCGAAAAGTGCGAAAATTTCACAAACATAACTATACATATAATTACAAGGCTCCCCTTCGGGGAGTGGGATGGTCCCCGTGGGGTGACGCAAGCTGGCATGCGACAGGAAAGAAACTATCACTCGTCATTAATAGCGGTCACTCGCCAATAATAGCGGTACTCGTGGTCGTAATTGAGGAATTCTTCCTTACAAACGCAACATGATTCCATAAATTGGGGTTATATATCACCAGATAAAACCCGTTTTGTCGCGAATGGTGACGTCGATGTTGCTGAAGTTTGTAAAAAAAACAAATGTCAAGATTCGCGAAAGTGTCAGCTTTTTTCGTCGCGATTTAATATTTTGTTTTTGTTCGTGAGGAATGACAGTACTTAGGTGCCACAGCAAACAGCGTATACGTATAGGTACAGCAGCCCTGTGTACAGTAGCAGTAAGAAATAGCGAACATTGTATGTACGAGTACTGTAGCATTTGTGACCAATGATAGGATTCGCGAAAGTGCAGTTTTTTTGTCACGGTTCGTGTTTGTATGTTTTCGCAATACTCGTAGAATTGATCATTTTAAAGTACCACAGCAAGCAAACAGTACGTATACATGTACCTACAGCAAGCACAGTTATAGAACAATAGGAGCGGAAAGCACAACAAACAGTTTTGTTTAACAGCAGTAGTAAAAGCAAGTAGTGCAGCAGGCGGCACTTTTTGTACCTACAGCAAGCAGCAGCAAGACACTCCCATACTATATATGCTGTATTTGGCATACATCAAGCATTGCCAACACAGCAAGCAGCTCCACTGTTACTGCTGCTGCAGTTGGTTGCTGTATGCAAAATGTCACTTTATGCAGATCATAATATGTGCAGCAGCAGTAAATATACACCAGTATCCAGCAGCAGCAACAGCGGTAAAAACAATGTACAGCTGCAGCAGTCACCATTCTTCTTGTGTACGCACTCTATACATACATACAGCAGCAATAATAGCTGCTAAGTTAACTTTTCTCGAAGATTGTACGCAGACTACCTACCTACAGTAAAATGCTATACCAACAAACCCATGTACGTGTGTATACAAAATCTTAAAATCACTTGTACCGAGCTGGTCCGGCTATAAAGCTGAATTTCACTTAATAGGCGTTTTCGCAACCGTTTGGTACTATTAGGACTCCAAACTATGCAGTTGCACTGGTACGTCTGCAGCGCATTTGCAGACGTTAACAGTTTTGGAATCGAAGTCGATGTCGTCGAGAAACTCCATGCCCAGAAAATCAAGTCGCATATGGAGGTATGCCGATACTAAAGTCTATACGAAAGTCCAAAAAAACTGCACTGCCGATGACGCTGATACTTCGTGTGAACATTCCTTGAGGCACTACAAAACAATAGATATCCTCACCATCGCCTAGTTCGTCGTCTGTCAAAAGATATGGCGTGTTTACGATCGGCAATACAAAGTTAAGATACTTCGATGAGCGATACAAAATCCGGTTTTCGCAGCTCAATTTTTCGAATTTTGGGCTGAACTTTTGACACGTGACTTGAATCGCTTTCGTCCAGAGCTTCAAGCGAAGACCTAAAAATGAATCGTTTTTTTTACGTACAATCCGGCCGATTTCCCGATTGAATTTTTCCTGAAATGGTCATAACTTTTTTCGAGTCACCATTTGTTTTTAGGTCTTCGCTTGAGCCATTGGGGTATACTAAGACCTAACTCCACGCAAAAATGCAGTTCGAAATTCGTAAAACTGAGCTGCGGAAAAGCATTTAACTATGTCGTTCTGCTCTCATCCAGACCAGCTCGTTTTATTTAACTATGTCGTTCTGCTCTCATCCAGACCAGCTCGTACAATATATTATCTCGATATGATACGTGCCGTCATGTTTTGCGTTATTTGATAAGAAAAAAAGAAAAAAACGCCGTTCCCCAAAGTTGACCAAAAGCAATAACAGAACACAGATCACCACGAGAAATGCCCGATATCCGATCGTGTCAGAAGAGAGACTCGAAAATCGCAAAAAACGAGGGAACGAAGCAAGAGGGTACGCGAGCCCCTAGCGCCTGGCTCACGAGCACACGCGAGTCGCTGTCCGGTGCAAACTCACAAAAAGATCAGCAAGCAGCAACACTGCTGTCATATTGGTGCTATGTACTGCCGCTCGTACCATTGTTGGTGTATCATAGTTTGGCTCGTAGATATGTAACAGCCATGCAGGTACGTATCAGAGTGTTGTGTGTACCTGGCCTTATAATTCCGGCCGGAAATGTAAAGAACGTTTGGATATTAATGTAAATATATAACAGGTTCTTACATTTCCGAACAGAGTGGTGGTAGTTAAAAAACTCCGAGCATCGTATCATATGATACGAAAGAGTGCAACCGTTTCGACAGACATGTGATGCACCAGCACACGAGCCTCACGTCCTGTGTGTAGACGTATGATACTACACAGCAGCAAGCAGCAGCAGCGTAGGATCACGAGTACTGCTGCTGTTTTCGCTGCTGTATCACGACCTGGTACGTACGAAGAGTATGCATGATACGTACCTGGTATACTTCAACACGTACGTGCTTGTTGTATTTCGAAAGGTGTACAGTCTACGAGTACAGCAGCACAGTGTGTGCGAACGGAAACCAGTGTTGCGCGGGGAGATAAACACGTACCAGGTATGTATCCACGCAGACCTGGCGATGTAGCAGTATGCCATGAAACACACATACATCAGGCCACACTGCTGCACAGTGACCGATAATATGCCCCAACGCTGTCACGCTGTGCTGCTGTTGTATGAACGCATGTTCGAAGAATGGTCGACGTGTCGTCCGATCGATGCCCTCCTTGTTGTGGCGTGCGCGTGTGCTCTTGCTGCATGTGCCCTCTTCGAAACCCATAAAGGCTGAAGGGATCGTGATTGTCCGTCATGTATAGGGCTACGAACAGGCTACAGGGTGTGGCAAAGGCGGGGCGTTTTTCACAGTAGAAGCGGGTTTCACGTTGCCCTGCTCGGCTCAGCCGAGTGGGACGGGGTACCCCGGGAAACCGACTCTATTTTTTCGGCTTCGCGAGCGCGCCGCGCGGGCCACGGGCCGCGGCCGAGGGCGAGGCCCGGGGGGCGCGCTCCCCGGCCGGCCCCCCGCGGGCCGAGCCCGGCGCCGGCGAGCTCGGCCGCGAGGGGCGAGAGCGAAAACGCGCCGCCGGGCAAAAAAATCACAATCCTACTTTGTTATATTATTCAGTACAGCAGTACTCGTGCTATACACAATAGTGCGTACTCGTACTGCTATAAGCGCCTCAAACGATTCTATCGATACGATGGTGGCGAAGTGTCACTGGGACCCGCGTGCAGAGCAACCCCTCTGCGCGCTATAACTATACTAAAATGAAGTCACTTTTGTTGGTCATACTAAAATCAAGTAATTTGTATTGAAAGAGTCACCCAGATGTAAAAATATGGATCTCCAGAACTTCGATAATAATCGAAATCGGCCCATAAGTTCGCGAGTTAGCGGCTTTTACACTAATTTCAAGATAAAAACCTCAGACGTAAAAAAATCGATCAAAAAAAAAAAAAAAAGGGGGTCACTGCTGTACGTACAAGGGCCGCGCATCCATGCCGGCGTTTTGTTTGTGTCCGCTGTACGTACGTACGGAACGTACGTGCTGCTACTTTCTGGACTGCTGCTGTTGTTGCTATTGCTGCTGTAGATGGGTTATATAAGGACTACAGTAGTACTCTTGCTGTACGTACTGGTGCTTCTGTATACTGATTTCACCCTGCTGTTGTTGTAGATTGTGGGTGGGTGGATCGGTTGGTGCGTGTGTGTCGATCGGTTGGTGCGTACGTACGTGGTTGGGTGGGTGGGTCGGTGGGTGGGTCGGTGGGTGTGAGAGAGTCGATGTCGGTACGTAAGTACGTGAGAGAGTGGGTGGGTGGATGGGTGTCGGTGGGTGGGTGTCGGTGGGTCGGTTGATACGTGGTTGACTGCGTGTGTGTGGATCGTGACCCAGTTCTTATTTTGTATTTTTGTTTCTGTCCGCTATTATACCGGCCCCGCCCTGCCATGGTTCGGGGTACCACTACAGCAGTAACTACTGTAGTAAGTAAGTCTACACCGTACTACTACTGCCTGTATGCTGGCCATTTTGTATGCCATGTTTTCAACCCGCACTTGACAGGCACGTAAATCAATAGTCAAGCCGAACCTCCCCATTTGAAGAAGTGCTGCTGTTCTAACGCGGAGGAGCCCAAGCCGAAAGGTACAAGACGAATACGTTCGGAGTTGGTTGCGGGGCTACGACAGGACTACAGTAGCATACGTGTATGAGGTAGGGAACAGAGCATGTAGGGTCGTCTCACCGGCGCCTTCACCACGTCCAGGAGGAAATGGGCCGTCCCTCGAGCACGTAGGTATGATGCCGTCCGAATCGAACTTATCGAACATAGCATCCATTGCTTCTTCAAACAACTCCCGTTGCCGGTCGTCAACGGCTAACGTCGGAAGCGCTGCAACCTGGGCTCGCAGGTCCTCGCGCCATGTCTGCGCAACCCCCGTTGATGTCAGGCTGTCCGCCACGCCATCCTCAAAGAGTGACAGGCCATACTTCAAAATGGACCGGAGGTAAGCGGAGCGAGTGACGCCTTCAAGTCGTTTCTTCCACGTGTGGACGACAGAACCCGTCTGCAACGTGTCCTGGGCGCCGCTGTCACTCATGACACCCGTTCGACCTCTGCGCCGAACACGTTTGTACGACTTCGTGCGGCTCTTACACAACTTATCGCGCTAGACGTACAGGGCCAGGCTCCGGCGTTGTTCGGTACGTCTTTTGTATGTGTGCATCTGACATCCCCGTATTCCCAGTGACTTCAGGAACTGGGTTATGTCAGCAAATAAAACTTTTTCCTCCATCCCCCCGTTTTTCTCACTATCCAAGTAACTTATTCTGGCTCTGAAGCTGTCCCCCCCCTGACCAGCCCGTTGTAGCCAGTTGTGCACTTGTAGACCTATGCCAATGGGAAAGCAAAGTTGGAAATCGATCTTTGAAATATTTGCCTCGAATTTTCAGGCTGAAGATCCGCTCGTACCGCCGCTGTGGGAAAAAAAGGAAAAAAGTTTGAATTTTTCTCATTTTTTTTCAAACGGCAGCAGGCGGCGCAATTTGCTTTTTCTCGTTGGAAATCGTCAACGCCCTTGAACACTCTGATAAAAATCAGCTCGTGCGACGATAGACCTTCGATCTCGACAAAGACTCAGCCCACGGCCAACCCGCTTCCGGTCGGGCAAGGCCAAGGAGTGTAGATGACGTCCTCGAAGGTATAAGGTGGATCCATGGTCTAGGAGGCGAGAGATTGCCGGCGGCGTCCTACGCTCTTCTCCCAAACCCGAAAAAAACCCCTATTTTTTGCCATTTGACACGGATCGAGAATTTTTGTTATCTGTTTTATGCAAACCAGCAGCCAATTGTTTGTTGATCAGACGCCTGGCCAGCGCCCGCCACATATCACTGGCCATCGTGTCAACACGGTGACCCTAGGATGGGTCGGAGCCCGTAACGAGCGCACCGCGTTCAGAATTCATGACGCAGTCGTTGGTTTCGTCGATCAATGTCTGTCGAGGACTCGGAATCTCGCCGCTTCGAACTAACATTCGCCTGAGTTTTTCTCAAACCGATCTTGTCCCAACATCGGCCTGAATTGCCTTTTTCGGGCTTTTCCAAAAGTTGGGAATATTCCGTTTTAAGAATTGGTCCCATAGCAAGCTTGTTCTGGAAAAATTGGCGGGGATCTTAGGAATTCAAACTTTTGAGGGTAAATTTGCCTTCCCATTGGCATAGGTCTTTTTACACCAGTACATTTTTTTCGTATTCTGTTTACTGCCAATTTTCAAAATCCGAACCTTCCCGAGCGGCCTTAAAACAGCTCTATTCAGACCTTTATCGCCCAGTTGTTTACTGAAAATCAGACATTTTATGAGGATCATTTGTTTCTCCAACGACGTGCAAGATCTGAACCTTCCACGAGCACCCGCTGTCTACTGTGCAGGAAACCGACACCTGAGCTGCTTGCAGCAGCAGCAGCACCCCACATGCGTATGCGTACAGGTGCCCTGTTGTTGTGCCTGCTGTTGTTGACATCCTGTTATCACGACGCAGCAAGCAATTCGCAATAATCGATTCGCTGTGAGCTGCTGCTGCTGCTGCTGCTGTGCAGGACGAGAGTGTGACCGTGTCTTTCGTCTTGTCACGAACACCTGCTGTGCGCGTTGTCCACATACATATAAACAACATGCGTGCAGGCGCCCTGTTGTTGTTCCCTCTGTTGTTGACAGCCTGTTATCGCGACGCAGCAAGCAAGTCTCAAGAATCGATTCGCTGTGGGCTGCTGCTGCTGCTGCTGCTGCTGTGCTGAACTTGCTGTGCTGTTGACAGCCTGTGATCACGACGGTCGCAAGGATCGATTCGCTGTGCAGAGCTGCTGCTGTGCTGTGGAATATCGCCGCTTTTTTATGAGCACACCCTCACCCTTCCACGAACACCCGCTGCTGTGCCCGCTCTTGACAAGCTGTTATCACGACGCAAGCCAGCCATCGCGACGCAAGCCAGCCGTGAAGATCGATTCGCTGTGCGAGCTTCTGTGCGGTATCGTCGCTGTTATCACTACGCAAGCAGGTCCCAAAGATAGCTTCGCAGTACGGAGCTGCTGCTGCTGCTGCTGCTGCTGTGAAATATCGGCGTTTTTCTATGAGCACACCACTGCTGCGCCCGCTCTTGACAAGCTGTTATCACGACGCAAGCCACAGCCATCGCGACGCAAGCCAGCCGCGAGGATCGGTTCGCTGTGGGAGCTGCTGTGCGGTATCGTCGCTGTTATCATTACGCAAGCAGGTCACAAAGATCGATTCGCTGTTTGTGCAGAGCCACTACAGCAGCTGCTGCTGCTGGGATTTTTTTTTTTTTTTAATCCTCCGGCAGATGGGTAAAATTAAAGCTTACGCCCTCCACACTTCCACGTCTCACTTCGTGTCGTGTGTCAATTCACTCCATGCCTCCTCGGAAGTATCAACCCTTGCTATCTACTACTTCGGAGACTTGAGCATATTGACCCGACCTGACCCCCGAAGGGGCCCGGTGCGGTGGGGATATAGCCACCCGAAGAGTAAACTCTTCGGGTAGTGTGGAACACTGCGAATCGTTGCTCGGGTTGTTTCATGTTGGTTCTGTGTGGGGACGTGAGCGCCGTGTTGCACGAACCACCTGGTACGAGTAGACAATCTTACTGCTTCTGTAAATACCCTGTACCTATTTGTCGGAGATGTGATGTTACTCGTACGTTATTTGACTTGTTGCGAGGGTTTGCATCTGTCCGGTACTAGCTGTTACACCAAACATACACCGATACTGACCGACACACCCTGCTGGATACACCGGATACATCACCAGTATACACAAGGTATATTCGTACATGAAAAAAAAAAAAAGTGGTAAAAAAAATTTTTTTTCGGCCTCTGGGGGGGGGGGGGGGGGGGGTTAGGTGTATGATATCGAAATCCTCGGCCGCCCCTGATTCACGACAAAAACCTCACGAATCGTGATTTTTTTCGTTCGTTAGGAATGGCCCTAACAAAAACCCAGGCCAAAAAGCCTTCCCGCCAGACTCGGATCATTTACGATCCACCCTACCCGTTTGGGCGTTGGTCCTCAGATATCGTCACTTTTTCCATTGCACAACGAGCTCCTGCCGCTGCTGTGCAGTATCGTCGCCGTTATAACGACCGTTTCTTTACACCTGTTATCACGACGCAAGCCAGCCACATCGCGACACAAGCCAGCCGTGTGGATCGATTCGCTGTGCGAGGTGCTGTACGGTCGCGTCGTTTTTTTCGCTACGCAAGCAAGCAGGTCGCAAAGATCGATTCGCTGTGCAGAGTCGCTGCTGCTGCTGCTGCTGCTGCTGCTGCTGCTGCTGCTGCTGTGAAATAACATATCGTAACTTCTTCTATGAGCACAACGAGCGCTGTGAAATAACATATCGTAACTTCTTCTATGAGCACAACATGCTTTGTCCCCCTTCTTTGATTGCGTGTGTGAGCAGATCTTTGTTTTCAGGGGAAGGGGGGTCAACGCTTTCTTTTTGGGAATTAGCCAAAAATAGGTATACCTGCGCACTTTCAACTATTTATAGGTACAAATCACCGCAACGTCTACTACTATATTGGAGATGTTACGTCGGTCAATCTCCGCAGGGAGGGGTGTTTACATGCACGGGAACACAAGACACACTGACTGGGGATCCCTTGCTAAGATTCCAGAAGTTCACGGGCGGGTGCAGGCACTCCTTCTCACACGCCACACTATATACCTGTTTTTCTCATCCTCTTCTTCCATCGTCGAAGCTCATTACTCTGTCCGTCTGTCCGTCCCGAATTAGCTTAAAATAATGTATGACGCGTGGTACGATGTACGATAGAGGTAGCACGTTTTGACTCAAACAATTTCTGAATGACGGGACTCCTTAACACAAAAGCGGCGGAATTGCATGATTGTGTTGCAATGTTCATGGTATACTTTGGCCATGGGATTTCTCATTTGAGCACAGTAACACTCATATTTTCCACCAAAATCAGTTTTTGGGGTGACTTACAATTAGTAAGGTGATATATGAGCGAGGATATCCAGGGAAAATGATGGTGCACCTCGACCGTGGCGAGCGTTGCCCGACCTTCGCATGTTTCCCAGGAAATCATCTCCACATCTTCACGCCTTTTACCACAGCGGATAGTTGGTATTGGCTGATACTACAGTAGTAGTAAGTCGACTCTCCGTCAAAATCAATGCGTGAGATTCCTGTGAGCCCCAAGCCCGTGCGGATATAAATCGCGTACGAGCGAATGAGGCGTGCTGCGATAGAGGTAGAACTATTTTTGTTGTAACATTTTCTGAATTACGGGGCTCTTTGACCCAAATCGTCGGAGTCCCATTCTTGTGTTGCAGTTTATTGTTCAGCTTATACCTAACGCTGTGGGATTGTTCATCGAGTAGAAGTTTTCTTTTCCTCCGAACTCAGTTTTCGGGTGAGGTGTAGAGAGGGATGTACATTATTTGTCTTTTTCGTGGCACGTGTCGCGACACGCGTCGCTACATGTCACGACATGCCGCGACGTGTTGCGACATGCCGCGACACGCCGCGGCATGTCGCGGCATGCCGCGACACCCCACGGCGTGTTGCGTCGAGCGTCGCGGGGAGTGTCGCGGCGTGTGTCACTAACCCTAACTCTAACCCCGACCCTACGTGTCTCGGCTAGTCGCGACATACCGCGGCATGTCGCGGGGCATGTCGCGGCATGTCGCGGGGCATGTCGCGAAATGCCGCGGCACGTGTCGTGGCGTGCCGCAGCAGAGTCCGTGGCGTGTCGCGGCATGTCGCGACACGTGTCGCGACACGTGCCACGAAAAAGTCAAATATTGTAGATCCCTGGGTGTAGAGCTCCTCAAGAGACCACCCTCAGATGGCAGAATCATGGTGCACCTCTATCGTAGCATGCGTCGAATGTGAGTTTCAAACGTTCGCGTCGTTGACCGAACAGGCGCCCGTTGGAATTTGTCTCAGACGTTTTGCGAGCGCCGAAACGGGCCTCATGGAAAGAAACGAGGACCGGTGTTGGTTTTAAACCATTCGTTCTATCACCCACTCGCAGCGGGGCAAGCCCGGCTAATCAAAGCGGAGCAGCGCATCGCACAGCAATAGCGTGGCGTCGACATCTATTTACACGGCAAGCATCACGCGACACAGCCAGAGAATGCTGCCGCTCGTACCATGTGCACTCATCCCCTCGTATAGGAACCGCTCTCTGGGCTCCCCGGTGTCTTATGGTGCCCTCGTCTGTTCGCCGCTGTGCGATCGCTTCTGCGTGCAGTTCGAAACCGTGAAGCCTGTTGGTTACCTCGGCCCCAATTTCGTTGGGCGCACTACTGTAGACGCACATAATACAGCTTCCGCAGTGAGGCGTGTATGCATGGACAGCAAGTGCGCCTCGCGATGCAGCACGAGCGAGAGAAAAGCGACATAACGCGAAGGAAAGTTGCTGTTGATGTCGTGCGCATCCAATCTAATGGATGGAAAAAGCTCGCAGAGATCCATGGTGTATTTTGGTGCCCTTGTGGTTTTACTGGTGTGCGAGCACTGTCGCATGTGGCGTCGGCACAGTATATATTTTTTAATAGCGGCCTAGCCCCGAATTTAGTTGGGGGTAAACCATCGATCGTCTTGTAGTAAATACAAGAAACAAAAAACATTCTAGCTTAAACAATGTAACCATTTAATCGAGCAAAAGAAGGTAGCGTACGAGCTGGTTCAAGGTTGAAGCTAACTTTTTCGTCAGCCATGAATGCCGCATGTCATAGCAACTCAAGGGTTACGGTCCGAGCGTAACGCCTTGAATGTCGTCGGCCACGAATGCTGCATGCTATAGCAACTCAAACTTAAAAAAATATAAATATCATACCGACCGCCACGACCAGTTGGAAAGGGCGATATCGCCAGTTTGTTTTTGAGGCCGTAGGACTGGCGCTACATCCACAGCTGCAGCCTGATCAATCACAGGCCTTCAAAGAGGTGAATAATATGGAGACAGTCCCGTAAATATCAAATTGTCCGCCCCCCAGTTGTTCGGTATCGAGCCGCTTCCAAGTGGCCCAAAGCATGCTTGCTAAAGGTTTCACGCAAATATTCGAACATCTGACTGCTTGTGATCAACGTTATGTAACATTTATCGTAAAACGAAACGAGGCAAGGCATACGTGTGAGCTTTTACCGCACAGACTTCCAAACCACCAAACCGGTTTTTGGATGTAGACTGTGAACCTCTGCACACGTGATATACGTGCCCCCGCGTGGTTTTTTCATTTGTATTTTTTCGTAGCCGAAAAGTTGGGATCGCTTGATACCCATAATCTAAATGGCTGGCGATACAAACAAACGAACTCGTTAACGTGTCAACACGGCTTCATAGAACATGTGCGCCAAACACCAGGGCTTATCTCCGAATAACGACGGGAACATCGGCTCCTGAGTATATTTGGGGTAAAATAATTGAACCCTGCAGCAGCATACTGCATGAGTGGAGGGTGTGTAAACAGGACAGCTACTAAGGAAGTGAATATCGGGGGGGCTACGCGGCGGGGAGACGAAACCATATTGAGCGAGAACGCCGTACAGGCTTATACGATAGCGTACGTAATTAGTCGCCGCTAACGGGTACAGCACAACCATATTTTATGGGTGGCCTGGTTTGTGCTGCTTCTTTGGGAGACCATATAATAGAGCACTTGATCGTCGCAAGGGGCGGTAGGAGGGTAACGGTACTGTAAGAGTAACGGCGTTTTCCCAACTCTTTTCTTTCAAACGGAGTACAGCTAAAGAGGGAGCGTTTAGGCGGAAATTTTCCCGTTGTTTCGACTGACACTGCAGTAGTAGGATTGGGTGGTAACACCGCACAGGCTTTGACCACGCGTTGAAGCTCACGCCCATCAAGTTCAACCCAACTATATTATTTGACATCAGGGGTTTGTTCAAAATGTTTTTGGACGTGACTTTAGATGCCCCATGCAACACCGTTTGATACAGCACACACTCCAGATGAAGCCGCACTATAGACGGTATTTAATTGATACCGCAGGAAGGGATGCGTGCGCGGCTATACATTCATGGAATGTAATAATCCATAGCTCGTCTATGCAAACCCGGACACATAACGACCATGTCAGGTTTGGACTGTCATCACTATGGGCAGAGGGCCGTTAAGACTATGCGAGGGACGCGCACAATTCTTATTGTCGGTTAGATATAGGGACTTAGCCCCCCCCACGGCCGTGCACGACATGAGTACCCCCCCGCACCCTCCTGTCCCCCGACGGATGTGGGCGTACAGTGTCGAACAAACAGTGTGGATACTGTCACGAGCTAATTGGGAGCGACCAAACCAACACGTACCAAGCCGCATCATTTAGCCCATGTCAAGATAGTAGTGAAAACATTAGGAGTGCCCCCACACTGCGTGAGTGTAAAAAAATAGCCTCTAACATCTCTCGTGTATAGTTTTATGTGCGCGTTCCTTGGTCGCCCCGGCGGCCTAAGAGAGTCCATAACTTAACCACCATTCTTGTTCGACAAATGTCTCACCGTGCAGACCTTCGAAGAGGGCCAAACGTGTGAATCATCCCGCGGGCATTGCACATAATGCGACCAGGAATTTATGAGACAGTGCCCAACCATTTGTGTTAAGGATGTCTCTTGATGTGTATGTCGGACCACCCAGACGTGGTAGGTACGGTATTGCTGCAGCATTGACATCTCGACTAATTACGGTTCTTGCCACAAGGGTGGAAAAGTGCCTGTTTGAGAGAACCAGTGACGCCTTTCGAATGATGGAAAGGATATGGGGATTCCCCACAGCCCACCCTGAAGGGCCGCAAACACAAAGGGATGACATACCCGAAGGGAACTACAAACGTCTGGGTACGTTACCACGAGGTCGTGTGTACGTATGCACGGCTACGGCAGTTGAAGATTCACCAACAAAAAACATAATGGTCGTGGCGCAGTCGGCATTCCGTCAACACGATCAGGACACTCTACGTAATATCTCGGAATTGACAGGATATTTCCCATCATATGTTCCTTCTTGCCGTACACGACGAACAACCCCATTAACGCTAACGAAAACAGCCGAGCGCTCTAAATGGGATACCGGTAAGTTCCTCAGGGAAAGAGCTCCGTCCCGTCGTAAATAGTTTGGCCCATCCGTTCTAGTCCTATCGTACCAAGCGTCCCAACAGCAACACAGCCACTGCCGCTCTCTCCTTCGTGCCTAACACATGCTGCAGGAGGAATATCCTTAACATAAGGCACCGAACCAGCCCACAACGTTTATCCCAAACCGAGTTGGCTTCCCTAGGCTCTACACAGCGAGTTGGGCAAGTCCTATCAAAAGGGCATTGCGGTCTGGCAAAGGGCGAATACTGTGTATCACACTGACTGCTGATAGCTATACTCCTGGTACGAAACCTCTCGTGGCAAAACGCTGTGTTGTGCACTCGCGATCGAAAGCTGCCAAGGGTACCTAAACAATCCCAAACAATGCCCCAGTTGTATTCAAACACTTTCAAAACGCGCACTCAGTTTTCACGCAGAATGAGGGGCTCCTCACTGCACCGGAGGGCGGGCTACCAGAGTCTGTCGCGCTGCGAGCAGTCCCGACCGTGCAATAAAGTTCGTCCTGGAGAGTTCCGTGGTAAGGGCAGTGGGTGGCCTGCTTCCCGTCGACACCCCAGCGGGCTTGTTTCCGACAACCATCAACTCGGCACCAAGATTTGAAGTAGACAAAGTGGTCGCCCAAGAGGTCACCCTTGTGGATGGCGCAAGCAGTGGCCACCTCATCTAGGTGTACACCCCAACTCGGGACCCTAGTGCATCCGTCATGTGAGCAACGCCTGTTGCGGACGTCGATCATGTTTTCGCCAGCATGAAGCTTGCAGTACGCTGCCGTAGTGCAACCTTCGACATTGAACATTGACTGTCTACTGCAGGAGTGATGTGAGCAACGCTTGGACTCCACGTTCACCATGCCATCCTTCGCGTGGGCTTTGCAGTACGCCGCCCACTTGCTGCCCTCAACGCTGAAACTTGGGCGTCTAGTGCAGGAGGGATGGAAATAAAGCTGTGAATTCGCGTTCACCGTGCCGTCCTTCGCATGGACTTTGCAGAACGTCGCCCTCCAGCTACCCTCAACGCTCAAACTCGAGGTTCTACTGCAGGAGTGATATGAGCAACGCTTGCTTGAAACGTTCACCATGCTTTCCTTTGCATGGATTTTGCAGTATGCCGGCGTTTTGGTACCCTCAACATTAAAATTCGGCTGTCTAGTGCAGGAATGATGTAGGCAACACCTGTTTTTAACGTTTACCATGCCGTCCTTGGGATGGACTTTGCAGTACGCCGCCATCTTGGCACCTTGAACACTGAAACGTGGGCGTCTAGTGCAGGAGGGATGTAAACAAAGCTTTGCTTTGGCGTTCATCATGCCCTCCTTAGCATGGGCTCTGCAATACGCCGCCGTCTTGCCACCCACAACGCTGAAACTCGACATTCTAGGGCAGGAGTGATGAAAGCAATGCTTGGATTCAACGTTCACCATGTCGACTGTGGCATGGGTTTTGCAGCACGCCGCCGTCTTGGTACCCTCGACGTTGAAACTCGGGCGTTTAGTGCAGGGGGGATGTGAGCAACGCCTTTGTTTCACGTTCAACATCCCGTCCTCAGCATGCTGCCTGCAATACGCCGCCGTCTTGCTACCTTCGACGTTGAAATATGCTCTCCGCGTGCAGAGATTACTTGAGCAACGCATCATTCTCGCCAAATACTGTGGCGGCGAAATACCTGGTACAAAACAGCAGGGGGCATGAAGACAGCAAGGGAGGTTCATGCCTGACCTATCACACCTGTCGTTAGTGTAGTCGTTATCATAAAATATTCACGACGTTGAGGGCCTCGCAGCTCAAGCCTAGACAGACACGACCCTAGACAGTTTGCATCGATGAGGCATTTTGGCGTGGCCCGATGTGATACGTGGCTTTTGCAAATCCTGGCAAGCTGCACGTAGCGTTTGTCGTTCGCCCAAGATTAATCCTCGAGAGATATTCAGCTGTATTGACGTTTTTTCAAGGAATTCAAAGGCTGTGTGAGAGATAATGATGTACTGACTTCACGGATGATATTTGTGATGTGTACCATTACCGTCTGTTTTTACCCGAAGAATCGGATGCATACTATATACTCGTAACCAAGAATTATACTGAGCCTATACGCCCGAATGGCGAATGGTCCATCATTTTGATTTTGCAGCAACTCGCACAAGAGGTACAGGCATAGTACCTTCAACATATATTCATGCAGCACACAAAGATATTCGTCAAGAGGGCCAAGAAATGAAAACAATCAGCAGTACAGAAAGACGGCGACAGGAAGCATACCACACCTAGTACAACATGCCATGGGACTTACATGTAACATACTCGTGCATACACGACCGGGCACATAACTAGAACGCGGCCGATAACAAAGGCAGGCTGAGATTTGCACCCTTACAGTATTTGCACTGAAATCAGGGCAATGTACAAGTCAGTTGTTCTCAAAGAAGATGTCCAACTCGAAAAGCTTGTGTGTATTTATATTAAATATGTGTTCTGTACTGTAATGCAATACAGACATGAAATCACGCACGACACCGCACGAACAAAGTAAAACAGAACAGCAGCAGTACGAGCCAAATGTATAGATGGACCCTCGTACAGTAGTTGGCAACCCATACCATTAACACCATGCGCGAGTGTTGTGTTGCACTATAGTCCCTTGAGAGCCGACGACACGGCCGTTTACAAGTCAAGCCAATTGATTATCAGTGGTGTCTTAGGATGATTTTGATCCACCGGTGTGCATACAAAATGTTTTGGAATTTCGGCGTTGCGGGGACAAGTCCTTCTCCTCTGGTCGAAGAGGAACCCACTATAGCAGAACAACAGCACTAGCGTAATTCTTGTGCTGAGACATCCAAATCAGCAACAGCAGCAGCAGCAGCAGTAGAAGTAGTTACCGCTTCACCTACACGGCTGTCAAGACTGACACCTGATAATGCCTGGTTTAGATTTCGGATCTACTCGCCACCCAGCACCTCATTTTTATTTCCTCATATGGCAGTCCGTATTATACTCATTCAACCAAATTCCAGTAGTTGTGCCCCTATATATATATCATATATGCAGGGTAGCACACGTGCTTCGAAATACACAAATATTTCGTATTCACACCAATGCACTTATCCTAATATCCACACGATCTACAGCCCTCAAGAGCACCTACCTACATGGGCGACCATTTGACATTGTCGATGCTGCGCTCCACGTATAGGGGAAAATAAACAAGATGCTGCTGGACTCGTATGCATTGCTGCTGGTGATGTTAGAGCAGCTACAACTGCTGTATTGCAGCAACACTGGTGTTGTTGGACACAAAGGGAATGCATTATGTGGTGTTGTTGATCACAGAGGAAATATATGCTGTGCCTTTTTTCCTGTTAATATTACAGCCTTTTATTGAACCCCCTTCGGCAAAAGTAATACGAGCACTGCCGAAAAAAACGTATTTTTGTTTCAGTTGCAATAATGTGTATGGTATATGTTTCACCTTTTCACGAATTCCTACGGAAAACAACCGATCTCTAGTTTTACTGCTCAGACCTGCTCCCTATGAGTAGTTTTACAGGGCGTAGGCCATGGACAACATTTATGTATCAAGAGCCGTATCGATCTGACTCCTGTTTCATCACGAAAAGTGCCTCTAACTCTAAAACGACTCGACATACCCATGGAAATCAAAGAGAAAATTGAAAAACGGCATTTCTCCGGCTGCTTAGGCAGGTTTAATTCATATGTTCGACAAGGACGCCGAGTACCAGTAGGCGAACTTTTCTGGGCCTCTGGTTTGACCGTCGGTGGCGTCATACGCCGCTAAAGCAGAGTGTAGATACCAAACAGGAGCTTCAAAACCATAAACATCTTGCTGCTGAGCACTTTCGTTTCGTGATGCAAAGACAGCAATGCCTGCCCTCCCCTGGAGATCTAATAGCCCCAACACCTTAGATCTTATAACGAACAAGCTACAGCTTGGTCGGGAGAAGGTCTGGACATCAGAGCTGAACCTGCCGTATTCCGTAAGGAGAACTGATACTTCGTATGGTGGTATTTTACAGGGAACAGTATTGCTGCTGTAAAAACGACGATACAAATTTACGAAGTATATGTGAGACTCACGTACTACTTTGTTTCGCGACCGGAGGGGCCTTTTACTGCGAGCCTCTGTCCACCGGGAGCAATTTGCGGTAGTTGGCATGTCCTGACCCCTTTCGCAGATATGCTCGATCTGCAACTGAACATCACTGAAACAGTGTAGAGCTCTCGTCGTAGGGGCGTGCTCCGACGTACGTACATTCATTTGAGGTGGTGCTGCCATCGTGCCGGACAACTGCTGGTGGTGTTAGCTGCTACTGCACAAACTGTACTGCTCGACCACGGCTGTGGTTGTTCATCCAGGGTTTCTGGGTCCGGTTCGGGTTGGTCGTCATTCACGTATGGTATGTATTTAAGAATAAGCGCGACCCAAACAAGATTTTGATTTTATTTACAGACGGACAGAACATATATAACGCGTACCACATCTCCACACGTTAGCCAGGCTGCACCTTGTCGGATGGCAAGAACAGTACCAACACAATAACCAACTACGCTTGAAGCCGACAAAATTCACGCGCGATCGTCTATACAGACGTTCGCATTTGCAACAACCGCAACGACAGTCAACGGCGCCGAAGGTGTGTCTAGCCGTGGAACCTATTGCTAGCGGTGGTCTACATGGCTAACACACTTTGTGTGATATCCCACTGAATATTTCAGCCAAACCCCTTTGAAAAATAAATCGACATCTTACAGATGATTTGCAGCGTGGACTTATTTCTATCACGGTACTGGTTCAAGGCGTAGAAAGAGAGCGCGGCGTAAGCTTGTTTGTTTCTGACTCATCGTGCACTAAACGATACGAAGTATATGGGTCATATTGCTGTGGAAGCGATGGTTCTAACTTACAGAAAATGTGGGGTGGCGCCGCCGAGTAACAACCAACACACTTGACAGCTACAACCGCAGTAATCCAGCTTCAATAACTTAAGGATGAAATAGTTCGTGGTGCTTGGGCTTTGTTGGCCAGACCTGGAGGCAGCATGCCCAACTTGCTTATGCAAATACTTCGAAAACACATATCAGGCACTCTGTGGCACGGCGAGTAAAGCTAAAGGGGTCGACCGGCTTCCGCACAAACCATATCTAGGTGACATCACAGTTTGTCTTTGATTTGCCGTCCGCGCACCATAATATGTTGTGTTGGATGCACCGCCATTGACACAAACCCAATACTAACTGAGCATACAGGACGACCAGGGTGAGTGACGAAACATTTCGCTTCTCGAGGGTAAGTAAGGCCAGGCTGAGTCGTGGGCAAGGGCAAGGTACAAGTCTGTGAGATTGCCCCAAACCAACATATTTGAGATGCAAGTCATAAATGCCTGAGTTTTGTTATAGAGGCGTGTGCTAACACATCAGACTTGAATAGGTCCTTACCCGCAACTCTCAGAGATCACAGTGTGTCCAAGTGGAGATGAATGTGGTCCATACATGACTAGAATAGGTGTCCACACACATCTAGTTTATACCGAGTTACTACGCAAGAGTGTAAGCATTGTCCTGTCTTCGAACATCGGAACAGTCTAATTTACGGCGAGTTTACGACGCCCATCCTTCTCGTCGTTCATAATATTCCACAGGTGCTCCGAGTATACTCGATACTCCGAGTATACTCGGAGTCTTGAGTATTGTTCGAACTTCGAGTACTGAGAGTATTATAGTACTGGTTGCGTAAATACTAGGAGTACTCGGGAGTATGAGCAGTACTCAAGGCCCAAATGCTCTAAGTGCTGGGAGTATGAGCAGTACTTATTCTCGAGAACAAGCAGTACCTAGCGTACAATATATAAGTTACTCGGGGCACTCTGTGTATCGGGAGTAATGAACACCGAAATACTTCAGTATTCGAGAAACATGATCGGAGTATTACTTTAACCCGGAGTACCTCGGAGTACATAACCCCGAAATCCTGCGAGTATGGCTTGTACCTCGGAGTATCAAACACTGAAATACTTCGAGTACTGAAAGTATGAGCAGTACGAAATGCCGAGATATTGCGAGGTCTCAAAGTACGAGAAGTACACGATCCCTAAATACTTCGAGTAGTATATAAAGTATGCCAGGGTATAGAACCCCATAAATACTCCGAGTACAAGCAGTATCGAGAGTGTTCATACCCGAAATACTCCGTGTGTGAGCAGTATCCCGATGTATCGGAGTACACCTCCAATACTTCATACTCCACTCTCAGGTACTCGGAGAATCTGTGGAATATTGTATACATCGAATAGATAGCCGACTTCCACCGAGGCGTTGATAACCTTGCAGGGATCTTAGGTTGGATCTATGTTTGCCAGGGAATGTGGCCGCTGGACCGGCAGCCGACCAGTACATCAGCCCATTTAGCCCAATTCTCCGTAGTTGTGCGTGGCTTGGCGATATGGAAAGACAGCTGTGAGCACGCCAACCTTGAGCGCTGTTCATAGTTTACACATTTGAGACAGAATAGACTGGTTCTACGGTAGGGGGTTCATGTATAGGTGCTTGTTTTTCACCTGCACAGAGCCACTTGGTCGAGTGACTGCTTTACTGCGTTGTACTCATAACCATTTTTTGTTTCTTGTTGTTCTATATGCACCGCCAGTAGAGGTTTTGATACGTAACGCAAACAAACTATGTTTAGGTCTTATTTTCAGTTAGCTTCGGAGCCACTCGTCCGAGTCGCCAAAACCCGGTAGTGGAAATGTGGGTACCCTCTCCTATCGTAGCACCAGTCAATAAGCGCTTTTCGGTCAATCAAATACGTATTAGTCACCACCGCCAGGGTTCTGCACGGGCATTTGGTGCCACCTCTGAACCTCGCCTACCACAAATATAATGCTTCGGCAGTCATATATCCAACACCGCGCCACTTAGAGAGGTCTCCTACTGACACCGCGCACACGATGAAATGCAATAAAGCCATTTTGTGGCTTCATCTGTAGCCGGCCCATGTTTTAGACATCCCATAATATATTTGAATGTACACCGTTCGTTGCTGGTACTGCTGTACCATATACACAAAATGAGTACACGTACCAAAATACCGGCACGCGGGTATCAAGGTTGGAAACGTATGCAGGTTCTGCTGCTTGTATGCGCGACCCGTGGTTGAACCGGGGAGGAGAGTTGCACGTGGTATTTTGTGTGGCTACTGCGCTATACTGGAGGGTCCAAGGAGAAAGATTGGCGAGGAAAATGGTCTCCTCCTTCGGAGATGGCGCTGCCGCCCGTCCATATTCGCCAAGTGACAGATGTACCCCCTAAATGTCAACAGGGTAGATCGAGCATAGACGTGGAGTGTCAGCCTGTTCTCCCTCGATAAGGCGCTCCACGACCTGCTTAAGCCTCTCAAGTGGTCCCTCTGAGCTTGGGCGACGGCCTCACGTCATCGCAGCGGTAGCTAAGCCTCCATCAGCGAGGTGTCAGCCTCTGACCCGCGAGGATGTTATACATTAAAACCGACCCGCTGCGCCCACTTCTGGTACGTATAGATAGGAGCATATTGACCCCGCGAGCGATGTAATAATCGAAATTGAAAACGGCCAACGATACGATGGGCCCGTGGGTCGTGAGGTGCCTGTCAACCCCGGTTTCGTTGGCCTGAGCTGCTGGCTCGAGTTCAATTGAATTTCCTGGTGCACGTATTTGGACACGCGACTTGCTGTGTTTTCACAGTTTAGAGAGACACTCCTCGCCGGCAGATCGGAGGACAGTGTGCCGGCCACAAGGGCTCAAATTATGCTGGCATTGGGTAGGGGGAGCTCCATTTACTTGCGTCGCCGAGCAGGCCTTCTCTTTATTCATATCGATCAGTGCATAAAAATGCCTTTTGGGTAGATACGTACCTTCATTGGGGGCTGTTCAGGGGCGTCCAGAAAAAAGATAAAACGACACACCACATCCCCAGAGGTCGGAATAGAAAACCGTTGCAACCGTTGTGATCACATGATGAAATAAGGGCCGTTTTTAACGACACGGGCAAATAGCAAAAAACTTGCTATTTTGGCATCAACAAATTGGCAAGTATTGGAAAATACTTTCTATCGACAAACACGATGAAATGGCAAGAAACTTGCTATTTGAGCCACGTAACGCCTTCAGTTTTTTACCAAACCCCGTACAGCAAGGATCGGACAGCTAGACGACACCCTTGTCGAGGCATGGGTGGCCTGGAGACGGATCCAAGCATATCTCGTAGATCCCAGAGGTGGACAGCCCTCCAGGGCGATCATAGTCACGTTGTCCGTTGTCTTGGGAAAGCTGGAGCGACGGTTTGATTGGGATTGACTTGAGCATCAGCCCCAGAGGGCACCAGTGCCACGCCTACATGCGGTTCGTCACCCGCGCCAGCAACCCCTTCAGCAGTGCCGTCAGCCACCATCATCTGCTATCAGCATCACCATCTAACCCTCGGTATCTTCCTGTGTTGCTACAGCTCGTGCGTCTAGCGCAACGGCGTGTGGTTTGCATGGTCTTGGGTAGGCGTGATTGGTCGCAAATGGCAAGTGAAATAGCAAATTTGACTTTCCAAACACTTGCCAACGAACAGCTACGGAAATATCCGGAAAAAAACTTGGCAAGTTTTTTGCTATTTTGGCAAGTAAAACTTGCCAAAAAATGGAAATTTAGCAATTTATTTGCTAAATACGCGTCGTTAAAAACGGCCAAGAAAATGAACAACAAAAAAAAATCCTTTTTATATATTTTTTTCAGATGTTTTTAGTACCTCCCCACCCCCTAACGAACAAAATATTCTGTGAGATGTCGATAAAAAACAATTCGACCACCCTCGGGCTGTTCGTTATATTTTGTGATTCTACGAAAAAAAAAGGATTCCGGAAATTTCTCCGATTTTTCTGATTTTGTCACATGATTATCCCTGTAACACGTATCTACTGTACAGTATATAGTGCATCTTCACTATTCTGTACCAGATTAAGTATATAGTCAAGAGCAGTTTCGTTGTTTTTTTTTGTGCTGTTTCTTGCTGTCGGCATGTATCCGTCTGTCTCGAAGGGGTATAGGAGGCACGGTCGAACGTGTCGCACAGAGAAGGCAGAGCTGTACAGCATACAATGTATTTGCCAGTTTTATGATGAAGATATATATTAAAACGATTACGAGTACACAAATGCGAGTACGGCAGCATTGTCATATTCACTACGAGTACGGCGATCACTGTTAGTGTTATTCTCCGCTGGCAACGTGTAAAGTGCTTTCAGCTCCTGGCAGTATTAATAGTTATCGTCCTGATCCCTCGCCACAATGCTGGTAACGTGTGGAGAGCGCTCACAGCCCTTGGCATTATATCTGATCCCCATCCTTCGCCACAATGCTGCTAACCG
The DNA here is from genome assembly GCA_008828725.1 of Saccharina japonica. Lineage (NCBI taxonomy): Eukaryota > Phaeophyceae > Laminariales > Laminariaceae > Saccharina > Saccharina japonica. The sequence goes on from MEHQ01000249.1 coordinate 35,713, forward strand.
TTTCGGCATTACGCGAGGCGGCGACTGGCGGCTAAGCTGTAGTGGCTAAGACATGTATTGAAGAACGTCGTGAACCCCTTTTTCCGCAGGGGTTTGTCCTAGACGCTATATCGTCCCTTACGTGCATTCTATTCGTGAGGCAACGTCCCTGCGCTCTTAAAGGGGCAATAAGTTTTTTTCGGCGCACCAAAATAACGTCGTTAGATACGAAATCCTTCAAAACGGGATCCGGGGCTGTTAAGACATGTCTTAAAAAAGGACTTAGAGCTAATTTTCAGAAGCATTTTGCTTAGTCGCTGTTTCGTTCATTACGTGTCTTGCATTCGTGCGGCGACGTTCCTGCGATCGGAAAGAGGCAATACGGCATTTTCACGCACCAACATATACCCCTAACCCCAAGCTAAACAATATAACTTTAGATTAATTGCATGCGAGTACGAATGAACTTGGTTTTGCTGGAGTTGAGTGGAGAGAACGGTTATACTCCAAATCAAACAACGACCACCAACAGCTTGCTCTCGAGCGCAACACAGCGGACACTGCGGTCACTGTACGTATGTATGGAGTCTAGTGTTATTGTATTGATATGTTCATGGTCTTTCCCCCAGTGCATGCACGAGCGCGTACGGCTGATTACGAACGTTGAGCTGTGCCACTACGGAGGTGGAAAAATACAAGCTTCGACGTTGGATGGCGGTGTACAATCTACGCAAATGCTGCGAGCTGGGCCAGCCACTATCAACTTGAAATTCCGAATTCCCCCCACTTTATCACGCTGTTTTTTTTGTATGATGTAATAGAATGGCACGTGCTTCGTCAAATACTCCCAAAGAGATGCATTTTTTTTTTTTTTCCTATTTTGTTCGTGAACGACGCATATTTTTAGGGTAGGACGGTTGTTTTTGGCCCAAACTGACGAAATAAACAAGATTCAAAGAAGCAGTAAGAAAGCCCTTTGATATTCCCTTTGAGAATACGTGGAAAAAAGACAACACATTAAAATGAAAGTCAGCGCGTAACTCCTACATGTTGTGCTTATTATCCTAGTACGGTAGCTTAACTTTATATAGGGTATCGTATGCGCACCATATCTCTTTATGGAAGACGAATTAGGCCATGGTGAGGATGTCGGTCGCTATGTATTGACTCAAGAAAGATTACACTAATTTTGAGCCAAATCCCCAAGACCGAGCTTGTGTATAGCATGTACCTGATAGAAACGTATGCTAGGTCAAATAACATGCAGTAAGGCACGTCTAAGACTTTTTTTGAAGGGAAATGCCTTGTCCAAGCAAGACATATAAGCCACAAAAAGACAGCTACGAGGTAAGACAAATACATGTATGTCTTAAAACTTGTTTTTCAAGCTTGCGGCGGGCTTCATGGCGCATGTCTTAACCCGGTTTTAGCGTAGTATAGCCGCTAAGGCTCACCACGACGCCGGAGAAACCAGTTGTACGCACGTATGACGTATACCGGGTACTGTGTACGAGAACGATACGTGAAATATTGTGAATACATACGGGTACTATCATACGAATGATGTGTTTTTGGCCAAGCGCGCTGCTGTCGCACAGCATTTATATTAGGGTGGCGAAATAAATGTCGGGAAGAAAAAACAGCTACAAAGTGGTACCTCGAGTATAACGTTCGGTCTTACGGTACCATTTTTCAGTTTTTTATTCTTTCTTCCTGTCCCCCCATTTTTTTTACTCTGTTCTCCTTTTTTTGTTTTTTGTTTTTTCCCCTTTTTGTTTTTCTTTTCGATTGCTTTTATTTTCGATTGGTTGAAGTGTACCACGTGCCACAGCAGTTATGATGTATATCGTACATATATACATCGTTGCACATTTTTTTTTTGTATCATTCCTCCCATAGGCTGTTTCATATGCGGTTCTATTTTTGAGGTTCAGATTATGGTCCGATCGATTTCTCAGCGATCTAGTTCGAAAATCGAAACAGTCTTCTTATGCGAGAAAACACGGATTTGTTCTACGTGCAGATATCTGAGCAAACGGCGAGACCAACTGCTGTGGTTGTGGTCTGGCGCCGCGAAGAGACGCGCCGAGTGCGCTGTACTGGACGTAGAACCCAAGCGTCCGAAGCCACGCTGCCTACCTCTGGTCTGGCGGCGACGCCCCGAGTGCGCTCGAGTCGATCTGTCTTGGTTTTTTTCATGTTGACACAACAAAGCATGTGAGCGTTTTACTGCTTGCTACTGCTGCTGCTGCTGCTGCTGTAAATTTTATACATGTACGGAGAGGCGCGCGCCGAGTGCGCTTCCCTGCGTCTCTATGCCCGAGCCCGCGTCAGCCGGCTGTAGTTTGGCGACGGAGAGACGCACCGATCGCCGGCTGGGCGTCGGGCGCAAAGCAACGTCGCTGTGTCACCATCCAACTCATCGATCGCGCTGCTGCTGCTGCTTGCTTGCTGCATGGATAACATCTTGAATTTAAAGACCATGCTATTTTTCGACGTGAAAATCTGATGACCCAAGTCGTCGGGTTTTAGGCCAAAATCTGACGATATTGGCCATCGGATTCTCAAAAAAAAACAAATCCGGTCAGATTGTGCACAATCGGACTGCATAGTAGGACGGTGTTTTCGTTTTTGAGATCGAAAAATATAAATGTGAGGCTGTTTCTTGCGCAAGTTCGATTTGTTTCAGTTCGATTTGTTTTTTTCGGCCATTTATTGATGTTTTTGACCCGGAACGCCGTCGAAAGGGTCGTGCGCTTCTCGGAATACATTCCCCTTCCATCCCACAGGTATCCAGCGCAATAATCCGCTTCTCTATAGACATATATAAAACTCTATATCGTGATATATTTGGACTCTTTACACATAAAAACATATCGACATTTCCGGAGTCGTCTTTCGCGCGGTATAAAACTGAAAGTGGCGTATTCTTCCAGCTACAGATCGGGTATAATTCTCAACTGAAAAAAAACAAAAAAAAATCATCTGCGGGCCGTACGTATATGATGTATATGACAGCCCCGCCGAGATCAAACACGGAACACGACACAGCACGCAGCACACACAGCCAAGGTCACACGGCACACGGTCCGGGCAAGAGACCGTGGCTGCAGCTGCTTCTCTCGTTAGACTGCCGTACAACAGCAACTGTGTACTCTATTAATTTGGTCGTCATCGCACAGTGCGCAGGAGGGCTGGAGGAAAAGGGCTCGACGGCACAGATGGGGCACTAAGGAGGACAGTAGCCGAGTAACATAATAAGTACTTACGGCGGCGGCGGCGGCGCGGACGCAGCCCGACGAGGGGAATATTCAAAGTGATTTGAGTCTTTCGTATCTACGCGCCAAAACAGCAGACAATGTACTTGGAAATAGAATACAGTTGGTTTCACAGGAGTCAGATAATTAACCAAAAAACAACAAAAAAACATACCTGGTACTACTGTAGCTCAACAGGAGTAACTATACTCGTAGACAGCGCCTACCGCACACCGTATATATACCCTGCGAAGTGGCCGTCGCAATTTACGCAGGAGGACCAGAGCGACGGGTTGCCGGCACAGATGGAGCACTCAGGACAGCCACACAGCACCAGTATTTACAGCGGCGGCGGCAGACCGAGGAGGGAAATATTCAAAAGGACCGAGTGTTTGGTATCTACAGCAGGAAGCCAAAACAGCAGCAGACAAACTACTTGAAAACATATTTTACAAGAGGCAGGCTGCAGGAGGAGTGAAAACATCAACGAAAATTATAGCTCGGCCGCCTGCCCTGTCTTCGCAAAAAGCTCGCGGCCGCTGCTGTTACCGCTGTCCATGTTGCCGGGCTGGAGGTACAGAGCAGTGGACTACCGCAGGCACGCACGATGTGTTTGCTAGCTCTAGACGCTCAGCTCGTGCGCCCATTTTTCTGATTGCGGAAAACCGCAGGCACGCACGATGGGTGTGCAAGCTCTAGAAGTTCAGCTCGTGTGCCCATTTTTCTGATCGCCGTTCACCCACGGTCCAACTTTTTGCTCAATTCATTCCACGAATTCCAACGTTTTGCTCAAGATACAGAATAATAAAAATCGACTTGGTGGCATTTCCCACCAACCCGATTTATGGCGATAATATCGCCCTATCTGACGATGGTATAAAACTGGATATGCCGATATTTCATTCAAAAACTTCGTATATGTCGATATTTTATCAGTTTTATATATGTCTTATCGAAGCAGTTTGAAATATCCAGCTTTTTCTCAAATCGAACAATAGACATCAAATACAATTTGAAGGTACTTCCGAGTCAGAAATTACGGAAATTTTGAATAGTTTGTGCTTCTGGAATGTTATTTGTTGGCTATTATTCGAAATGCCACATACCTCAAGAACTTGAAAATTCTTCGATGGAGAAGCGGTTTTTTGCGTTGGATACCTCTGAGATGTTGGGCGCACTCATCCCGAGAAGCGCACGGCCGATTAGCCCGCGTTCCCGGTCAAAAACATCAATAATGGGCTGAAAAAAACAAATCGAACTGAAACAAATTGAACTTCCTTAGGAAACAGCCTGAAGCTCGAAATCCAACCGCATAGGAAACGGCCTGAGGTATTTTTCCACTCCAGCGTGTTTTGGAAACCTGTGCTGTGACCACGGACTACCTGGTATCTGTTTCCCGATCAGTTCATGTGAGAAGAACAACAACAGAAGTAGTAAAATACCTGGTAGGTCACCTAGGTTTCGAAAGTTACGTAGAATACATGCAGCGCAGCAGCAGTAGTAGGCGTGGAAGGTACGTGTCGCATAAATACGTGCGTGGATTCTCGAACGCGGCGAAATATACCAAATGTACAGAGTTTGATTCGAAATACAAAGGGCATTTTGGCCCCTCCGCATCATGTCGGAAATCCCTTGTATATATGATCAGACCAAACGAAACAACACTGACATCCCGACCACCACGCTACGCCACAAGGAAATAGGGCCTTTTGGCACCAGTGCAGCAGACGGCAAACAACGAAGGTATATCAACAACAGCAGAGCAAGACGTGGGCAATAGCAACGTGCGAAGCACGATACCCATTACACCATTACAAGGTACTCTCGATTGGAAACAAGCTCCACAATGTTGTGGGCCTCACCGTTCAAATCCACAGCAGCCAGGAAGGAGCAAAACGTCAAGCGTGTCTGCAATGATGTTGCACTTCGTACTCGGAAACCTCCGGCAACTGGAACGGAGCGAATCCTGGGTGCCAGGTGCCCTGTCAAGGGGCTCTGTTTGTTTTGATGGGTCTCGCTGTTCCGATAATCGTGTTTCCGTCCCCCACCCCCTTCTTATGTCCGCCGCAATTTTTGTTAACAAACTCGACGATTGATGGAAAAGAGAACAGCGGCAAACAAGGACAAAGTCACCCACCCACACAAACCGGGCGCTACAACAGTCTGCGCCTGGTAACTGTGACTTTTTTATCATCTTGTATTCAACGGGCACGGCTGATCACGACGGCCCACAACACCCCACGTACCGCTTGGCGTTGTGCTCCTTCTCGTCTGCTTTGGACTTGGCAGGTGAGGGGCTCACACAACAAAGTATAACTGATGATGGGTCTTTCTGCTTGCCGCAAGACTACGAGCTGGTTCCATCGAGAGCAGGAACATTTCTGCTTCAGACTTTAGCGCCCGGATCCCAAACGAGTTAGAAAACGAATTTTGGCATGGTTGTTCTTCATGATATTACGAAAAAACGTCATGATGGCCTCTTTAGAAAAATGTTTTTTTGGCGAAGGAGGTACATCTTAACGTTTTTTTTGTATTTTTTGGCAACTTTGACCCAACATTACCGACGAACAAAAACTAAACTAAAAAAGGCCGTTCTCAAGAAGTTTCGTATGCTCATGAAGAACGACCCTGCAAAATTTCGTTTTCCAACTCTTCTCGGATCCGGGCGCTAAAGTGATTTCTGTGAACGTATATAGTCTCCCTAGGGTTCCAAAGAGCGCGATACATTGTTCTATTAATAGTACTTTAGCAGGCGTTTATTATAACACACTTGTACGGATCGCATAACAAAACAAGTGTCATCGACGTCTTCCCTTTGTTGATGCGATCACATTAATGCGCATAACGTTTAATTATTTCACGTATTGGCCGAAATATGGCCGAGAGAAGAATCATATGGATTTTAGTATTGACAGCTTAAATTCCTACACAACAACGCCTCCCCAAGTATTACGAACAATTCCAATATCTCGCGAACGACAGCTCGGACGCCAAAACCAGCTTCACCGATGTGTTGGCCTTGTTGATGCGGTCACGTGGATATGCTTTGTGTTTCGAGTATCAGTGTATTCATTTTTTTATTGCCCGAAGGCGGAATGTGGCGCTTTTTCCTGGAACCAGCTCGTACGAGTATTACTATTGCCCCTGTGTTGTTCTGCCCCTGTCAATAAAAGCACGCTGCATGTGGCTTCACTTCCCCTCGTTTCAGTTGGTTGGGCTTCATCATAGTTGCGTTTGGTCGTAATCGTAATTACAAGGTCCATTCCGTCTGAGTCCGCTCTGGACTATCGCTTGGAAACAAGCTCTACAATATTGTGGGCCTCATCTCTTCAAATCCACAGCAGACAGGAACGAGCACACCACACAAATGTTGTGGGCCGTCGTACTCGCGCTCCTAAGGCGAATGGAACAGAGCGACTTCTGGGTGCCAGGTGGTGCATGTCGGGGCTCTGTTTTGATGGGCCGAAAAACTTGTTCGCGTACCCCATCCCCTGGTGATATGGCCCCATTACCATCAACAAACCCGACGACTGATGGGAAAAGTGGAAAAGCGGCAAACAAGGAGGAATTTGGCCCACCCAGACACACCGAGCGCTACAACAGCTTGCACCTGGTACCCGGAAACCTGTTTACCTTCTGTTCAGCTATCACGGCTGACTTCACGGCCCAACCCATCGCGAGTACCGCTTGACATTGTGCTCCTTTTCGTCTGCTGTGGACTTCAGCAAGTGAGAAGGCCATAAATTATTGAAAATAATTTGTTTTCTAAAACAGTAAAACTGATTTTATGGTACGTTTCATTGCCATCATCGCCTGTTCATGAATATCATGCTGTATGTGGCGTGCGGGCTTGCTGTGCAATGCCCGTATTCCCCCTCGTGGCGGTTGGCTGGGCTGCAGTATCATTGCGTTTGGTACTATTAGTAGTCGTAAATACATGGTAAATGCCGGAATTTGGCGGGATGTCCAATGCCCTCTATATTTAGGACCACAGTCTTAGGTACATATGATTGTCTCTCGCCTCAGTACGAGTGAAGCCTATATCCTTTGTCGGTGTTCGATACTCTGGCGGGGGCAGTTCTCACTGCTGGTACTTAACATGCCGAGACAATAATATTCACCGGGGAGAACCCGTGGGTGGAAACACGAGGCCACCGCGATGATGCCTTCCGTGACGCCGACCTGAACATTACAACCACGGGGTTTCCACAAATAGATACGAAGTATACTCTCATCTGTGAGTCGGGACTCTTGCTATAAACCCCCTTCCCAAGCATCTTGAACGCAGTTATCGCGTTGCAGTAAAGCAGAGGCCCCACTGCTGTATATAGCCTGGATATTTCAGGTGACAGGTAGATTGCAAACTCCAAGGACCCAACCCTAATGTTTTTCCGCGGTGGGACTTGTATTCGCCTCCCAAAGCGCTCTACAAATTATGTTTTTCAAGTGCTTTCTTGTTGCTGGGGCCTCGACGTTAGCCGGAACCCCTAACCGGCATGTACACCATTCCAAGCACGGACTGCGTACACCATGTCTAGCAGCCAAGTCGTTATGTATAGCATTCCCATAGCTACTTCAGATACCTAAGTTTGACAATGGATCGTACAGCAGCAGATAAATTGTCATTCACATCGACCAAACAAATATCAAAGTTAGACCAGTGCAACGTTTGCACTGATGCATCTGGCCGTATTTCCACTCCCCACGTATTTCCGTCCGCATGCGATCTTGTGAAAAAAGTAAATCGACAGCCGCCGACATCAAGTCAACCCATTATTAGCGTTTATAGCCGAACGCCTGCACTATATACACCACCAGATCGCCGGTGGGGACGTCAAAGACATGTATGGATCCTATCGGGAATAATTACCATGCCGGTTGTTTTGTGTTCATGGATAGCCGCAGCGTGAGAGTACAGTTGTTTACCGCAAAGAAAACACATGGCCCTTACTTGCGAAAAGTCAAGCTGAAGTATCTACGACGACAATACCACAAAAGGTTAAAGTAGGATACACAGTGAAGGTTATTTCCTAATAGGTTGTCGACAACAGCTGCTGCTCGCCACCTGAGCCACCACGATATCGACTATGTAAGGTATCAGAGGCTACGCTTCTTACTGCGACATAGTCAGTACAATTTAGTCGCCGCTTGATCAAACCGAACTAACAGATACATGTAGCTCGCACTTCATCATCAGTACGTACCCAATGCCCATCTTTGAGTAGTACTGTAACCAGCTTGATATCTCGTTTCGATCGGGTACACCAGTAAGTAGCAGGCGACCTTATTCTAACTTGTACTCGTACACGTAGCCAGTAGTCTCTGGTGGCATGGCGTAGCTACGGGACCTTGACTTTGTGCTGACATGTTTGTAGTGCAGCCTGGACCAAGTCGCGAGTCTTTGAGGTATGGGGAATACGTATGTACCCCTAGGGGCAGGACTATCGTTCAACTGCCGTCCAACTACTGTAGGTCAGTTCAGTCATCGGTCCTATGTCGGTATACTTCAAATACTCCCAGATAGCTGTAGGAAATGCCGGGTAGAAGGCGAACGTCATGGATCGCCATGAGCTGAAATCTGGGGTCGTGCATTTTGTCGTAGTCTAGGAACGGTCGCGCACGCTCCCTCCCTGCAAGCTCACTCCCGTTCTGATATGTGTCGCCTCTGCCTGTCGAGAAGACACACCCTCAATAGCGCATGGGGTTGCCGTGGTCATGTTTTCTACTGTCGAAGCTGGCATACGAGCCCCCCCAACAGTGAATAACGTCAGCCACTCATTGTACGTTTTGTCTTGGTCGTGCATCCCCAGCCGAGTCAAGCTACGTGTCGATAACGGCGTCAACTACTGTCCAAGAATAGTAAACAAGGCTCAATAACAACCTACAAGTCTCAAGCTAGGGGGAAAGGTGGGCGGATAAGCTCATCACCACGTGTCAAGCTATTAGAAGGACGACTACCTTACGTTTAAGTTCAGTTCGTATTTCTTCCGGTAATGCTGACTGGTAACCTTCTGCCGTACGATGTTGTCCGATCCTCATGCGAAGCAACCGGACCTTATGCAGTTCGTCTAAAAAAGTGTCTGATCATGGAGAGTCGGTAAAATGAAAACTGACCCAGCAGCTGGGAGCAACAGCAAGAGGGCCGTAGAAGAGATGCATTCTCGTACTTTTTTTAGGCGGCAACGAGTACGTACTTAAATCAATGTCTACTGTATTGACCTAACATACCAATACCAGAAATGCAAACTTTTCACCATAGCCCTAGGCATTCTACCCCACTGCTATGGAGATCCAACGTGTTTCCCCCAGGCATATACTCACAAAGTTGGTTTGGTATATTGAAACAGGCCGTTACGGGATGCTCGCAGTTGTGCCGCACGTGTCGTCTGTACGCCTGCACCGTCTAATGCTGGAAGACCATGCCCACCTTCCCCCGATTATCTCGCTCGATTACCTCAAGAGGCCACCCTCAAGAACCCGACGTCGGTCTTTCTTTTGACACTGGCGTGTCCGCGCATCAGGGACCTTTCATATCCGTCCTTGGTCCTCTCGTCACCCAAATATGAATGTGTATTCGTTCTAGGCGAAGTTGTATTAGAGGGGCTCCCTATGGAAGCCGATTTGTTCCGGCCCACATGCTCTCAGCATGGGAAAGAGTGTTTCGAAATATGATTTTCGGGTGGGGTTTTTAGTTGAAAATTCCCTCTGGCCAAGAATAACAAATCCGTTCGATGCATGGATCAGATTCCAAACAGGTAATAAATTACTGTCCAGGGTGCTGTTCAACAACAGTGTAGACATGTATGACTCGAATTCATACTCATAGTCTGTTTTTATCAATGGTAACTGCGACAATCCACCTACCATTGAAGGCTGTCACCCACTCGCGCTCGTACTCTCGCTCGCACCACACCGGCGTGTGATCGAGTCGTACTCACTCGTTCTCGTGCTCTTTCTTGTACTTCGTATTGAGTATACACTTACATGTCGCATAGGATTACCACACGTACTCTTACATTGGTTCGTACATATTTTGTCTGGGTGCTTTGAGTTCTATTTTTTGCCCTTCGGAAGACACAGGTTGTCGTCGTTTATTTACAACAGTGACTGCATTGGTCGTTGAGGCGGAGGGGGTCATTTTTCATAAATATATAAAGCGGATGGTGTTGTTTCGGAACATATTTTCATATATTCCCTCTATAGGGGACCTTCTGGCATTCAACCCCTAATCCTTCTCTAAACCCTTCGAGCTCTCCCAACCAAACATAGCTCTCCCAAACGAACATTAGTTCCAGCACGCCTCGTCGCGGGCGGGGCGGGCGCGATTGCATAGGAGTGCTGACATGGCAGCGGCGATGGCAAGGGAAGACAAAGCACGATGGCCAAACTTTCGGTATTTTTTTCTACTACACTGCATAATACCCTAGATTTGACATAATTGCGAGTGCTGCGTCCCCCAAACGGGACTACAGTCACACCTGGGCTGATGCGGTGTACATAACTTCGATTTTTAAACCCGATATGAAACCCCTCGCTATAAACCAGCCTTAAACTCGCTTTGCATATCACAGCAACCTACTGTTATTACTGTTATCACCAGTTTTGTTTACGGCTACTGCTTGTACAGCAGCATCTCCATAGGAATAACTTACAACTTCATCCGGCACTGCAAGGTAGTTCACGCAGAACGTCCCAAATTACAACCACGTTCTAATCTCCGCGGGTATGTCGAGTTTGGATGTACCTCGCACTGTCTCGTGCTAACTAACATATTTTTGTCAGCCCTGATCCTTGACATTGTTTCATTGGTACTTGCCCCTTTTGCGGCATCTCTAATCTCAGTGTACCACACCACCACTTTTAACGACGAACAACGTTACACGTTACTGGAACAGCTCCAGCAGCAGCAGCAATAACAACAATAAACCTGGTTTATACACCTGGATGTACGCATGCTGGAGTCTGGGTAATGTTCGTTGAGGATTTCGATATTTCATAGAGATGGAATGCCGACCTTGTAGCTGCACGTTTGTTTATTAGGGCTATACAACGGGCGGGATAATGCTTTTTCATTACAACAAGTCAACGAATCTTACCGGTCTGTTCCGAGCATTTGTTTTCGTTAAATAGTTCGCTGGGCCCTGCGCTTTCACTCTGCGGACGCTTGGGGGTGTTTCACCTGCGTTGCAGCGCTGATGAAAATTAGAAAATGCCCGGTTATACAACCAATTCTTCCCCTGAAAGCACCTCGACTACCTCTTTTTATCGTATTAGAGGCTTTGTAAGTCTGCCCCGGCTCTGACTTTAGTTTTCACCCCTAGTTTAGCGCACGGGGCGTGGGACCTTTGGTGCACCGCCATTAGCATGGTAAATCGATAGCAGTATCCGTGCCATCCTTCTAGGATATCGTCGTCGCGGGACTTGAAAATATCATTTCAGGCGATTGGATGTGTGCTTCTTGCACTCTCTACCCATGTATTGTTTGCAGTTTGTCGAAGGGGCAGCAGTACGTATACATTCGTACACGATTTCCTTGTTTGTGTGTGTACGCTTTTCGTTACGGCCAACTTAGTACAAGATGGTTTTATTGAAACAGCGTAAAAGGTGATATGTTGCTCTCTCCACCGCTCTTTCGTTGATAACCGCGTTTCGCACTAGCTAGGCGAGCTTCTACCATATACACGGATCCGCTCGCGCTTCATAAGGGCAGATTTGGGTATTTGCCATGTTTCGACTATCGTTGCAATCGACGGCGAGGTAGCGCTACGCTGTGTCATGCATATCTTGATGATTTTTAAGGTGCCCTACTAAGACCGAGCTTCGCAGCGGTAGTCTTGATCTCTAAATATTGGTTTTAAAAATGACCTATTTGTCTCGGCAGTAGCACACAGGAGGAGCCCTGAGCGTTTTCGTTCTTGCCATCTCGGACGACCAGAGCCGTGAAAAGGCCCTGATCAGGACACCTCATATCTTGAATCTAAAGCTCTTTAGCTGCTCCAGTCAGGGTACGGCTGAGGGTATCCGAATCTAGGAAGACAAGGCACCGGCCGGGTACAGATACAAACCCATTACTACTTAATATGGGCGTACGGTGTGCTCTGCGGCCGATCGAGGCCTCAGTAGAGGGCACGGTGTTGCAATGCTGTTCGTCGACGCTCTGCCTGTGCGATAATAGGTGCAGAGGTAGTGCCTAGTGGCTCTGAAGAACACTCGTGGTGATGTAGAATATACCGGTAATTCGCCAAACACGGGAGTTCTGTGGCAAAGATGTCGAAACGAAGAAGAGCGATCTAGGTGGGCATGGCCAGTGTGACGTTATCCTCTCTAAAAATGTTCAGACACTACGGATATATGTACTCCATTGGCTGATGTACGCCCCGGCTGTCTGTCCTATGGCCACATTGATCGATGCCCAGTTGAAAGCTAGCTGAACTACATGCATCCCGAAATAACAAGTTGAACATACCGAACGGAAAGTGATGAAAACAGCTCGTACGCTCGCCGCACATTGCACCTGTCCAATATGCGAAAACGAGATATTACACATACTTGTTCCTATTGACTTTATATTAAATAGGTATATATTAACCTCAGCGCCTAGACTACGACCCAACATCCAGTCCTTGTGACAGAGTTCTCCAGAAGGACTTAGGGGTTGATACCGACCAAAGGCCGCTATTATTACAGTAGATTCAGGAATTTGTTATTGTAGCTCATACCAGGCATTTGTTTATGTGGATAATGCAAACACGTGGCTTGTTGCAGCGGCGTCAGGCTGGATTTACCCTGAAGGAGCCACCAATTATTGTCCCTTACACCGCTCACAATATATGTCGGGTTCATCGTACAGTGCGATGGATGGCGGTTCGTTGCACGTGCGACGCAAAACTTGTGTGCTGACTGAGTTCGTAGACTATATGTGGCTTCGTTTAGATGTGGTGTGTGCGGAGTCAGAGTAACCCGTAGCTTTACACACGCCTTGCCGCGTAGTGCCTGACCTTGGCGCATGCTACTATATAAGAGTATTAGAAACAACATCACCCTGGGGAAACCGATGCGCGGGTACTGCAGGTGTATAGTTTAAAGCTTGGTGGTCGCCAGCCACATCCAATATCACCCCGGCGTTTATCTGGAGTACGACCAGCCCCTCCACAGGAATGACCTGTCTAGTGCCTAGCACTTAAATGACACGGTACCACAACAAACTGTCGCGGTGCTCTCTTGATGCGCATTAAACCTATATCGTGATAGCGATGAGGCACTGCTGCATCTTTGATGTTATGTTTGTTTCATATGATATTGTATCTTCGACAGACTGTGATTGCGCACATTATACATCCAATCCGTGTAACTCTGCTGTGAACCTTTTTAGCTATCGCAAAAACATCCTCTGGGTTGCTGAACAAGAGAGGAAATTAGTATGGCCGTTTGACGGTTTGTCTTCAAGCAAACGCAAAGCGCTACGGCACACACTACAATTCGAACAGGTGACGTGAATCTTCGTTCAAAGTAATGATAGCTTGTGTTATATACTAAATGTATGAGATCATTGCAATGCGGCCTTCCACTATAAGGCCGTAAAAAGCCTACACAATGGTTTACCGGTGACTCCAGTAACGACAAGTACGATCTATCAATTTAATCCTCCTTGCTGTGTCTACGCCTCCTCTTGTTTTTCCCTAGGTATTTCAAAACCGCAGTATTCGGCGACAATGGTGCGTTCCCCACGTGCTTCCTGCACACGACGCGCAAGCTTCAATGTTGAAGGAAGCAAGAAAGAGGCTTACTGCAAACGTCATGCTGATGCCGGCATGGTAGACGTCTACAGTAGGCGTTGCTTACATGGCCCATGCAAGAAGCGGCCACACTTTAACGTTAAGGGCAGCAAGACGGCCGTGTACTGCAAGACACATGCTGAGGACGGCATGGTGCTCGTCAGCAAACGACGTTGCTCACATGACTCCTGCGCAAAACCACCGAGCTTCAACATCGAGGGTAGCAAGATGGCGGCGTACTGCAAGGTACATGCTGAGGACGGAATGGTGCCCGTCGGCAAAAGGCGTTGCTCACATGACTCCTGCGCAAAACAACCGAGCTTCAACGTCGAGGGCAGCAAGACGGCGGCGTACTGCAAACAACACGCTGAGGACGGCATGGTAAATGTTTGCAGTAGGCGTTGCTCACATGACTCCTGCACAACACACGTTAAGGGCAGCAAGACGGCAGCGTACTGCAAGACACATGCTGAAGACGGCATGGTAGACCTCTGCAGCAGGCGTTGCTCACATGACTCCTGCACAACACACCCGAGTTTTAACGTTAAGGGCAGCAAAAGGGCGGGGTACTGCAAAAGACATGCTAAGTACGGCATGATAGACGTCTGCACTAAGCGTTGCTTGCATGGCTCATGCAATAAGCACCCTCGATTCAATGCCGATGGCAAGAAGAGGCCGGCGTACTGCAAGGAACATGCTGCGGATGGCATGCGAGACATCCACAGCAGACGCTGTTCCCATGACGCTTGCACTAGGGCGAAAACATGGGGTGTACCGACCAACGGTGTGGCCACTGTTTGCGCCAATCACAAAAGCGACATTTTGGGCAACAAAGTGGTTTATTATAACGCCAGGTGTCGAGTGGATGGTTGTGCGAAACTGTCGCGGTGGGGACTTGACGGGAAGCAGCCCACCCACTGCCCTCATCACGGCCCTCTTGAAGACGGACTCCTCCGCATAATCAAGCAGACTTGCAGCAAGAGCGACTCCCGTAGGACATCCTATGGTGCCGTCAGGGACCCCTCATCCCGCGTTAATACTGAGTGTTTGTTTTAAGGTGTATGGCAGTGAACTGGAACTACTGTATTTCAGGGCGCTTCAGCTATCTCTGTTAGTGGCTTCCGATGGCGATGATCCAACTTAGCATTTACTCCACATCGGCATACTGTAGTAATCCGTACCACTACATACCAATGTATGATGAAAGCAGGGCTTGACGTTTGCCCAAAGCATCGTTGTTGTTGTGTGGGAGTTCCCTATTACCCCATTGCTTGGAGCCTCACGATCAGTGCTTTGATAGGACAGAACATACATTGCTGTCGTGGTGTAGGCTGGGCGTCAACCTCTTGAACGGTGCTGGAAAACCAGCAGACGGTTGCATTGAGTGATTTGGCTTACCGGACGCCTTCTGCGATAGGGGCAGCAGGTGTTCGGCAAACATACTTGTGAGTCTGACGGCGCTCGTCAGCTCTCTAACTACCCGGCATGAGCTTGTATTTCACTGTCACGTCTTATACACACCTACAAAGTGGCCCGGGGGTTCTGTTCATCAGATTGGAGGCTCCTGTTTTGCTGAAACAGGTTTGTTTATATGGACATCCCACAGGATTGTAGAGTTCTTAAAGGAAGGAGCTTCTTAACGAAAACTAGGCGCAAATGTCTACCGTAGCACGCGTCACTGCCATTCTGGGGTAGCAAACGTGGTGTTCAACCGATGCGCCAGAACGACGGCGACTGTGCAGGTTCTTGCTGGATATATAGTCGAAGAAAGGTAGGGTGCTGTAAATGTAGTGCCGATCGTGACCTCTAAAGAGGCTGAGGCGGAGTTTTCTTACCCTGAACGAGAACACTAGAGGTATTGGAAATACCTCATCTGGCGTCCCAGCTGTTACCGCGTGGATAAGCCGCACTCCAGGTGCTCCTGTAAATTCGAGTTTCTAGTTTTGACCAAGTCTCTCGTGATAGGGACCCCTTGCGATGAAGCGTCGACCGTTTTCTTACTTGATTAAACAGTTCAATCTGTCTGCACTTTTCCGTCGGCACTTTTTATCAAGTTCTCAGAATTTGATTCGTCTACTACGTGGTTATCCAACATATTCTCAAAAAAATTTGTGTCTAATTCGTTGCAATCTCACATAAAAAAAAAACAATTAGACGTACAAGGGGCTCGAAACCGTGACCCTTGTGGAGATTAGCGTCTGTACTAACAGTTACCCTACGCGTACAAGTGGTAATAATTTCCAGTTTTTATTTACTTCTATAGTAAACGTACTGTAACTCTAACGGCGAAAAAAACGTGGTCAACGCGGTTTCGAACCCGTGATCCTAGTCTGCTCCATCATGCGCGTGTACCGCCTGAAGGGAGGGCAGAGGTGGTTCTCGGGGTACGTCATTGACGTTTTTCCTGATGTTTTCCCCACCAATGCACACAAGCTGACGACAGTTACTAATATCCTGCTGCGCGAGATCCTAGCGACAGCTATACTATCTTCACTTAGTCTACCTATTATCATCCCATCGTGAGAAATCGTTAGGCTATATGTCCGTATGTTTGTCTGTATATTCCATGAATCACACATCATGCGTGACCTTCGTGTTTTCCCCATTGAAAGATCGCTAAACATTGACGCCACCATACCACAGCGGATGTTGGTAATATAGCTATTATACACATCAGCGGGGTGGCCTCCGCCAAATTAATATTAATGATTCCTAGATGCTCTTGTTCCGGTGCGATATTTCTCCTGGCAAACGCATACGAATGCTTACGTTTTACGTCTCTAAACGACTACAAGAGGCACTCGTTTCGAAGTGACCTCAAGTGTTCTGTAAGTGCCGCAAAGCCTCCGACAGAAACAAGCCAGGAACGGGGTTGCTTTTCAACCATTGGTGAGAGCGCACAGTCACATCGGAGAAACACCACACCCCAATTGTTAGGCGAATATAACTATTTGCACTGCAAGAAAACTACAACAACGCGACACCGCCAGAGGAGGATGCAAAGAGCGAAGGACAGTCGCCGCTCATGCCGTGCTCGTCCGTCGCCTAGGGTTGGAACTGTTTACCGGACTCCCCGCTTTATTATGTGTCCTTGGTGTCTTTTCTACTCTGCGATCGCTTTTGAGTGTGATTCGAGGCAGCCGGCCCTTTTGTTGTTTTCAGCCTCAATGTTGCTGGCGACGACATGCAGCTTCAACAGCGAGGACTGTGTAGGTAAATCGCAGGGATACCCTCCGCTGCTGCAACATGAATACAGGACAAAAAGGGCAATGGAAAGCTGCCGCTTATGTCATGTGCACCCAATCTCTCAGATGGGTGCATATCGCTGATATCCCGGGTATACTCTTCTGCCGTCACGTTCTCACATATCTGCGATCTCTTCGTCATGCCTGTCGGTGCAGCACAGCCTATTGTTGGTGGCCTCGGCCGGAATTCATTGGGGGCACAGCATCGAACCACTCGTGACAAAACATACTTAAAAAAACCTAGCCTACTGTAGAACACCTAATGAAAAATCAAAGTAAAGTAAGCAGCATAATATCAGTATGTTGGGGGGAGGGACATGCAAAGGGTACAGTCGTAGCGGCGGGGGGTCTCTGCGAGCTACGAACGACAGCAACAGTGGGCGGAAACGCCGTACAGTCTGCTCGGCTATAGTGCGTACACAATAGCACCTACCGTAATGAATGCAAACCACCAACCGTCTATGGGTGCAGTACGTTTCGCCGCATCGTCGGAAGCGCTTAGGATGGGGAGGGGTTGCGCGGTGCTGCGGGAGGTGGTAGGGGTAACGTTTAATGATAGTAACATTCTGAGTCGCAGTATGTGATTTGAAAGTGCGTACAGCTAAAAAGAACACTATGTTTTGGAAAAAAACTCTCCTTGTTTCGGCTGACTCTGCAGTAATAGCATTTCGCGTTAAAACCGCACAGACAGGCGTCTGGCGCGCGTTGAAACTCCCGCGCGTCATATTTATACAAGCCATTTGTGTGGGCGGCAGGAGTGTCCCATATGTTCTTGTTTACGTTCGTATAGGAATACTGAGCTACTCAGTAAGCGCGTGACTGAGTAGCCCAGTGGTGTGACAGAGTATATCACTGTAATTAAAACTTTATACCTGGTACAATAAACATGCCTGGGTTTGAAATTAATATAGTGTACCTTGCGCCCCAAATCGTGCGTTGTTTTATCAGAGGTGCTTTATTCCATTTTTGACCTTCTGGTCGAATGTTTTCGTCGTGGCCATCCCTGTTGGTGTTCCCTTTTCTACGGGAAAAGCGGAAACACGATTTCGGCGGTGTTCGAACCTATAATACCGTTGTTCGAAATATTAGGATGTATCACTGAGGTACGCAGTGAGCGCTGACTACGTATGCTTAGTGATGCCACAGTCATAACTGGAATAGTTTGAACGTGCTTTCGATGCTTGTCAAGTACAGTACAAACACCAGGTGCAGTCTTACTGCACACTGTGCTCTGTTTATACCGCAGTCGGATATGGGCGCACGGCCAAATATCTATTGGATGGAAAAGTCCAACACTCGTCCGTGTGAACCTGCAGAAACGATGCCTGCCTCTCGTACGGGCTATTATCGCTATGCCAACTGCTGTTGTACGACAGACAGACGCAGGAAGATTTCATAGGTAGGCGCGCGGCCACTTCAGCCGGTGGAAGACAGTCCAGACCACTGACTGTGATCGTCCGGGTGTATTCAGCTTGGAATGGTGGGAACTCAGCCCCGTCCCCTTATCGAAATATTTAGGGGTACAGCAAGGTTGAACAAGCAACGTCGACCCCGATGCGGACCGATTCAGAGCGAACCGCACGCACAAGTGGAAGCCTGCCTTCTCGAGATCTCGGCGAGAGAGTGCAGCTCTACCACTGTCACTATCGTACTACAGTACATGCATGCCGTTATATTCCTGAAACCTGTAGGATGCCTTTCCTACACGCTCCTCGGCCACCCGGGCAGCGTCGTTTAGCCGATGCTGTAGTTCTCACTCTTGCTCGGACCGACGGCTTCTACAATGGGGCTAGCACGTTTTGGCTAAATGTGCTTCTGAATGACGGGGCTCCTCTACTCAAAACCGTCGGGGGCGTCTTGAAATTTGAGGTTTGGACGCCTAGGCCATGGGACTGCTGTGTGAGGTATGTAGCTCCTCAAGTTACCACACTGTCCGAGGAAAATTATGCCTCTCTATCTTAGCATGTACAGTATGTGTCTTCGGCATATATTTCCGTGCTACCTTCGAAGTACCAAAAAAGGTAGCGTACAGCGGGCATTGCACATAGTACGACAGGAACTAGGAACACAGTGTACAACTACTCTTGTTGTGGCGGTCTCGTATTTATGTGTCTGTGACCACGTAAAGGTGGTGGGTACTGTATTGCTGTGGCTCTGGTCTCCCCGCTGATGACTTCTGCCAGAATCGACGAAAAAGGCCTGTTTGCCAGAATGGGTACAGACTTCCTCTACTGATTGAGAGGGCATGATGATGCCCCATAGCGTACCCCGGAGGGCCGCATACGCAGAGGAATGTGCACTACATTCATCTGAGTACGATATCACAAAACGTGTACGCGTACGTGTCTACGGCTGGTGAAATTTCGTCAAAGAAGATGCAAACTACCAGGTCCATAGGAGACCTGCTTGGTGGCGTAATCATCGCTGAACCTACACTATTCGGGTACCCTATGTACTATCTCGGGATTGGCAATTGTTCCCCGCCATATCGTGATTGTTGACCCACGCGCCACATAATCGGAACAACTACCCCGAGCATTCCTTCGGCCGCCTAGTCAAAGGCCACATTCGGCAGGCAGAATGACGGTCGCATCCCAAAATAGTTACCTACGGTAGGGGGGCATGCTCATTTTCCCGAGATTCTTTGCTCTAGATGCCCCATAGCTCCACTCAAACAGACGATTGACAAATATCTAGGGTTAACCTTGACCCAATCAAAATATCCATGGCCTAGGTACTGAAAAAAACAAAGATGCAACACAAATGATATATCGGATAGTTTCTAAGTTGAAGGGATCCGTCCCGTCGTAATTTTTTCGGCCAAAACCGTGCAGTGCACGGATGAGAGGCAGAGAGGCGCAGGTTTATTCGTACGAAGGTACGTCTCGAGGTACATGCACGCACAACGAAAACACGTTATGATACATTTTCGAAGGGGGTAGGACGATCCGGCTGTGGACACAACGGGCGAGCCAGTATGAACGTCTGTGCGATACACATTTGGTTTTTGAAGGACGCCTGCGTACAGCCAGTTTTGTTCTTATTCGAAATGCTTGAAACACCCGCATGTCCGTAAACACGCACACAAAGAGAGAGTTAAGATATAGAAACAAAACAAAACAAAACGAGAAACAAAACAAAAAAAACAGCGTTACGAAAAACGCCAGTTTTGGGAGATATGTATATACATACACTACTACTGTACTGTAGTACCTTCTGTTTACAAGCGCTAGGCATGATGCTCATGAAAACATCTCGGAGTATTGGCCGCTACATTGATATTGAGTGGGTGTGCTGTGGAGGCAGACTGCTGTTTGGATCAAAACCTATCGACGCACGACCGACACGGTGCCGCTTGCTGTGGAGACAGTGCTATTAGGCATGATACTCATGGAAATATCTCGGAGTATTGGCCGCTATAATAATCCTGAGTCGGGTGCTGTGGAGACAGGACTGCTGTGTGCGATGAAAACATATCAAAGCACGACCGACACGGTGCCACTTGCTGCGGAGACAGCAAGGAGCAGGCTCGCTGTTGGGGACAGCGAGCGCTTCTGCTCAGGTGCAAACGCACGATGACAACATATCTGTACGACCACCTGCGTAGGGACGTAAGGAAATAACCTATATATTTCCCCATCCGTTTCTTTGTCCTTTAAATATGTCCCTATGTACGCACGAGCCGCCTCCTGTTGAGGCAGTGGGCGGGGCAGGCCCGCTGTGAATACAGCGGGCGCGGCTGCTCGAGAGGGAGTAAATATTCACCTCCCAAACCCAGGCATGTTTATTGTACCAGGTATAAAGGTTTAATCACACTGATATACTCAGTCACACCACTGGGCTTCTCAGTACCGCGCTCACTGAGTAGCTCAGTGTTGTTACACCATTATAAAACAAACACAAACCGACACATATGCAACATTCCTGCTGCCCACACAAATGGCTTGGATAAAAATGACGCGCGTGAGTTTCAACGCGCGCCAGACACCGTCTGTGCGGTGTTAGCGAGAAATTCTATTAATTAAGAGTCAGTCGAAATCAAGAGAATTGTTTCCGAATAATCGTCCTCTTTTTAGCTGTACCCACTCTCAAACACTAAACTGCGACTCGGAATGTTATTATCATCAAACGTTACCTACCACTTCTCGCTGTACCGCGCAACCTTCCCTATCCTAAGCACTTCCGACGATGCAGCGAAAAATACTGCGCCCATAAACTGTTGCTGGTTTGCATTCATTACGGTAGGTACCACTGTGTACGTACTATCGCCGAGAAGACTGAACGGCATTCCTGTCAACTTTTGCTGTCGTTAGTAGCTCGCAGAGTCCCCCCTCCCACAGTCACGACTGCACCCTTTGCATGTCCCTCCTTCCGACGTACTGTTATGATGCTGCTGTTTGCTTTATAATTCGTTACATGTTCTACAGTGTGTTTTATCACGAGTGGTTCGATTCTGTGCCCACAACGAATTCCGGCCGAGGCCACCATCAATAGGCTGTGCTGCACCGACAGCCATGACGAAGAAATCGCAGATCTGCGAGAACGTGACGGCAGCAGAGTACCCCAGGGATCTCAGCGATATGCTCCCATCTGTGAGATTGGGTGGTGGGACACAATCAAAGTAGACTGTCCGCGTCGTGTAGCTTAGGCGTCAACCTCGTGAACGTTGCTGGAAACGCGGCAGACAGTTGCATTGAGTGGTATATTTTAGCTGACTGGACATCTACTGTGATAGGGGCTGCAGGTTTTCGGCAAACATACTCGTGGCTGACGGCACTCCTCAGCTCTAGAATTACCCGGCATGAGCTTGTATTCCAATATTTCCCGTCATATACACGCGTACAAAGTAGATCAGGGCTGTGTTCGTCGAATTGGCGGCTCTTTTTCCCTGCTGCAAGTTTGTTTAATTGGGTATTCCACAGGATCGTCGCGTTGTTGGAGGAAGTTGCTTCAAACCAAACACTAGGCGCAGAGATCTACCGTAGCATGCGTCACTGCCACTCTGGGGTAGCGAATGTGGTGTTCAACGAATGCGCCAGAACGACGGCGACTGTGCAGGTTCTTGTTGGATATAGTCGCATCAAGGTATGATGCTGTGAATTTAGTGCCGGACGGGACCTACGAAGGCTCAGGTGAAGTTTTCTTACCCTGAACGAGAACACTAGACGTATTAGGAACGCCTTCCCTGACGTCCCAGATGTTCCCGCGTGGATATGCTGCACGTCGGGGGCTTCTGTGCAATATACACCTGGTCTACCTATCATTCTCCCATTGTGGAAAATTGTTAGCCTGTTCGTTTTTAAGTGCGTCTATTGGTCTGTATATCCCGTGAATCACGCATCATGCCTGATCTTCGTGTATTTCCCATTGAGCGATCCTTAAACATTGACGTCACCATGCCACAGCGGATGTTGGTATTATTTGATTATGGACATCGGCGGGGTGGTCTCCGCCAATTTTTAATTCGTGATTCTTGGACGCCCTTGTTCCGGTGCGATATTGTTCCTGCCAATCGCATACGATTTCCTACATATTAGGTCGCAAAACCACTACAAGAGGCACTCGTTTTGGAGTGGCGTCGAGTGTTCTGCAAGTGCCACAAAGCCTCCGAAAGAAACAAGCGAGGACCGGGCTTGATTTTCAATCATTCATGAAAGCGCATAATTACATCGGAGAAACACCACACCGCAACGTTTAGGCGAATATAACTATTTGTACAGCAAGAAACAAATAACAACGCAGCTTATGAGTTAATGAGCAACCCGCCCCAACACCGACGAAGATACTTCGGGCAAACATCAAGGCCTGATGTAATCGCACAGTGGTATGTACGGACTACTACAGTATACCGATGTGGAGTAAATGCTAAGTCAGGCCATCGCCATCGCAAGCCACCAACAGAGATAGCTGAAGCGCCCTGAGCTAGTTCAAGTTCACTGCCATACATTTTAAAACAAACACTCAGTTTTCACGCGGAATGAGGGGCCCCTGACGGCACCATAGGATGTCCTACGGGAGTCGCTTTCGCTGCGAGTCGTCTTTACAGTGCAAACGAGTCCGTCTTCAAGAGAGCCGTGATAAGGGCAGTGAGTAGGCTGCTTCCCGTCAAGTCCCCACCGCGACAGTTTCGTACAGCCACCCACTCGACACCTGTCGTTGAAGTTGACCACGCTGTAGCCCAAAATATCGCTTTTGTGACTGGCGCAGGCAGTGGCCACACCGTCGGTCAGCACACCCCATGTCGGCACCCTAGTGCAAGCGTCGTGTAAACAACGTATCTTGCGGATGTCCAGCATGCCGTCCTTAGCATGTTCTTTGCAGTACCGTCCGCTCTTGCTGCCCCTGGCATTGAAACTTGGGGTCCTATTGCATGAGTCATGTATGCAAAGTCTGATCGAGACGTCTACCATGCCGTCCTCAGCATGTGTCTTGCAGAACGCCGCCGTCTTGCTGCCCTTAACGATGAAACTCGGGTGTGTTGGGCAGGAGTCATGCGAGCAACGCCTACTGCAGACGTTTACCATGCCGTTCTCAGCATGTATCTTGCAGTACGCGGCCGTCTTGCTGCCCTTAACGTTGAAACTCGGGAGTGTAGTGCAGGAGTCATGCGAGCAACGCCTACTGTAGATGTTTACCATGCCGACATCAGCATGTGTCTCGCAGTACACGCCCGTCTTGCTGCCCTTAACGTTGAAACTCGGGCGTGTTGTGCAGGAGTCATGCGAGCAACGCCTTTTGCCGACGAGCACCATTCCGTCCTCAGCATGTGTCTTGCAGTACGCGGCCGTCTTGCTGCCCTTACCGTTAAACAGTGGCTGCCTCTTGCAAGAGCCATGGAAGCAGCGCCTACTGCAGACGTCTACCATGCCGGCGTCAGCATGACGCTTGCAGTAAGCCGCTTTCTTGCTGCCTTCAACATTGAAGTTTGCACGTCGTGTGCAGGAAGCACGTGGGCAACGCACCATTGTCGCCGAATACTGCGGCGGGGAAATACCTAGGGGAAAACAGGAGGGGGCGTAGACACAGCAAGGAGGCTTAGACTGATATATCATACTGGTCGTTACTAGGGTCGCCGGTAAACCATTGCGGGCTTTTGACAGCTTCCTAGTGGAGAGCCGCATTGCAGAGATCTCATACATTTCGTGTATAAAACTAGCCATCACGGCCTAGAACGATAATAAACGTCGCCCGTTCGAATTGTAGTGTGTGCTACCGTAGCGCTTTGCGTTTGGTCTAAGACAAACCGTCGAATATCCATATATATTCCATTTCTTGTTCAACAAGCCAGACGTTGTTTTAGTGATAGAAACAAATGGGCCCACAGGAGTGTTACACGGGTTGGGTGTGAAGTGTGCACATTCAAAGTATGTCAATATAAAACATAATACGAAATCAAAACTTAACATCAACGAAGAAGCAGTGTCTCATCGCTATCACAACATAGGTTCAATGCGCATTAAAAGAGAGCACCGCGACAGATTATTTTGGTACGGCCTCACTTAAGTGCTACACACTATAAGGGTCATTGCTGTGGAGGGGCTGGCCATACTCCAGAGAAACACCGGGGTGACATTGGCGGTGGGTGGCAACCATCAAGCTTTACATCTACACCTGCAGTACCCTCGTATCCATTTCCCCAGAGCTAGGTTCTTTATTATACTCTCATTAAGTAGCATGGACCAAGGTCAGGCACTACGCGGCAAAGCGTGTGTAAAGCTACGGTTTCCTCTGCCTTCGCACACAGCCCATCTAGATCAAGTCACATATAGTTTACGAACGCAGTCAGCACACAAGGTTTGCGTTGCACGGGCGCACCGCCATCGATTGAACGGTACAACGAATCCAGAAAATATTGTGCGCGGGGCGGGGGGCCATAATTTGTGGCCCCTTCAGGGTGAGTCCAGCCTTCCACCGCTGGAAAAAGCCGCGTGTGTTGCATGGTTAACATAAACAAAAGCCTGGTTTTCGAAACAATAACAATTGCCTGAATTTACCGGGGTCTTAGCGGCCTTTCGTCGGCATCAGCCCCTGGGTCCATTTGGAGCACTCTTGCACAAGGACTGTGTGTTGGGTAATAGTTTGGACGCCTAGGTTCATATATACCTAGATGATATACAGTCAATACGAGCAAGTATATGCAACATCGTGCTTTCGCATATCGGACGGATGCAATGTGCGGCGAGCGGGCGAGCTGTTTTACTCTCTTTCCGTACGGTATAATCAACTTATCTCTACCGGGACGCACGTAGTTCAGCTAGCTTTCAACTCAGCATCAAGGAATGTGGCCGTACGACCGACAGCCGGCGCGTACAACAGCCAGTAGGGTACATCTCCCCGTAGTGTGCGAATATTTCTAGAGGGGATAGAGTCACAGTGGACATGCTCACCTAGATCCGTTTTGTTCGTTTCGACATCTTAGTCACATAAGAGCCCTTTTTTTCGAAATACTGGTATATTCTGCACCACCACGAGCGTTCTTCAGAGCCACTTCGTACCCCCTCTCCACCTCTTATAACATACGCAGAGCCTCGTCAAACAGCACTGCAACACCGTACCCCGCACTGAGGTCTCGATCGGCCGCAGAGCACACCGTTCGCCATAATTAAGTAACAATGGGGTTGTGTCTGTATCCCGCCGGTGACCTGTCTTCCAAGATTCGGATACCTTCAGTACACTGACTGGAGCAGTGAAAGAGGTTCAGCGTAAATAAATGAGCCCCTCTGATCAGGCCATTTTCACGGCTCTGGTCGTGCGCGATGACAGGCACGAAAACGGCGAGGGCTCCTCCTATACACTACGGCACAGACAAATAGGTAAATTCTGAAACTATTGATTAGGGATCAAGATTACTGCTGCCAAGCTCGGTCTAACCATAGCACCTTCAAAACCAATAAACTATGTACCAGGTATGATACAGCATAATGCCACCTTGCCATCGCTTGCACCGATAGTCCAAACTTGGCAAACACCTCATTTTCCTACTGTGAAGCTCACGCCGATCCGTGTATATGGTAGACGCTCGACTAGCTAGTGCGAAAGTACTGCGGTCTTCTACGAAAGAGCCGTGAGGACAGCAACATATCACACTATACGCTGTTTCGTTAGAGCCATGTTGTACAAACTTAACCGTGAAAATAGGCGCTAAAACCAAAACAAGGAAATCAGGTACGGGTGTACGTTCTGCTGCGCCTTCTACCAAATGAATACAATGCTTGGGTAGAGAGTGAAAAAAACAAACATCTAATTGCCTGAAATAATATTTTCATGTCCGGCGACGAGGATGTCTTAGAATGGTTGCACGAATACTGCTATCGCTTTACCATGCTCCCGGCGGTGTACCAAGGGGCCCACACCCCTCGCGCCAAACTAGGGGTAAAGCCTACAGACAGAGCCGGGGCAGACTTACAAAGCCTTTAATACGAGAGAAAGAGGTAGTCGAGGTGCTTTCAGGGGCATAATTGGTTGTCAAGTCAGGCATTTCCTTTATTTCGTCAGCGATGCAACGAAGGTGGAACACCCCCAAGCGTTCGCAAAGTAAAAGAGCAGGGCCCAGCGAACTATATAAGGCAACCAAATGCCCGGAACAGACAGGTGGGAAAATTTAACTTGTGGTAATGAGAAAACGGCTCTCCCGCCCGTCGTATAGCCCTAATGAACAGACGGGCAACTAAAAGGTCCGCAGTCTATCTCTAACAAAAATATCTAAATCCTCACCGATCATGAACCAGACTCCAAAATCGTACATACTAGGTTTGTTGTTGCTGCTACTGAAGCTGTTTCAGTCACGTGTAACGTTGATCGTCGTTAAACGTTAAGGGTGTAATGCACTGAGATATGATATGCCGAGAATGGTTCAAGTACCAATGCACGAATGTTAAGGCCCAGTGCTGACGAGAAGATATTAGTTAGCACGAGACTGCGCCCGGTACATCCAAACTCGACATACCCGCGGACAGTTAGAACGTGGTTGTAATTCGGGATGTTCAGCGTGGACTACCCTGTAGTGCCGGAATAGGTTGTACATTATTCCTATGGAGATGCTGCTGTACAGCAGTACCCGTAAATAGAACTGGCGTTAATAGTAGTTTACGATACCGCCGTGAGTTTCCATGTTGCTGTGATACGCTCAGAGAGTTATAGGCTGGTTTATCGCGCGGGGCTTAATATCGAGTGTGGAAACCGACGTTCTGTACACCGTATTAGCCCCGTCGCGACTGTAGTCCCGTTTGAGGGACGCAGCACTCGCAATTGAAGTCGAATCTAGGTAATTAGGCAGTGCAGTAGTACAATAGCGAAATTTAGGGCATCGGGCTTCATCTTCCCTCGCCGTCGCCTGTGAGATGTCATCACTACTATGCATTCATTTTTTTTTTTTTTTGGTATTTCCTCTTCTCTTTCCTGGACTCGTGTGTGGGACGAGAACGAAAAGGAAGTGAGTAGGAAGTGCCACGTATCCGTTGTATGGGTGGCGCCCAAGGGAATGGACACGGAGGGTGGGGGGGCTCGTAGAGAAACTGCGGCGGACGCAAGCAGGAAAGAGACGGCAAACAGAATGGTACCAGACCGACTAGCTGGTAGCACCTGCCTGTACTACGAGCACAAACCTGCCTCGGCTGGCTGGAAGGTGCTTTTGGTGTGCTCCGGCTGCATGTCATTTCCTGTCGTTCTTAGTCTTGCTCTGTTGGCGCTGTTTTTTCGGTCCATTTCATTTCGTTTAATTTCATTTGGTTTATTTTTTATTGGATGTCGCATCTCCTCTGGGAGAAGCACGACACTTTCTTCTTTCTATTTTGTCATGCTTTTGTTTGGTTGCTTGATTGTTGATTTGCTTCAGTATGTTTACTTTTAATCCCTTTTTTTTCGATTTTTTTGTTTTGTTTTTTATTCTTTTTTATCTTGCATGCACCTGGATTGCTAGCAGGGTAGGTCTTGCCTGTCGTATATGGCATTGCATTGTCTGCTCTGCTTACTGCACTGAGCGTAGTATCTCTGTGTCGTAGTTTTGTGACCACATAACTGGTACCTTTTTAGGATTACGAATCGGCACGGACACTGGGTGTGCTGGATGTCGAGGGGAGAAAGGAAGGTTTCATGTGAAGAACACACACGCATTTACATCCGCCCCACCCGCGACGAGGCATGTTGCAGCTTATTTTGGGTTGGGAGAGCTCGACGAGTTCACAAAAGCGTTCGGGTTTGGGTGCCAGAAGGTCCCATAGAGAGAATGTACGGAAATCTTTTCAGAAACAACATCCGTTTTATATATGAAATTAATGAATTAATTTTCGACCCCCTCCGCTTCTACCAATAATGTAGTCACTTATTTTTGTAAATGAACGACAACAACCTGTTTGTGTCTTCCGAAGGGCCAAAACATGAATACGAAACACACAAACAACTATGTACGAACCACTCTAGGAGTACGCACGATAATCCTATGCAACATGTGAGTGTATACTGAATACGAATTACTAGAATGCGCACGAGTACGAGTGAGTACGACTTGAATACCCGCCGGTGTGGCGAGGTCGCGAGTACGACCGGGAGTGGGTGACAGCCTTCATTGGCAGGTGAAATGTAGCATTTACCAATATATGGAACAGTCTACAAATATGAATGCAAGCCATACATGTCTACACTGCTGATGAATACCACCATGGACGTTACTGTATTATTTGCTTGGAATCTGATCTTTACATCAAACCGTTTTTACTGCTGGCCAGAGCGAACATTCAACTAAGAACCCCATCCGAAAATCGGAATTCGAAACCCTCTTTCCCAAACTAAAAGCACGTGGGCCGGAACAAATCGGCTTTCATACGCAGCCTTTATAATACTAGTTCGGGTAAAACAAATAAAAACAAATACTTTGGTGACGAGAGAACCAAGGATTGATATGCAACATCCCTGCCGACCCCAGATTTCAGCTCATGGCGATCCATGACTTTGATTTCCTGCCGGCATTCTCTACAGCTATCCGGAATTCTTTAAAGTAAACCGCCATAAGATCGATGACTGAACTGACCTACAGTACAGTAGTTGAACTGCAGTTGCCCGATAGTCCCGTTCCTAAGGTACATACGTATTCCCCGTACCTCAAAGACTCGCGACTTGGTCCAGGCTGCACTACAAACTTGTCAGCACAAAGTTAAGGTCCCGTAGCTACGCCATGCCACCAGAGACCATTGGCTACATGTACGAGTACACGTTAGAGTAGAGTCGTCTGCTACGTACTGCTGTACAAGATCGAAACGTTATACCAAACAGACCACAGCACTATTCTTAGAAATTACCTGGCTACGTATTGCCGATGAAGTGCGAGCAACGTGTATCTGTTAGCTCATTTTCATCAAGCGGCGACTAGATTATACTTACTTTATCGCAGTAAGAAGCGTAGCCTCTGATACCTAACATAGTCGATATCGTGGTGAATCAGGTGGCGAGCAGCAGCTGTTGCCGACAAGCCGTTAAGGAAGAACCCTCCGCTGTGTATTATACCTTAACCTTTTGTGGTAATATCGTCATATAATAGGTTAGCTTCAATGTTCGCAAGTAAGGACCATGTGTTTTCTTTGCAGTAAACAACTGGACTCTCACGCTGCGGCTATCCATGAACACAGAACAACCGTCATGATAGGTATAACCGATGGGATTCATACATCACTTTGGCGCCCTCACCAGCGATCTGGTGGTGTATATAGTATAGTGCGGGCGTTCGGCTGGGAATGCTAATAATGGGTTGACTTGATGTCGGCGGCTGTCGGTTGGCTTGTTAAACAAGATCGCATGGGGGCGAAAGTACGTGGGGAGTGGAAATACGGCCAGATGCATCAGTGCAAACGTTGTACCGGTATAACTTTGTGATATATTCGGTCGATGTTAATGACAATTTCTCTGCTGCTGTAGGATCCGTTGTCCAACGTAGGTATCTAAGGTACCTATGGACATGTTTAGACGTAACGACTTGGGTACTAGACATGGTGTATGCAGTCCGTGCTTCGAATGGCGTACGCCGGTCAGGGGCTTCAGCTAACTTCGAGGCCCCAGCATCAAGCAAAGTACTCCAATAACATGATTTATACAGCGCGTTGGGAGGCGAATACAACTGCCTTCGTGGAGAAACATTTGGGTTGGGTCCTTGGACTTTGTAATCTGCCTGTCACCTGACTTGTCCAGTCTATACATAAAAGTGGGGCCTCTGTTTTACTGCAACGCGAGAACTGCGTTCTTGAATATGGAGACGGGGGACGGGGGTGCAAATCAAGGGTCCCGACTCACAGAAAAGAGAATACGTCGTATCTATTTGTGGAAACCCTGTGTTTGTATTGTTCAGGTCCGCGTCACGGAGGATATCATCGTGGCGGCCTCGTGTTTCTATCCACAGGTCCCCCCGTTGAATATTATTGTATCGGCATGTTACGTACCAGCAGTACGAACTGCCTCCGCCAGAGCACCGACCACCGACAAACGATATACGGTACAGGACACCTAATTAGAAACAGTAAATTTGGTTCAGGCTGAATTTCATATTTGAGAGAGGGTGCTCGCTACACTAATTTCAATATAACGACTCCATAATTTATTATTTTCCTCTAAATATCAGCCTGGCTTTCTTATTACAGTAGCCTGTTTCTTATTAGGTGTCCTGTACTGCTGTAGGCTTCACGAATGAAGCGAGAGACAATCAGATGTACCCGAGACTGGTCCTAAATATAGAGGCCATTGGACTCGCCGCCAAATGTCTGCACGTACCTTGTATTAGAGTGTTTGCGTTTTTTACTTTTACTTTTACTTCTCTAAAAATTCTGCCGAAGGAAGGATTTGAGGTAAATTTTTGAAAAAACGGCAAAAAAATACTTTATAGAAGTATGTTTTTGATCAAAAGTTACGGTAACTTTTGTCTCTCAGTTTGATTGGCCTACACGCACCGAGCATTCTACCGACGCAGAACGCCCCAAATTATGGGAGATGTCTCCCATAGGCCACAACCTTGCTGCTTGCTCTACACAACACAACAACCGGTGCGAGCATAGAGGCTCGAGAGGTGTAGCTACAGTATGATACGGACAAGCGGTGCTGGATTTTGCTAACGGGGCGCCGGCGGACTGCTGGCGGCCCGCTACGGTACGCTCTCGCCGGCTTGGTGTCGTGGAGGATGCGCTGTTCAGAAGAACTACTCGTACTCGAATGGAGACGTGCTCGTACCGCCTTGCTCGTAGAGCGCGACACGATGACAGATCGTCGTGTATCATTTCAATTTCACCACACTGCGGTAGCATCACTAGCAGCACTAGCAGCAGCGGCGGGGCGCCGCCACGGTCTATATATGTCGGGCGCCGGGCGGGCTTGGAGCGGAGCGTGCCGGCGCGGTGTCGCGCGTAGGTCGTGGGCAGCAGCAGGAGCAGCACACCACGACAAGAATAGTCGGGCGCAAAATCGAAAAAGGCAAAAACGGAAGCTGTTGCTTCTGCTGCTCTGCTGCTGCTGCTGCTGCTGCTGCTGCTGCTGCTGCTGCCGCTGCTGCTGCTGGCGCTGCTGCCGCTGCTGCTGGGGCTGCCGCCACGTAGCTGAAGCCGCCGGTGCTGCTGCTTGCGGTCGTGGGATAGCAGCTGCGGCACTGCGGTCATACCCCTGCCGCCGCCACGGTTGCTGGGCTGCCGTTCCTCTCGTACGCTACTTTTTGTTTTCGTTGTTTGTTTGGTTTGCAGCATTGCCTCACCCCACTTCCCTTACCATCTTCGGAGGCGTCGCCTGCAGGATTTTGTTTACTTCTATCGCAAACACACCGAAACCAGGAGGGGAAGGGAATTGACTTTTTTGAGCGGAAGGAAAGTAAATGTTTTTTTTACTTCTATCGCAAACACTCTATTTACGACTATTAATAGTACCAAACGCAATGACACTGGAGGAGCCCTGCCAATCTTCACCAGTAAGGAATACAGACCTTGCACAGCAGGAGCGCACGCCACATACAGCATGCTATTCATGAAAAGGCAATGCCAGTATTCTTGGGGCAAGCACAAAGACCTACAGCAGTACTCGTAGCATCATTGGAAACAATCTCAATAATTTATGAACCTCTCACTTGATTGGGTCCACCGCAGACGAGAAGGGGCACAACGTCAAGCGGTACCCGCGACGCTGTAAGCCGTTGTACTCAGCCGTGCTAGCTGAAAGGAGGATAAGAAGGTTGCTGGGTACCAGGTGGAAGCTGTTGTAGCGTTAGGTGTGTCTGGGTGGGTGTTTGTTTGCCGCTTTTCCGAAATGCGGTGTATATAGTATAGTGCGGGCGTTCGGCTGGGAATGCTAATAATGGGTTGACTTGATGTCGGCGGCTGTCGGTTGGCTTGTTAAACAAGATCGCATGGGGGCGAAAGTACGTGGGGAGTGGAAATACGGCCAGATGCATCAGTGCAAACGTTGTACCGGTATAACTTTGTGATATATTCGGTCGATGTTAATGACAATTTCTCTGCTGCTGTAGGATCCGTTGTCCAACGTAGGTATCTAAGGTACCTATGGACATGTTTAGACGTAACGACTTGGGTACTAGACATGGTGTATGCAGTCCGTGCTTCGAATGGCGTACGCCGGTCAGGGGCTTCAGCTAACTTCGAGGCCCCAGCATCAAGCAAAGTACTCCAATAACATGATTTATACAGCGCGTTGGGAGGCGAATACAAGTGCCTTCGTGGAGAAACATTTGGGTTGGGTCCTTGGACTTTGTAATCTGCCTGTCACCTGAATTATCCAGGCTATACATAAAAGTGGGGCCTCTGTTTTACTGCAACGCGAGAACTGCGTTCTTGATTATGGAGACGGGGGACGGGGGTGCAAATCAAGGGTCCCGACTCACAGAAAAGAGCATACGTCGTATCTATTTGTGGAAACCCTGTGTTTGTATTGTTCAGGTCCGCGTCACGGAGGATATCATCGTGGCGGCCTCGTGTTTCTATCCACAGGTCCCCCCGTTGAATATTATTGTATCGGCATGTTACGTACCAGCAGTACGAACTGCCTCCGCCAGAGCACCGACCACCGACAAACGATATACGGTACGGGACACCTAATAAGAAACAGTAAATTTGGTTCAGGCTGAATTTCTTATTTGAGAGAGGTGCTCTCTACACTAATTTCAATATAACGACTCCATAATTTCTTATTTTCCTCTAAATATCAGCCTGGCTTTCTTATTACAGTAGCCTGTTTCTTATTACAGTAGGTGTCCTGTACTGCTGTAGGCTTCACGAATGGAGCGAGAGACAATCAGATGTACCTGAGACTGGTCCTAAATATAGAGGCCATTGGACTCGCCGCCAAATGTCTGCACGTACCTTGTATTTACGACTATTAATAGTACCAAACGCAATGACACTGGAGCCCTGCCAAACTCCTCCAGGGGGGATACAGACCTTGCACAGCAGGAGCGCACGCCACATACAGCATGTTATTCGTGAAAAGGCGATGCCAGTATTTTTGGGGCAAGCACAAAGACCTACAGCAGTACTCGTAGCATCATTGGAAACAATCTCAATAATTTATGGACCTCTCACTTGATTGAGTCCACCGCAGACAAGAAGGGGCACAACGTCAAGCGGTACTCGCGACGCTGTAAGCCGTTGTAGTCAGCCGTGCTAGCTGAAAGGAGGATAAGAAGGTTGCTGGGTACCAGGTGGAAGCTGTTGTAGCGTTAGGTGTGTCTGGGTGGGTGTTTGTTTGCCGCTTTTCCGCTTTGTCCATCAATCAGCGGGTTTGGTAACGATGGTAGAGGCCTTAACACCAGGGGATGGGGGACGCAAACAAGACCAGGCACCCAGAAGTCTTCCCCATTCGCCTTAGGTGCCTGAATACGACGGCCCACAACATAGGTGGTGTGTGCTCCTTCCTGCCTGCGGTCAATTCGAAGAGGTGAGGTCCGCAACATTGTGGAGCTTGTTTCCGATCAAGCGTCATGTATACCAGGTACCAGGTACCTGGTAGTGGGTCTTTCGGCTTATCACTGCTGCCCAAAGCCCATATTTTTCCTCGTGCTTGCGTGGCGTGGTGGAGTGGAAGACTGTCTTATTTCCACTGATGCTGCTTGCAAATACAAGTAGGGATGTCCGACATTATGCTGAATCTCCGAAATGTCCTTCATAGTGACGACGAGGCTAGTACGTGCATCTTATAAGTTTCGCGCGTTCAAGAATCCTCATACATTACGTACACGTAACTATTTGCGTACGGCAGTACCAGGTACCTACCTTCTGCATCCACTGCTGTATCTACTGCTGCACGTAATATCATGAACCGAAGGTGACCTAGTCTACTACTACTGTTGTTCTCACGGCAACTGATCGCGAAAACGGTACTACTATGTACGTAACTGTAGTCGGTAGTCACAAGGCAGAAGGCAGGGTCCGAAAAAAGCTCTGGAGTGGAAGAAGAGTAATACAAAAAAATACATACAGTAGTACAAGGACGTTGTGACTAACGACGCCCGCTCAGTTATGCGGAGTCCAGTGGTTGCTGCTGGGCATTCGAATGGCGCCTGGTTACTTTGGTATTAGGTACGCGTAGCGCATTCTATGTTATATTATGTTGCCCTAGAACATGTATGATACAATAAATTGTCTGAGGGCAAACGAAGAAGTACTCTTGAATAATAAGCAACTCAATGTACACCCCCCAGGGGTAAACCATATTACGTACAAGTACCAGCACAGGTATATTGTATAGCACGAAAACACGACAATAATAACATAACCGCCGAAAGACAACACATCACCCGTATGATTACTATCGTAATAATAACAGGAGCCGGCGAACAACAGGGCCAAGCTGCGTGTACCGTATGCACAAATCAACGTGCTTCGACGATTAAAACGAATGCCGATCCTGCCTCGCCAAAATATTACAACCGATACTGCTGCAAGTACCGTAGAAGGGGGGGCGATGGATATTGGTAAGGGGAAACGGTATATAAGCGGCTTAAAATGCCTGGGGGCATCAGCAGCACCACTGTAGTGATACCAGCCGTACGGGAACATCGGGGCTGCCCAGTTTGTGACCCCGGATATGATTTACTTAGCTGGGAGGGAGGGGGAGAGTGTTGGGCGAGGATAATAAATGGGATGGAGAAGACAAAAAACATCACAAGCAGGAACCCCCTTGTATCGGACCCTGCGGCAACAGAAACCGGCATGTAAGAAACCTCAATTTTTCGCGCTGCCTCAGCCCAGTATTACTATTGAGTATATAGATAGGGGGGGGCGGTACGAACTCCAGTAAGGGACTTTTGGTATATGCTGGCATTACATGAGACGGGGTGTACATAATCATCTTACAGTAGTACTGCTGCAGTAAATGTACCCGGTGAAACTAGCGCAAGCCTACTGAAGGCTACGTATTGTCAAAATGAAATGGGTATTCATGTGAGAAGAGTATTAAAATATGTTAGCGCTGTCCTTGACTGGTTGCGTGGAAGAGTGACCTCGCTGCAATGTTTTTTGAGGCGTATGGTTCGAAGTGCTCTTGGCTTTTTGGCGGCGAAGACACACGATATGCATCGTTCAACGCAGCACAGTATATGTGTGTGTGGTTGCTCACATTAAACCTTAGTTTCTATGCCGTCGGAATCGAGCACTCCCAGTGTCTAACATACCTGCTGGGACACATCTAACATCTCAACCAATTGGAAATTTCACCAATTCAAAGGAAAACACAAAAGGGCAAGAGAAAGAGAAAATAATAGGAAGGATATACAGGAAAAAATGAACAGAGTAAAGAACGAAAAACTGTATCCTAAGGTGACTTATGTGCCATTGCTGCTGTTGTTGATCTAAAATGCGCCCCGATGGTCTACTTGTGTGTGTACTCTCGAATGCTACAATGAGTTGGTCCTGGAGTGGGAATCCCACGTGGATCGGATATTTGCCTTTAATATCGGAAATTAATATTAAACGGAATCAACTTATGATACACTTAGCAGTGTGCGTATGCGCGATTCGACGCGAGTCGATTTGGGAACAAAGGGCCAAAGTCTTCTCGCGATCAAGGCATGAACCGTACTGGGGAGGAGCGAGAAGAGCCTTATTTGTGACCCTGGGTCTAACTAGAGTAGTAAAAAGAAAGAAAATAAGGGCGAATAATGAATTTAGGACGGGGGGAAATACACAGTGTGTATGTATGTATGTATGTATGTATGTATGTATGTATGTATGTATGTATGTATGTATGTATGTATGTATGTATTTAGCGTCAACTGCTGGATTACCTAGCAGCGTGGGTAGGAACGGATTGACGTGAGTCGATGGGGGAAGAAAGGGCCGAAGTCTTCTCGCGATAAACTCCAAGGCATCAACCGTACTGAGGATGAGCGAGGACAGGCTTATTTGTGACCCTTTGTCTGAGTTACAACTACAGTAGGATGGAGAAATAAAATATGGGCGAAGACATGATATAGGACGGAGAAAAAAACCAGTATGTATCTCATTATCGCACGCAAACCCGTGCCCAACGCCATTCACCACAGCAGCTGTACACAACTGTATTTTTAGTTGTTGTGGTGGTGTGCTGGTTGCTGTTGCTGCTTCCGTGTGGTGGTGGTATTGCTGGCGATGCTGCTGCTGCTGAAATAATATCGCCTCATTGAAATATTGCATTAGCCAGCAGCAATAGAGATATTATGGGTACCTCGGCCTCTGCGATAACAATAATTTGTTTTATTGCCAAGACCGCAGAATTACGAGCATTTACGGATGTCCGAGGGACCGCCTCGATGTTGTCGGCAATGCCTAGCATGTGGCGGCCAGGACTCGGCGTGACATGAGACCCGGTGTCCCACTGGCTGTGGCACTCGGCTTCTCTAACCATGGGGCAACTGCTCTGCTGATGTTGTCACTCTTTTCGTCCCGGTGTGCTGCTTCTGAGCTGCTGCTCCAGTTCTGCTAGCCGTGCTGGGGGTGCCGTTGTGCTGAGTGATGTATAGCACTGTGTCACTTGGTATAGAGGACCACGCTTGTTCAAATATCTAGTGCGCTTTACTGTAATTGGTAGTGCTCTGTACGCAATGCTCAGTACATGGCGGCCAGAACTCCGTGTGGCATGGTACCTGGTATTCCACTGGCCGTGGCACTCAGCCCTTTACTTCAAGGGGCAAGGCGGGGCTGAAGCGCTTTAGATCGCGGTACAATACTTATCGACACACAGACTAACAGCATATAATATATGGATTACACCGCACACCCACCCAGGCCTATTATCGTATCGAACACAGCTACCCGCTCTATAGTGGTCGCTGCTGTACAGAAGCGTCTCGATCGGAACTGGTGACAGCTTCAGCCAGCACTGCAGGGTAGTCCAAGCGGAAGACTCATGGTTTATACCACGTCCTAGAACTATCTGAATGTTTCGCGTCTGAGGTTTCCGCACATCGCCTGGCACCGACCATCATGTTCTCGTCAGCCCAGGGCACAGCTTGGTGGTGGTGACCCTTTTGCAAAAGCTATACCTTGAGGTATACTACATCGCTTTAAAGAGCGAACAACGTCGAAACGCACAGTAACGACAGCCCCAGCAGCAAGACCAGCAGCAGCAGTACTATTTCGGGTATGTACGGATAGTGAAGTGTGGGTCGTGTTTTGAGTAGATTTGGACGTTGAGATATAATAGGGATACACTGCCAAACGTATATTCCTGCATCTTTACATTAGGTCTAGGACAACGACCATTTCGTTAGCCAAAGGTAAACGTAACTCGCTTGTTTTGTCTGAGCATCTCGTTTCGCTCTATGTTGTGATCAGAGGCTTGCGTTTTCCATCGGCGAGCGCGTGCGGGTATTTCACGTGTGATGTATTGCCCACGAAAAAAAGGGTACAATTAGTTTTCTCTTGGGATCGCCTAGACTACAGTTTGATTTCCACTCGATAGAGGGTAGTTCCATCCCAGCTCTAACTGCAGGTCTCACATATAGTTTGGCATCAGGACATGTCTACTCTATGGTGCACGCCCGTCAGTATGTCGAAGAGACAGCAGTTTTCGTGACCACCTTATGCGATGTCCTCGTCGCGGTGGTTTTAGAACGTCGCTCAAGCTGTTTTTATTTGTGCTTGTTCCACTATTTTAGTATATATTGACTGCTGTGGTAGGAAACGTATTACCTATACACTCGTACCCGATTTTCTCCATTTGGGGTAAGGTTGGTTTAATGATATTTGTTTCTACTGTTTTCGTAGACCCTAATCAGACCGAAGTTAGCAAGTGTTGTTTCGACTCCTTATTTGACGTTGCAGAAACGACATATCCGCCAGTGTATCAGCATAAAGTGGCAATAACGGTCTAATTAGTTTTTGCTCTCCGTCAAAGACGAGCCCGGCCTAGAACATGGCCTATGCAGACAACCTGATTGCCTCGACCGCAAGGGTTTTAGCGTCTTCAGCCAGAGTGAACGCTGTGTGTTCAAACATACTGTACCAAGACAAAAAAGTGGCCCGGCTACATGGCTTGGTTGCGGCACCATGTTTGCGCTACGCCGGTTGGATACCTCGTGTTCTGTGGAGCACGGTGTTGTATATATGACTATCGAGAGTTATTTATATGCGAGAAGTGAGGTGCAGAGGTGGCGCCAAGCCTCCTTGAAAAACACTCGTGGTGGTCAAAAATGCATATTTAGTAAAACAATGCGCGTATGCGGGCCCAAATGTGTAAACGACAAAGAGCTCTCAGGGCGGGCGTGACCTTCACTGCCTTTTCATCTCGGAAAGCCACAAACACTGCTGGTATTTATACTATTTGATGTGTTGCACTGCTCAGCCGCCGGTTTAAAGGCCACATTTCCTGGTGATCATAGTTGCAAGTTAACAGCCCTGCAATAGCATTCCCGCCTCGATTGAAGCAATGTAGGGTAAGTATTACTTGTATACAATATTCCGAACGACGTGGAGGAGAAGTGTCGTGAACTTGCCGCAGTTTGGATTCATCCAATGTCGGAAGCGAGGAAATTATATGCTCTCGTGCGTAGAAACTGCGTATTAACGTAATGTGTATGGTCACCTCAGTATGTGTGGGGCACACATGCTTCAATTGAACCCAGGGTTCTTGTGGAAGAGTATCCTGTAAAACCTTCAGAGCGGCTGATGTGATACCACACGCCCCTACAACTAGACTCAGATATGTTTTATTGTGTCTCAAATTTGTTGTTTTAGGGCAATCGAACAGACGTGTCCCTTGCCCACGACGTGAGCTTGGACATAATTACCCTCAAAAAGCGAAACGTACTTGTCAATCACCCTGATAATCCTTTATGCGAAGTTACTCCTAGGCTTGCGTCAATGGCGGTGCACAACACACAAAATAACCCTGGTTCGCTGACGGTGTAATTTAGACAAACTGCCCTCTCGCCTAGATATGGTTCGTGCGGAGGAAGATCGACCGGTTTTGCTTGGCTCGCCTTGCCGCGAGGTGCATGAGTTGTGTGCTCGAAGCATAGTGCAGAAGCGAGCTGGGCGTGCTGCCTCCGGGTCTGGCATACGAAGCGCAAGAACCACGAATGAATTCATCCTGGGGATATTGGAGCGAGTTTACTGCAATTATAGCTGGCAATCGTGTTGGTTAGCACCAAACAGTCCCGCCGCATATTTTCTGTAAATGATAGCGAGCACTTCCACGGCAATATGATCCGTGTATTGTGTAGTGCTTGACGAGCCAGTGCCAAAACAAGCGTGTGCCGTGCTCGTTATGCTGCTCCTGGAACCTGAACGGCGATATGAATGAGTCTACGCTGCATGTCTTCTGCTTGGGTATCATTAGGAAATAGTATAGCAAAGATGTCGACCAACTATTGTATAGTTCGACTAAAATATACAGTGGAATATCATACAGTATGCATTGGAGTTGTAGACCATCGTTAGCAGCAGGGTCTACGCCTAGGCACAACGTTGTCGGGGAAGTTGCGGTTGTTGGAACAAACGGAGATGCCTACAGACGACCATCACGCGTAATATCTGTTGACTTCGAGGGCTGTCTGGTATTACTCTTACTGAGAATCCTGCCATCCGTCCGTCAATGTTGTACGTAGCCTGTCTAATGTATGGAAATATGGTACGTGTTACATATGTTATGGCCGTCTGTAAAAGAAATCAAAACATATTTTGGGCCGTACTGATTATAACATACATATCATAGGTGAACGACGAACAACTCAAACCGGAAGCAATGCGACGAATAAACAACAACAACCGCAGTCAAGCAATGCAGTTGGTGCAGTAGCAGCTAACACCAGCAGCAGTTGTCCGCACCGATGGCAGCACCACCTCAAATGCAGGTACTTACGTCGGAGCTCGGCGTTTCGACGACACCTCTCCACTGCTGCAGTAATATTCAGCTGCAGGTCGCGTATATGTGCTACAGGGCCCGCGGCAGACCAACTACCGCAAATTGTTCTCAGGGGTAAAAGGATCACAGTAGGAAATCGAATCAACGGCTTCAATACTAACAGGGAAAACAAGGCGCGGGAGTTTTCCCTTATGTGACCAACAACACTACAAGGTATACTCCATGTGTGGCCAATAATACCAGTGGTGAAGCATTACAGCAGTTATAGCAGCTAACGTCACCAGCAGCAATGCGAAGGAGAGCACCATCGACTTACTAACCCCTGGGGAGCCAGGACTGGCGCCGATGTATGTACTGTAGGTGCCCTCGAGGGCTGTGAAGCGTGTGTGTACTTGGAGAAGTGTGTTGGATGTACAGTATTCCATCCATGATTCAATACAAAGCACGTGTGCTACCCTGCACATATGATCTGCATATACAGGGGCACAGCTACTGGACTTGTGCTGAAGGAAAAAACGACGTTCGTGAATGTCTCGTGTGCCATATGGATACATGACAATTAAGTGCCGGCTGCGAAGTACATCTGAAGCCTAAATCAAGCATTGTCACGTGCCTGTCTCGACAGCCCGTCAGTGAAGCAAAACATATTTGTCTGTCTTCACATGTATACTGTGAATGCACGTACATTGACGATAACTCGTGCTGAGGCACCTACAAACTATTTCCGTATTCCTTAAAAACAGCGTGACGAGGCCATTAG
Source organism: Saccharina japonica (assembly GCA_008828725.1). Lineage (NCBI taxonomy): Eukaryota > Phaeophyceae > Laminariales > Laminariaceae > Saccharina > Saccharina japonica. Next base: position 77,042 of record MEHQ01000249.1, read on the forward strand.
AGCTCAAAACCGGATACACATGCTTAACACGGCGAAGTAAATTGGCTACAACAACAGCCAGCAGGGTTCCGTTTCTTATCAGTCGATGAAACCGGCAAAAACTCCAACTATCGTATCATAAGGAAATGCTCAACAAAAGTTCATTCTCCAGGAGCAACAGCTGAATCTATCAGTACTCATGTAGTATGCTAAAAAGGCAGTATGATGTCATTCCGAATTATTTCGTGCTGATTGATTTATATGCACGGACGTAGTCACATGGTGCGTGATACGCATATTACATTAAGGACTACTCGTTGTTGAACACCAGTGTAATGAACCGACAGGATAAATAACCTAAATGCGGCACGTACAGCACTTTTTGTATCCTACCACGAGCGTGTAGCAGAACAAAGATAAATAGGGACAAACGAGACGTGCCCAACCACCACCACTGAGCGCCGTGGACACCGCACAAGACGAAAGACCCTTTGTCGCAGCGATAATTCCCGCAGCCTGTTAATATTTCAGCGCCTTCCCTCGGATTTTCATCATTCAACCCTGTGGCTAGGAATGAACATTAGTACATACGTCTACTCATGAGCATCATGGCCTCGGCAAAACAGAACCAGGAAACTCGATTTTCTCCAACCAAAATCATGGCGTTTTCCAACGTCCGCGGACAGTTGCCCACGCGATGTAAGTATATAGCTGGAGTATGTCGCCTATCTCCGTAGTCTTTGGAGTATACCAACGTCATGTGTTGCGGACGTGATACGTACAAATACCATTGCTACTACGATCACTACAACTGCTACAACTATAACTCCTGATGTTGCTGTGTGTCTCTCAGCGACCAATGTGTCCTCTGCTATTGTTCTGCTGGATCAAGAGGAGGAGGAGGAGGAGGAGGTATCCTCGCAATGCTCTCACTTCTGAACAAGTTGTATGCACACGGCTGGAGCAAATCACCTTAAGGAACCACTGATATGCACCTGGCTTGAAATATATACCTCGCAGTCGTCGGCTCTCGAAGGACTATGGTGAACTACATAACGCGCGCGTGGTGTTAATAGTATGGATTGTCAACTACTGTATCAGGGTATCATTCATATAATTTACTTGTGCGCTGCTACTAGTATGCTTTACGGTTTTTCGTGCTCTGCTTGGTACGTGATTTCATGACGATATTGCACTACAGCACAGGACAAGTAACATATTCATAACAAACAGCAAAGCTGTCCAAGTTGGACAACTTTCTTTGAGATCAGCTGATTCCTTCAGTACGCCATTTTCAGTCTAATGTGGTAAGGTATATACGTTTCCGTGCAAACCTGAGCCTGCCTTTGTCGTCGACCGCGTTCTATTATGGTGTCCTGTCCTGTATGTACGAGTATGTGCATACAAGTCCCACGGCATGTTGTACTGCTGTAGATGTCGTTTGCTTCCTGACGCCGTGATTAGGTACTACCACTGTTTTTAGTGTTTTGCCCTATTTCAGAATGCCTTTGTGTGCTGCATGAATACCTACAAAGTGTACTGCGCCTGCGCCTCTTGAGAACGTTGCTGCTAAATCCAAAATTTGGACAATTCGTCATTGGGGCGAATAGACTACCTATAGTAGTTACGAGAATGTGTTATATATCCAACATTTCGGGTATATACAGACGATGATGGCACACATGGACATACCATGCGTAAACTCCGTGACCCACCAAACCTTCGAACTTCTTGGAAACAAGGCAATACAACATAATACAGAAATTGTTGCTGTCGAGCAAAACACAAACGCCACGTGCAGCTTGCCAGGATTTGAACCAGCGACATACCACATCGGCCCACGCCTAGATAGCCATGTCCGTCCGGCCTTGGACTGTGAGGCCATCCACTCCGTGGCTGTTTAGTGAAAAGCATTGCCCTAGCGACAGGTGGCATAGCTCCGCCAGAACCTAACATGTGCTGTCTTCTTTTCCCTTCGTCTTTTTATCCCAGGTATTTCACCGCCACAGTATACGACAAGAATGGTGCGTTGTTTATATAATTCCTGCATTCGGAGAGCAAGTTTCAATGTTGAAGGCATCGAAAAGGCGGCGTACTGCAGACAACATGCTGAGGACGGTATGGTGTACGTCAATTTAAGGCGTTGTTCACACGCTGCCTGCATGCTCATCCCGAATTTCAATGTCGAAGGTAGCAAAACGGCGGCGTACTGCAAGCAACACGCTGAGGACGGCATGGTGAACGTTAGATGCGGACGTTGCTCACGCGACTCCTGCACTCAACGCCCGAGTTTCAACGTCGAGGGTAGCAAGACGGCGGCGTATTGCAGGCAACATGCTGAGGACGGTATGGTGAACCTCAAGTTAAGGCGTTGCTCACACGTTTTCTGCATGCTCAGCCCGAGTTTCAATGTCGAAGGTAGCAAAACGGCGGCGTACTGCAAGCAACACGCTGAGGACGGCATGGTGAACGTTAGAAGCAGACGTTGCTCACGCGACTCCTGCACTCAACGCCCGAGTTTTAACGTCGACGGCAGCAAAATGGCGGCGTACTGCAAACAACACGCTGAGGACGGCATGGTGCGCATTGGTTCAAGGTGTTGCTCACATTCCTCCTGCACCAGACACCCGAGTTTCAACGTCGAGGGTAGCAAGACGGCGGCTTACTGCAATCTACACGCTGAGTACGGCATGTTGAACGTTACGAACAGACGTTGCTCACACGACTCCTGTACTAGACACCCGGGTTTCAATGTCGAGGGTAACAAGGTGGCGGTGTACTGCAAAGCCCATGCGAAGGTCGGCATGGTGAACGTGAAAAGCAAGCGTTGCTCACATCACTCTTGCTCAAGACACCCGTGTTTCGACGTCGAGGGTAGCAAAACGGCGGCGTACTGCAAGCAACATGCTGATGCAAACATGATAAGCGTCCGTAGGAGGCGTTGTTCGCATACCGGATGCAATAGGTTAGCGAGATGGGGTGCAAACATTGATGGCATTGCCATTGTATGCGACAGCCACAAAAGTGATTTGTTGGGTAACCCCGTGGTTTACCTCAGTGCCTGGTGCCGAGTGGGTGACTGCGGGAAACAAGCGCGCTGGGGACTCGAGGTGGAGCGGCCTACCCACTGCCCTCATCACGGTAGTCGGCAGACCGGACTCGTTTGCACGGTCAGGACAGCTTGCAGCAAGGCAGACGATCAACGCCCATCCGACGGTGCAGTGGGGAGCCCGTCCTTTTCCTTCAAAACTGAGTGCACGTTTTGAAATGTTTCCGAAGTCAACCGGGGGATGTTGCAACTCTGTTCAGCTGTCAGTGGTGGCTTCCGATTGCAAACTGCACAGCCTAACGTCTTGCCACGACTGTAGCTTACTATAGTATGATATATGGTATTTAGCGGTTGCCTAAAGTATTGTCATCTTTAGATGAGAGGTTCCAGGCTCGCTTTTAAGAGCCTGGTTAACCCAGCTCAGGATGATACGAGCATAAGGAGAACGGACTAGTCGGGTAGGCTAGGCTAAGTGCATCCCTCCTGAAAAACATATTGTGCAAGCAGAAGTGGGAGTTAATTATCGTTCAGGATGGATGGTACGATATAGGAACGGGTTGGCCGAAATATTTATGACGGGACGGAGCCCTTCAACATAGGAACTATCCGGTATCCCATCTGAGCTGCATGGTTGTTTTGGTTAGCATCTAGGCCATGCATATTTTATTCGGGTTAAGGTTAACCCTACGGTCAATTAAAAGTTATGTTTTGGTGTATCTATGGGGCAACTGAAGCGGATAATCCCGAACAAATTGAGCATGCCCACCTACCGTATCGTGCTTCGTGGATGCGACCGACATTCTGCCTCCCGAATGTGGCCTTCTATTGAGCGGCCGAAGGGATGCTCGGGGCAGTTGTTCCGACTCTGTGACGCGTGGGCCAACAATCACGATATAGCGGTAAGCAATTACCAGTCCCGAGGTAGGGCGTAGAATACCCCGATAATGTAGTTTGAATTTTACATACTACAGCAAGCAGGCTTCCTATGGACGTGGTAGTTTGCATCTTCTTTGACGAAATATAATCCGCCGTAGACGCGTGTACATACACGTTTTGTGATATTGTACCCAGATGAATGTAGTGTACACTCCGCTTCGTATGCGGCACTTCAAGGTACTCTATGGGGCATCCCCATATCCTCTCAATCAGAAGAAGAATGCTGTACCCATTATCGCAAACAGTCTTTTTTCGTCGATCATGGCAGGAGCCATCAACGGGGAGGCGAGACCTCTGGCAATACGGTACCCACCACCTTTACGTGGCCACCAACACGTACATCACGGCACCGCTACCACAATAGTGGTCGGGCACTGTGTCTTCATTCCTGATCGTATGTTGTGCCTTTCCCGCGGTACTCTACCCCTTTTGGTACTTCGAAGGTAGCACGGAAGTATGCGCCGAAGACACGAACTTGTTAGAACTGAGGTGCATCATTCTTTTATCAGGGTGTGATAACTTGAGGAGCTACATACACGACACATTCCCATGGCCTAGAGGTACATATACATTAAAAAAAAAACTGCAAACACGAAAAATGACTTCTGACGGGTTTGGGTTAACCCCAGTCATTCAGAAACACGATAAGCCGAAAAAAAGGCCCGCGAAGATTTGGACGCCTGTCTGTTCGGTGTTGACGCCTAATCCCATTGCTGCAGTGTCAGTCGCGGCAAGACGATTTCCACCGAATTATCGTCCTTATTTCAGCCGTACCCTCCCTCAAACCATGGGCAGCGACTCAGAATGTTAATCGCATTATTCGCTACCCTACCACCTCTCGCAGCACCGCGCAACCACCCCATTATTTAGGCTTCCGGCGATACAGCGAAAACTGCTCCACCCATCGTTGCTGGTTTGCATTCATCTCAATACCTGCCATGGTGTGCGTACTGCAGCTGAGACAACTCTACGGCGATCCCGCCCAAAGTTGATGTTATTCGTAGCTCGCAGAGCCATCCAGTATGCCTGGACCATTTTCATGTCCCTCTCCCCAACATTCTGCTATGATGCTACTGTTTTGACTATATTTTACAGTTAGTTGTTCTATAGAAAAATATATATATTAAAGTCGGTTTCGTCGGGAATGGGTCCATGCTGTGCCGCCAATGAGTTCCGACCTATGACATCAACAACAGGATGTGCTGTACCGGCAGGCATGCAAGTGTGATCGCATAACTGCGAGCACATGAATGCAGCAGAAAACACCCGGGATCTCAGCGACCTCTTCTCATCTGCGAGATCGGATGCACGCGACATGAGCGGCAGATTTATTTTGCTTTGTTTGCCCTATATTTAGGTTGCAACGGCGGAGGGTGTGCCCGCGGCTTACACACACGCCTCGCTGTTGAAGTTATACGTGTTGCTACTTGTACTGTAGTGCCCTGAACAAAAATTGGGGCTGCGAAGGCAGACATCTCTGACTGTCTCGATACACATACATGTCGGAGCGATCACACCGCAGAAAACACACCAAACAAACATAATACTGCGGGCAGTCTAGCAAACAGTCACAACCCGGCGCGACGGATGTGCACGGCATGAGCGGCGGCCGTCCTTCGCTATTGGCCTATTGCTATTACTGTGTCGCGTGGTCCGTTTGTGCGTGCTGTGTAAGTAGTTATAGTAACCTAGCGATTAGTGTGTGATGTTTCTCCAAAGTTATTGTGCGTTCTCGCGAATGGTCGAAATCAAGCCCCGTCCTCGTTAGTTTTTATCGGAGGCGTTACGGCATTTGAAGAACACATGAGGCCACTCTAAAACGAGGCCCTCTTGAGGTCGTTTTGCGATGTAAAATGCAGGCAATCGCATGCGTTCGCCAGAAACAAATATCGCACCGGAACAAGGGTACCCAGGAATCATACATGTAGTTAGCGGAGGCCACCCCGCTGATTTGTGTCATCATCTAACACCAACACGCTGTTGTATGGTGGTGTCAATGGTAAGGGGTCGGTTAATGGGAGATACACGAAGGTCACTCGTGGTGTGATTCATGGGATATACAGACATACGGACGGCGCATGCCACGATAGAGGTGCACCACGTTTCTCCTGGGGGTGGACACTTGAGGAGCTCCACACCTCACCGAAAAACAGATTTTGTAGGAAAATAAACGTGCTACTCGACTGACAATGGCATAAACTACAATAAGTATACAGTAGTATGAATATTGTTGCATCACAGCAACGATAGTACCGCGATTTTGGGTTAAGAAGCGCGATCATTCAGAATCTGTGTCACCCATTAAGTGCTCTATCTATCGTAGCACGCCTCCGACGGATGTACGAGCGAACGGCCTAACGATTTTCCATGATCGGAGAATAATATGTAGACCAGGTGTATATTTTACAGGAGCACCAGGTGTGCGGTATATCCACGCGGGAAAATCAGGGACGCCGGGAAAGGGATTCTCAGTAGGCCTAGTGTTCTTGTTCGAGGTATGAAAAGTCCGCCTCAGCCTCTGTAGAGGTCGCGACCGGCACTACATTTACAGAATCAGACCTTGCGGCGACTATACATCCAGCGAACACCTGCACAATCGTCGTCGTTCTGGGGCATCCGTTGAACGCCACATTCGCTACCCCAGACTGTCAGTGACGCATGCTATGGTAGACGTTTAAGCCTAGTTTTATTTGTGAGACTCCTTCCTTTAGAAACGCTACGATCCTGTGATATACCCACTTAAACAACCTGATATCAGGGAAAACGAAGCCGGCAATCCGATGAACAGAACCCCTGGCCTACTTTGTAGGCGTGTATATGACGTGACATGTTGAAATACAAGCTCATGCCGGGAAGTTCTGGAGCTGAGGAGCGCCGTCAGCGAAAAGCATCTTCACCGAAAACCCGCTTCCCATATCGCAGTAGGCGTCCAGCCAGCTCGCACAGATCACTCAATGCAACCGTTTGCTGCTTTTCCAGCAACGTTCACGGGGCTGACGTCCAACCTACAGTCTACTATAGTTATGTGCCACCAAAACACTGATCGTGAGGCTCCAAGCTATGAGGTATTAAGCAACCCCTCCACAACCAAACATATACTCGGGCAAACGTCGAGGCCTGCTTTGATCATACATTGGTTGTACGAGCAACTACATTATTTCGATGTGGAATAAATGCTAACACGGGCACTCGACATCGCAAGCCACCAACAGAGATAGCCGAACCGCCCCTGATTTTGTTCCAGTTCACTGCCATATATTTCAAAACGAACACTCAGTTTTAACGCGGGACGAGGGGCCCGTGACGGCACCATACGATGTGCTCCGGAATTGTCGCTCGCTGCGAGTTCTCTTTACAGTGCAGAAGAGTCCGTTTTCAAGAGGGCCGTGCTGAGGGCAGTGAGTGGGCTGCTCCCCGTCAAGCCCCCACCGCGACAGTTTCGCACAACCATCCACTCGACACCTGGCATTAAAACAGACCACGTTGAAGCCCTAAATATCGTTTTTGTGTATGGCACAGTCAGTGGCCACACCGTCGTTCGGTACACCCCATATCGGTATCCTATTGCAAGCGTCGTGTGAACAGCGTCTGCTGCGCATGTCCAGCATGCCGTCCGCAGCATGTTCTTTGCAGTACCATCCCCTCTTGCTGCCTTCGGCATTGAAACGTGGGTGCTTATTACACGAACCATGCAAGCAGCGTTTGGTGCAGACGTCTACCATTCCGTCGTCAGCATGCCTCTTGCAGTACGCCGGCGTTTTGCTGCCCTTGACGTTAAACGATGGGTGTGTTGTGCAGGAGTCGTGCGAGCAACGCCTATTGCGGACATCTACCATGCCATTCTCAGCGTGTTGCATGCAGTACGCCGGCGTCTTGCTACCCTCAACGTTGAAACCAGGTTGTGTAGTGCAGGAGCCATGTGAGCAACGCCTTTTGCCGACGAGCACCATTCCGTCCTCAGCATGTGTCTTACAGTACGCTGCAGTCCTGCTGCCCTTAACGTTAAAGCGTGGTTGCATCTTGCAAGAGCCATGTGAGCAACGCCTACTGCGGACGTCTACCATGCTGGCATCTGCATGACGTTTGCAGTAAGCCGCTTTCTTGCTGCCTTCGACATTGAAGCTTGCGCGTCGTGTGCAGGAAGCACGTGGGCAACGCACCATTGTCCCCAAATACTGCCGCGGTACAATACCTAGGGAAAAGCAAGAGGCGATGTAAACACAGCATGGAGGCTTAGACTGATATTTTGTACTTGTCGTAATTAGGCACGTCGTTCAGCTAGCTTTTAACTCAGCATCAAGGAATGTGGCCGTACGACCGACAGCCGGCGCGTACAACAGCCAGTAGGGTACATCTCCCCGTAGTGTGCGGATATTTGTAGAGGGGATAGAGTCACAGTGGACATGCTCACCTAGATCCGTTTTGTTCGTTTCGACATCTTAGTCACATAAGAGCCCTTTTTCGCAAAATACTGGTATATTCTGCACCACCACGAGCGTTCTTCAGAGCCACTTCGTACCACCTCTGCACCTCTTCTAACATATGTAGAGCCTCGTCAAACAGCACTGCAACACCGTACCCCGCACTGAGGTCTCGATCGGCCGCAGAGCACACCGTACGCCCTTATTAAGTAACTATGGGGTTGTATCTGTACCTCGGTGGTGACATGTCTTCCAAGATTCGGATACCTTCAGTACACTGACTGGAGCAGTGAAAGAGGTTCAGGGTAAAGAAATGAGCCTCCCTGATCAGGTCATTTTCACGGCTCTGGTCGTGCGCGACGACAGGCACGAAAACGCCGAGGGCTCCTCCTTTACACTACTGCACAGACAAATAGGTAAATTCTGAAACTGTTGATTAGGGATCAAGATTACTGCTGCCAAGCTCGGTCTAACCAGAGCACCTTCAAAACCAATGAACTATGTACCAGGTATGATACAGCATAATGCCACCTTGCCATCGCTTGCACCGATAGTCCAAACTTGGCAAACACCTCATTTTCCTACTGTGAAGCTCACGCCGATCCGTGTATATGGTAGACGCTCGACTAGCTAGTGCGAAAGTACTGCGGTCTTCTACGAAAGAGCCGTGAGGACAGCAACATATCACACTATACGCTGTTTCGTTAGAGCCATGTTGTACAAACTTGACCGTGAAAATAGGCGCTAAAACCAAAACAAGGAAATCAAGTACGGGTGTACGTTCTGCTGCGCCTTCTACCAAATGAATACAATGCTTGGGTAGAGAGTGAAAAAAACAAACATCTAATTGCCTGAAATTATATTTTCATGTCCTGCGACGAGGATGTCTTAGAATGGTTGCACGAATACTGCTATCGCTTCACCATGCTCCCGGCGGTGTACCAAGGGGCCCACACCCCTCGCGCCAAACTAGGGGTAAAGCCTACAGACAGAGCCGGGGCAGACTTACAAAGCCTTTAATACGAGAGCAAGAGGTAGTCGAGGTGCTTTCAGGGGCAGAATTGGTTGTCAAGTCAGGCATTTCCTTTATTTCGTCAGCGATGCAACGAAGGTGGAACACCCCCAAGCGTTCGCAGAGTAAAAGAGCAGGGCCCAGCGAACTATATAAGGCAACCAAATGCCCGGAACAGACGGGTGGGAAAATTTAACTTGTGGTAATGAGAAAACGGCTCTCCCGCCCGTCGTATAGCTCTAATGAACAGACGAGCAACTAAAAGGTCCGCAGTCTATCTCTAACAAAAATATCTAAATCCTCACCGATCATGAACCAGACTCCAAAATCGTACATACTAGGTTTGTTGTTGCTGCTACTGAAGCTGTTTCAGTCACGTGTAACGTTGATCGTCGTTAAACGTTAAGGGTGTAATGCACTGAGATATGATATGCCGAGAATGGTTCAAGTACCAATGCACGAATGTTAAGGCCCAGTGCTGACGAGAAGATATTAGTTAGCACGAGACTGCGCCCGGTACATCCAAACTCGACATACCCGCGGACAGTTAGAACGTGGTTGTAATTCGGGATGTTCAGCGTGGACTACCCTGTAGTGCCGGAATAGGTTGTACATTATTCCTATGGAGATGCTGCTGTACAGCAGTACCCGTAAATAGAACTGGCGTTAATAGTAGTTCACGATACTGCCGTGAGTTTCCATGTTGCTGTGATACGCTCAGAGAGTTATAGGCTGGTTTATCGCGCGGGGCTTAATATCGAGTGTGGAAACCGAAGTTCTGTACACCGTATAAGCCCCGTCGCGACTGTAGTCACGTTTGAGGGACGCAGCACTCGTAATTAAAGTCGAATCTAGGTAATTAGGCAGTGCAGTAGTACAAAAGCGAAATTTTGGGCATCGGGCTTAATCTTCCCTCGCCGTCGCCTGTGAGATGTCATCACTACTATGCATTCATTTTTTTTTTTTTTTTTTTTTTTCTTTTCTTTTTTTTTTTCTCGTGTGTGGGACGAGAACGAAATGGTAGTGAGTAGGAAGTGCCACGTATCCGTTGTATGGGTGGCGCCCAAGGGAATGGATACGGAGTGTGGGGGGGTTCGTAGTGAAACTGCGGCGGACGCAAGCAGGAAAGAGACGGCAAACAGATTTGTTTCTTTTCTTTTTTTTTGTTTTTTCTTTCTTTTTTTTTTTTTTTAATCTTTCTTTGTTTGTTTGTATGTTTTTTTTGTTTTTTTCTGTTTTCTTTTCTTTTCTTTTTTTTTTTTTTTTTTTTTTTTTGTTTTTTTTTTTTTGTTCTTTTTTTTTTTTTTTATTTTTTTTTGTTTTTTTTTTTATTGGATGTCGCATCTCCTCTGGGAGAAGCACGACACTTTCTTCTTTCTATTTTGTCATGCTTTTGTTTGGTTGCTTGATTGTTGATTTGCTTCAGTATGTTTATTTTTCATCCTTTTTTTTCGCTTTTTTTGTTTTCGTTTTTTTCTGATTTTTCTCTTGCATGCACCTGGATTGCTAGCAGGGTAGGTCTTGCCTGTCGTATATGACATTGCATTGTCTGCTCTGCTTACTGCACTCTAGCGTAGTATCTCTGTGCCGTAGTTTTGTGACCACATAACTGGTACCTTTTTAGGATTACGAATCGGCACGGAGACTGGGTGTGCTGGATGTAGGAGGGGAGAAAGGAAGGTTTCATGTGAAGAACACACACGCATTCACGTCCGCCCCGCCCGCGACGAGGCACGTTGCAGCTTATTTTTGGTTGGGAGAGCTCGACGAGTTCACAAAAGGGTTCGGGTTTGGGTGCCAGAAGGTCCCATAGAGAGAATGTATGGACATGTTTTCAGAAACAACATCCGTTTTATATATACAAATTAATGAATGAAAGTTCGACCCCCTCCGCTTCTACCAATAATGTAGTCACCTATTTTTGTAAAAGAACGACAACAACCTGTTTGTGTCTTCCGAAGGGCCAAAACATGAATACGAAACACACAAAAAACATATGTACGAACCACTGTAGGAGTACGCACGATAATCCTATGCAACATGTGAGTGCATGATGAATACGAAGTACAAGAATGAGCACGGGTACGAGCGAGTACGACTTGAGTACCCTCCAGTGTGGCGAGGTCGCAAGTAAGACCGGGAGTGGGTGACAGGCGTCATTGGTAGGTGAAATGTAGCATTTACCAATATATGGAACAGTCTACAAATATGAAAGCAAGCCATACATGTCTACACTGCTGTTGAATACCACCATGGACGGTACTGTATTATCTGTTTGGAATCTGATCTACACATCAAAGAGTTTTTACTGCTGGCCAGAGTGAAAATTCAACTAAGAACCCCATCCGACAATCGGAATTCGAAACCCTCTTTCCCATACTAAAAGCACGTGGGCCGGAACAAATCGGCTTTCATACGCAGCCTTTATAATACTAGTTCGGGTAAAACGAATACAAACAAATACTTTGGTGACGAGAGAACCAAGGATTGGTAAGCAAGATCCCTGCCGGGCGGACACACTATCGTCAAAAGAAAGACCGATGTCGTCTTCTTCGGGGTGGCCTCTTGAGGTGATCGAGCGAGATAATTAGGGGAAGGCGGGCATGGTCTCCCATCGTAGGGTGGTGCAGGCGTACACACTATACGTGCGCACAACTGCGAGCATCCCGTAACGGTCTGTTTCAATGCACCAAATGAACTTTGTGAGTATGCCTGGAGGACACCTGTTTGACCTCCATATCAGTGGGATAGAATGTCTGCGCCTTATCGATGGTGGAAAGCTTGCTTTTCTGGTATTGGAATTCGAGGGCAATACAGTAGACATTTATCAAAGTACGTACTCGTTGCCTCTTAGAAAAACACGAGAATTCATTTCTTCTACGGCCTTCTTGCTGTTGCTCCTAAAAAGCAGTCAGTGTTCAATTAGACTGAATATCTATGATCAGACACACTACTAGACGAATTCGATAAGGTCTGGTTGCTTCACACGAGGATCGAACAACATCATACGGCAGAAGTTTACCAGTCAGCATTACCCGATGAGTTACGAACTGAAATGTAAAGCAAGACAATCGTCCTTCCAATTGCTTGGCACATGGTGATAAGCCTATCTGCCCTCCTTTCTCCTAAGCTTGAGACTAATATGTTGTGATTGAGCCTTGTTTACTATTCTTGGGAAGTAGTTGACGCCTTTATCGGCTCGTAGCTTGACTCGGCTGTGAGTGTACGATCAAGACACACGTGTTTTGAGTGGCTGACGTTATTCACGACTGAGTGGGTTCGTATGCCAGGCTCTAAAGTAGAGACCATGACCATGGCAGCCCCATGCACTGTTGAGGGTGTGTTTTCTAGACAGGCAGAGGGGACAATGATCATAACGGGCGTGAGCTTGCAGGAGAGGTGACTGTACACTCGTTCCTTGACTGCGACAAAATGCACGACCCCAGATTTCAGCTCATGGTGATCCATGTTCTCGATTTCCTGCCGGCATTTTCTACAGCTATCCGGAATTCTTTAAAGTAAACCGCCATAAGACCGATGACTGAACTGACCTACAGTAGTTGAACTGCAGTTGCCCGATAGTCCCGTTCCTAAGGGTTCATACGTATTCCCCGTACCTCAAATATTCGGTTCTTGGTCCAGGCTGCACTACAAACTTGTCAGCACAAAGTAAAAGGTCCCGTAGCTACGCCATGCCACCAGAGACTATTGGCTACATGTACGAGTACACGTTAGAATACAGTCGACTGCTACGTACTGCTGTACAAGATCGAAACGTTATACCAAACAGACCACAGCACTATTCTTAGAAATTAACTGGCTACGTATTGCTGATGAAGTGCGAGCAACGTGTATCTGTTGGCTCATTTTCATCAAGCGGCGAGTAGATTATACTGATTTTATCGCAGTAAGAAGCGTAGCCTCTGATACCTAACATAGTCGATATCGTGGTGAATCAGGTGGCGAGCAGCAGCTGTTGCCGACAAGCCGTTAAGGAAGAACCCTCCGGTGTGTATTATACCCTAACCTTTTGTGGTAATATCGTCATAGAATAAGTCAGCTTCAATGTTCGCAGGTAAGGACCATGTGTTTTCTTTGTGGTAAACAACTGGACTCTCACGCTGCGGCTATCCATAAACACAGAACAACCGTCATGATAAGTATAACCGATGGGATTCATACATCACTTTGGCGTCCTCACCAGCGATCTGGTGGTGTATATAGTATAGCGCGGGAGTTCGGCTGGAGATGCTAATAATGGGTTGACTTGATGTCGGCGGCTGTCGGTTTTTGCTTATTTAACAAGATCGCATGGGGGCGAAAGTACGTGGGGAGTGGATATACGGCCAGATGCATCAGTCTAAACGTTGTACCGGTATAACTTTGTTATATATTTGGTCGATGTTAATGACAACTTCTCTGCTGCTGTAGGATCCGTTGTCCAACGTAGGTATCTAAGGTACCTATGGATATGTTTATATTTAACGACTTGGGTACTAGACATGGTGTATGCAGTCCGTGCTTCGAATGGCGTACATGCCGTTCAGGGGCTTCAGCTAACTTCGAGGCCCCAGCATCAAGCAAAGTACTCCAATAACATGATTTATACAGCGCGTTGGGAGGCGAATACAAGTGCCTTCGTGGAGAAACATTTGGGTTGGGTCCTTGGACTTTGTAATCTGCCTGTCACCTGAATTATCCAGGCTATACATAAAAGTGGGGCCTCTGTTTTACTGCAACGCGAGAACTGCGTTCTTGATTATGGAGACGGTGGACGGGGGTGCAAATCAAGGGTCCCGACTCACAGAAAAGAGCATACGTCGTATCTATTTGTGGAAACCCTGTGTTTGTATTGTTCAGGTCCGCGTCACGGAGGATATCATCGTGGCGGCCTCGTGTTTCTATCCACAGGTCCCCCCGTTGAATATTATTGTATCGGCATGTTACGTACCAGCAGTACGAACTGCCTCCGCCAGAGCACCGACCACCGACAAACGATATACGGTACAGGACACCTAATTAGAAACAGTAAATTTGGTTCAGGCTGAATTTCATATTTGAGAGAGGGTGCTCGCTACACTAATTTCAATATAACGACTCCATAATTTATTATTTTCCTCTAAATATCAGCCTGGCTTTCTTATTACAGTAGCCTGTTTCTTATTAGGTGTCCTGTACTGCTGTAGGCTTCACGAATGAAGCGAGAGACAATCAGATGTACCCGAGACTGGTCCTAAATATAGAGGCCATTGGACTCGCCGCCAAATGTCTGCACGTACCTTGTATTAGAGTGTTTGCGTTTTTTACTTTTACTTTTACTTCTCTAAAAATTCTGCCGAAGGAAGGATTTGAGGTAAATTTTTGAAAAAACGGCAAAAAAATACTTTATAGAAGTATGTTTTTGATCAAAAGTTACGGTAACTTTTGTCTCTCAGTTTGATTGGCCTACACGCACCGAGCATTCTACCGACGCAGAACGCCCCAAATTATGGGAGATGTCTCCCATAGGCCACAACCTTGCTGCTTGCTCTACACAACACAACAACCGGTGGGAGCACAGAGGCTCGAGAGGTGTAGCTACATTATGATACGGACAAGCGGTGCTGGATTTTGCTAACGGGGCGCCGGCGGACTGCTGGCGGCCCGCTACGGTACGCTCTCGCCGGCTTGGTGTCGTGGAGGATGCGCTGTTCAGAAGAACTACTCGTTACTCGTACGAGTCGTACTCGTATGGAGACGTGCTCGTACCGCCTTGCTCGTAGAGCGCGACAGGATGACAGATCGTCGTGTATCATTTCAATTTCACCACACTGCGGTAGCATCACTAGCAGCACTAGCAGCAGCGGCGGGGCGCCGCCACGGTCTATATATGTAGGGCGCCGGGCGAGCTTGGAGCGGAGCGTGCCGGCGCGGTGTCGCGCGTAGGTCGTGGGCAGCAGCAGGAGCAGCACACCACGACAAGAATAGTCGGGCGCAAAATCGAAAAAGGCAAAAACGGAAGCTGTTGCTTCTGCTGCTCTGCTGCTGCTGCTGCTGCTGCTGCTGCTGCTGCCGCTGCTGCTGCTGGCGCTGCTGCCGCTGCTGCTGGGGCTGCCGCCACGTAGCTGAAGCCGCCGGTGCTGCTGCTTGCGGTCGTGGGATAGCAGCTGCGGCACTGCGGTCATACCCCTGCCGCCGCCACCGTTGCTGGGCTGCCGTTCCTCTCGTACGCTACTTTTTGTTTTCGTTGTTTGTTTGGTTTGCAGCATTGCCTCACCCCACTTCCCTTACCATCTTCGGAGGCGTCGCCTGCAGGATTTTGTTTACTTCTATCGCAAACACACCGAAACCAGGAGGGGAAGGGAATTGACTTTTTTGAGCGGAAGGAAAGTATTTTTTTTTTTACTTCTATCGCAAACACTCTATTTACGACTATTAATAGTACCAAACGCAATGACACTGGAGGAGCCCTGCCAATCTTCACCAGGAAGGAATACAGACCTTGCACAGCAGGAGCGCACGCCACATACAGCATGCTATTCATGAAAAGGCAATGCCAGTATTCTTGGGGCAAGCACAAAGACCTACAGCAGTACTCGTAGCATCATTGGAAACAATCTCAATAATTTATGAACCTCTCACTTGATTGGGTCCACCGCAGACGAGAAGGGGCACAACGTCAAGCGGTACCCGCGACGCTGTAAGCCGTTGTACTCAGCCGTGCTAGCTGAAAGGAGGATAAGAAGGTTGCTGGGTACCAGGTGGAAGCTGTTGTAGCGTTAGGTGTGTCTGGGTGGGTGTTTGTTTGCCGCTTTTCCGCTTTTAGTCCATCAATCAGCGGGTTTGGTAACGATGGTAGCGGCCTTAACACCAGGGGATGGGGGACGCAAACGAGTTTTTCGGCCCATGAGAGCCCCGCAGGCACCACCTGGCGCCCAGAAGTCGCTCTCTTCCCTTCGCCTTAGGTGCCTGAATACGACGGCCCACAACATAGGTGGTGTGTGCTCCTTCCTGCCTGCGGTCAATTCAAAGAGGTGAGGTCCGCAACATTGTGGAGCTTGTTTCCGATCAAGCGTCATGTATACCAGGTACCAGGTACCTGGTAGTGGGTCTTTCGGCTTATCACTGCTGCCCAAAGCCCATATTTTTCCTCGTGCTTGCGTGGCGTGGTGGAGTGGAAGACTGTCTTATTTCCACTGATGCTGCTTGCAAATACAAGTAGGGATGTCCGACATTATGCTGAATCTCCGAAATGTCCTTCATAGTGACGACGAGGCTAGTACGTGCATCTTATAAGTTTCGCGCGTTCAAGAATCCTCATACATTACGTACACGTAACTATTTGCGTACGGCAGTACCAGGTACCTACCTTCTGCATCCACTGCTGTATCTACTGCTGCACGTAATATCATGAACCGAAGGTGACCTAGTCTACTACTAATGTTGTTCTCACGGCAACTGATCGCGAAAACGGTACTACTATGTACGTAACTGTAGTCGGTAGTCACAAGGCAGAAGGCAGGGTCCGAAAAAAGCTCTGGAGTGGAAGAAGAGTAATACAAAAAAATACATACAGTAGTACAAGGACGTTGTGACTAACGACGCCCGCTCAGTTATGCGGAGTCCAGTGGTTGCTGCTGGGCATTCGCATGGCGCCTGGTTACTTTGGTATTAGGTACGCGTAGCGCATTCTATGTTATATTATGTTGCCCTAGAACATGTATGATACAATAAATTGTCTGAGGGCAAACGAAGAAGTACTCTTGAATAATAAGCAACTCAATGTACACCCCCCAGGGGTAAACCATATTACGTACAAGTACCAGCACAGGTATATTGTATAGCACGAAAACACGACAATAATAACATAACCGCCGAAAGACAACACATCACCCGTATGATTACTATCGTAATAATAACAGGAGCCGGCGAACAACAGGGCCAAGCTGCGTGTACCGTATGCACAAATCAACGTGCTTCGACGATTAAAACGAATGCCGATCCTGCCTCGCCAAAATATTACAACCGATACTGCTGCAAGTACCGTAGAAGGGGGGGCGATGGATATTGGTAAGGGGAAACGGTATATATGCGGCTTAAAATGCCTGGGGGCATCAGCAGCACCACTGTAGTGATACCAGCCGTACGGGAACATCGGGGCTGCCCAGTTTGTGACCCCGGATATGATTTACTTAGCTGGGAGGGAGGGGGAGAGTGTAGGGCGAGGATCATAAATGGGATGGAGAAGACAAAAAATCACAAGCAGGAACTCCCTTGTATCGGACCCTGCGACAACGGAAACCGGCACATAAGGAATCTCAATTTTTCGTGCTGCCTCAGCCCAGTATTACTATTGAGTATATAGATAGGGGGGGGCGGTACGAACTCCAGTAAGGGACTTTGGAATATGCTGGCATTACATGAGACGGGGTGTACATAATCATCTTACAGTAGTACTGCTGTAGTAAATGTCCCCGGTGAAACTAGCGCAAGCCTACTGAAGGCTACGTATTGTCAAAATGAAATGGGTATTCATGTGAGAAGAGTATTAAAATATGTTAGCGCTGTCCTTGACTGGTTGCGTGGAAGAGTGACCTCGCTGCAATGGTTTTGGAGGCGTATGGTTCGAAGTGCTCTGGGCTTTTTGGCGGCGAAGACACACGATATGCATCGTTCAACGCAGCACAGTATATGTGTGTGTGGTTGCTCACATTAAACCTTAGTTTCTATGCCGTCGGAATCGAGCACTCCCAGTGTCTAACATACCTGCTGGGACACATCTAACATCTCAACCAATTGGAAATTTCACCAATTCAAAGGAAAACACAAAAGGGCAAGAGAAAGAGAAAATAATAGGAAGGATATACAGGAAAAAATGAACAGAGTAAAGAACGAAAAACTGTATCCTAAGGTGACTTATGTGCCATTGCTGCTGTTGTTGATCTAAAATGCGCCCCGATGGTCTACTTGTGTGTGTACTCTCGAATGCTACAATGAGTTGGTCCTGGAGTGGGAATCCCACGTGGATCGGATATTTGCCTTTAATATCGGAAATTAATATTAAACGGAATCAACTTAAGATACACTTAGCAGTGTGCGTATGCGCGATTCGACGCGAGTCGATTTGGGAACAAAGGGCCAAAGTCTTCTCGCGATCAAGGCATGAACCGTACTGGGGAGGAGCGAGAAGAGTGCTTATTTGTGACCCTGGGTCTAACTAGAGTAGTAAAAAAAAAGAAAATAAGGGCGAATAATGAATTTAGGACGGGGGGTGTATGTATGTATGTATGTATGTATGTATGTATGTATGTATGTATGTATGTATGTATGTATGTATGTATGTATGTATGTATGTATGTATGTATGTATGTATGTATGTATGTATGTATGTATGTATGTATGTATGTATGTATGTATGTATGTATGTATGTATGTATGTATGTATGTATGTATGTATGTATGTATGTATGTATGTATGTATGTATGTATGTATGTATGTATGTATGTATGTATGTATGTATGTATGTATGTATGTATGTATGTATGTATGTATGTATGTATGTATGTATGTATGTATGTATGTATGTATGTATGTATGTATGTATGTATGTATGTATGTATGTATGTATGTATGTATGTATGTATGTATGTATGTATGTATGTATGTATGTATGTATGTATGTATGTATGTATGTATGTATGTATGTATGTATGTATGTATGTATGTATGTATGTATGTATGTATGTATGTATGTATGTATGTATGTATGTATGTATGTATGTATGTATGTATGTATGTATGTATGTATGTATGTATGTATGTATGTATGTATGTATTTAGCGTCAACTGCTGGATTACCTAGCAGCGTGGGTAGGAACGGATTGACGTGAGTCGATGGGGGAAGAAAGGGCCGAAGTCTTCTCGCGATAAACTCCAAGGCATCAACCGTACTGAGGATGAGCGAGGACAGGCTTATTTGTGACCCTTTGTCTGAGTTACAACTACAGTAGGATGGAGAAATAAAATATGGGCGAAGACATGATATAGGACGGAGAAAAAAAACAGTATGTATCTCATTATCGCACGCAAACCCGTGCCCAACGCCATTCACCACAGCAGCTGTACACAACTGTATTTTTAGTTGTTGTGGTGGTGTGCTGGTTGCTGTTGCTGCTTCCGTGTGGTGGTGGTATTGCTGGCGATGCTGCTGCTGCTGAAATAATATGGCCTCATTGAAATATTGCATTAGCCAGCAGCAATAGAGATATTATGGGTACCTCGGCCTCTGCGATAACAATAATTTGTTTTATTGCCAAGACCGCAGAATTACGAGCATTTACGGATGTCCGAGGGACCGCCTCGATGTTGTCGGCAATGCCTAGCATGTGGCGGCCAGGACTCGGCGTGACATGAGACCCGGTGTCCCACTGGCTGTGGCACTCGGCTTCTCTAACCATGGGGCAACTGCTCTGCTGATGTTGTCACTCTTTTCGTCCCGGTGTGCTGCTTCTGAGCTGCTGCTCCAGTTCTGCTAGCCGTGCTGGGGGTGCCGTTGTGCTGAGTGATGTATAGCACTGTGTCACTTGATATAGAGGACCACGCTTGTTCAAATATCTAGTGCGCTTTACTGTAATTGGTAGTGCTCTGTACGCAATGCTCAGTACATGGCGGCCAGAACTCCGTGTGTCATGGTACCTGGTATTCCACTGGCCGTGGCACTCAGCCCTTTACTTCAAGGGGCAAGGCGGGGCTGAAGCGCTTTAGATCGCGGTACAATACTTATCGACACACAGACTAACAGCATATAATATATGGATTACACCGCACACCCACCCAGGCCTATTATCGTATCGAACACAGCTACCCGCTCTATAGTGGTCGCTGCTGTACAGAAGCGTCTCGATCGGAACTGGTGACAGCTTCAGCCAGCACTGCAGGGTAGTTCAAGCGGAAGATTCATGGTTTATACCACGTCCTAGAACTATCTGAATGTTTCGCGTCTGAGGTTTCCGCACATCGCCTGGCACCGACCATCATGTTCTCGTCAGCCCAGGGCACAGCTTGGTGGTGGTGACCCTTTTGCAAAAGCTATACCTTGAGGTATACTACATCGCTTTAAAGAGCGAACAACGTCGAAACGCACAGTAACGACAGCCCCAGCAGCAAGACCAGCAGCAGCAGTACTTTTTCGGGTATGTACGGATAGTGAAGTGTGGGTCGTGTTTTGAGTAGATTTGGACGTTGAGATATAATAGGGATACACTGCCAAACTTATATTCCTGCATATTTACATTAGGTCTAGGACAACGATCATTTCGTTAGCCAAAGGTAAACGTAACTCGCTTGTTTTGTCTGAGCATTTCGTTTCGCTCTATGTTGTGATCAGAGGCTTGCGTTTTCCATCGGCGAGCGCGTGCGGGTATTTCACGTGTGATGTATTGCCCACGAAAAAAAGGGTACAATTAGTTTTCTCTTGGGATCGCCTAGACTACAGTTTGATTTCCACTCGATAGAGGGTAGTTTCATCCCAGCTCTAACTGCAGGTCTCACATATAGTTTGGCATCAGGACATGTCTACTCTATGGTGCACGCCCGTCAGTATGTCGAAGAGACAGCAGTTTTCGTGACCACCTTATGCGATGTCCTCGTCGCGGTGGTTTTAGAACGTCGCTCAAGCTGTTTTTATTTGTGCTTGTTCCACTATTTTAGTATATATTGACTGCTGTGGTAGGAAACGTATTACCTATACACTCGTACCCGATTTTCTCCATTTGGGGTAAGGTTGGTTTAATGATATTTGTTTCTACTGTTTTCGTAGACCCTAATCAGACCGAAGTTAGCAAGTGTTGTTTCGACTCCTTATTTGACGTTGCAGAAACGACATATCCGCCAGTGTATCAGCATAAAGTGGCAATAACGGCCTAATTAGTTTTTGCTCTCCGTCAAAGACGAGCCCGGCCTAGAACATGGCCTATGCAGACAACCTGATTGCCTCGACCGCAAGGGCTTTAGCGTCTTCAGCCAGAGTGAACGCTGTGTGTTCAAACATACTGTACCAAGACAAAAAGTGGCCCGGCTACATGGCTTGGTTGCGGCACCATGTTTGCGCTACGCCGGTTGGATACCTCGTGTTCTGTGGAGCACGGTGTTGTATATATGACTATCGAGAGTTATTTATATGCGAGAAGTGAGGTGCAGAGGTGGCGCCAAGCCTCCTTGAAAAACACTCGTGGTGGTCAAAAATGCATATTTAGTAAAACAATGCGCGTATGCGGGCCCAAATGTGTAAACGACAAACAGCTCTCAGGGCGGGCGTGACCTTCACTGCCTTTTCATCTCGGAAAGCCACAAACACTGCTGGTATTTATACTATTTGATGTGTTGCACTGCTCAGCCGCCGGTTAAAAGGCCACATTTCCTGGTGATCATAGTTGCAAGTTAACAGCCCTGCAATAGCATTCCCGCCTCGATTGAAGCAATGTAGGGTAAGTATTACTTGTATACAATATTCCGAACGACGTGGAGGAGAAGTGTCGTGAACTTGCCGCAGTTTGGATTCATCCAATGTCGGAAGCGAGGAAATTATATGCTCTCGTGCGTAGAAACTGCGTATTAACGTAATGTGTATGGTCACCTCAGTATGTGTGGGGCACACATGCTTCAATTGAACCCAGGGTTCTTGTGGAAGAGTATCCTGTAAAACCTTCAGAGCGGCTGATGTGATACCACACGCCCCTACAACTAGACTCAGATATGTTTTATTGTGTCTCAAATTTGTTGTTTTAGGGCAATCGAACAGACGTGTCCCTTGCCCACGACGTGAGCTTGGACATAATTACCCTCAAAAAGCGAAACGTACTTGTCAATCACCCTGATAATCCTTCATGCCAAGTTACTCCTAGGCTTGCGTCAATGGCGGTGCACAACACACAAAATAACCCTGGTTCGCTGACGGTGTAATTTAGACAAACTGCCCTCTCGCCTAGATATGGTTCGTGCGGAGGAAGATCGACCGGTTTTGCTTGGCTCGCCTTGCCGCGAGGTGCATGAGTTGTGTGCTCGAAGCATAGTGCAGAAGCGAGCTGGGCGTGCTGCCTCCGGGTCTGGCATACGAAGCGCAAGAACCACAAATGAATTCATCCTGGGGATATTGGAGCGAGTTTACTGCAATTATAGCTGGCAATCGTGTTGGTTAGCACCAAACAGTCCCGCCGCATATTTTCTGTAAATGATAGCGAGCACTTCCACGGCAATATGATCCGTGTATTGTGTAGTGCTTGACGAGCCAGTGCCAAAACAAGCGTGTGCCGTGCTCGTTATGCTGCTCCTGGAACCTGAATGGCGATATGAATGAGTCTACGCTGCATGTCTTCTGCTTGGGTATCATTAGGAAATAGTATAGCAAAGATGTCGACCAACTATTGTATAGTTCGACTAAAATATACAGTGGAATATCATACAGTATGCATTGGAGTTGTAGACCATCGTTAGCAGCAGGGTCTACGCCTAGGCACAACGTTGTCGGGGAAGTTGCGGTTGTTGGAACAAACGGAGATGCCTACAGACGACCATCACGCGTAATATCTGTTGACTTCGAGGGCTGTCTGGTATTACTCTTACTGAGAATCCTGCCATCCGTCCGTCAATGTTGTACGTAGCCTGTCTAATGTATGGA
The DNA here is from genome assembly GCA_008828725.1 of Saccharina japonica. Lineage (NCBI taxonomy): Eukaryota > Phaeophyceae > Laminariales > Laminariaceae > Saccharina > Saccharina japonica. The sequence goes on from MEHQ01000249.1 coordinate 100,094, forward strand.
AATATGGTACGTGTTACATATGTTATGGCCGTCTGTAAAAGAAATCAAAACATATTTTGGGCCGTACTGATTATAACATACATATCATAGGTGAACGACGAACAACTCAAACCGGAAGCAATGCGACGAATAAACAACAACAACCGCAGTCAAGCAATGCAGTTGGTGCAGTAGCAGCTAACACCAGCAGCAGTTGTCCGCACCGATGGCAGCACCACCTCAAATGCAGGTACTTACGTCGGAGCTCGGCGTTTCGACGACACCTCTCCACTGCTGCAGTAATATTCAGCTGCAGGTCGCGTATATGTGCTACAGGGCCCGCGGCAGACCAACTACCGCAAATTGTTCTCAGGGGTAAAAGGATCACAGTAGGAAATCGAATCAACGGCTTCAATACTAACAGGGAAAACAAGGCGCGGGAGTTTTCCCTTATGTGACCAACAACACTACAAGGTATACTCCATGTGTGGCCAATAATACCAGTGGTGAAGCATTACAGCAGTTATAGCAGCTAACGTCACCAGCAGCAATGCGAAGGAGAGCACCATCGACTTACTAACCCCTGGGGAGCCAGGACTGGCGCCGATGTATGTACTGTAGGTGCCCTCGAGGGCTGTGAAGCGTGTGTGTATTTGGAGAAGTGTGTTGGATGTACAGTATTCCATCCATGATTCAATACAAAGCACGTGTGCTACCCTGCACATATGATCTGCATATACAGGGGCACAGCTACTGGACTTGTGCTGAAGGAAAAAACGACGTTCGTGAATGTCTCGTGTGCCATATGGATACATGACAATTAAGTGCCGGCTGCGAAGTACATCTGAAGCCTAAATCAAGCATTGTCACGTGCCTGTCTCGACAGCCTGTCAGTGAAGCAAAACATATTTGTCTGTCTTCACATGTATACTGTGAATGCACGTACATTGACGATAACTCGTGCTGAGGCACCTACAAACTATTTCCGTATTCCTTAAAAACAGCGTGACGAGGCCATTAGAGCTCAAAACCGGATACACATGCTTAACACGGCGAAGTAAATTGGCTACAACAACAGCCAGCAGGGTTCCGTTTCTTATCAGACGATGAAACCGGCAAAAACTCCAACTATCGTATCATAAGGAAATGCTCAACAAAAGTTCATTCTCCAGGAGCAACAGCTGAATCTATCAGTACTCATGTAGTATGCTAAAAAAGCAGTATGATGTCATTCCGAATTATTTCGTGCTGATTGATTTATATGCACGGACGTAGTCACATGGTGCGTGATACGCATATTACATTAAGGACTACTCGTTGTTGAACACCAGTGTAATGAACCGACAGGATAAATAACCTAAATGCGGCACGTACAGCACTTTTTGTATCCTACCACGAGCGTGTAGCAGAACAAAGATAAATAGGGACAAACGAGACGTGCCCAACCACCACCACTGAGCGCCGTGGACACCGCACAAGACGAAAGACCCTTTGTCGCAGCGATAATTCCCGCAGCCTGTTAATATTTCAGCGCCTTCCCTCGGATTTTCATCACTCAACCCTGTGGCTAGGAATGAACATTAGTACATACGTCTACTCATGAGCATCATGGCCTCGGCAAAACAGAACCAGGAAACTCGATTTTCTCCAACCAAAATCATGGCGTTTTCCAACGTCCGCGGACAGTTGCCCACGCGATGTAAGTATATAGCTGGAGTATGTCGCCTATCTCCGTAGTCTTTGGAGTATACCAACGTCATGTGTTGCGGACGTGATACGTACAAATACCATTGCTACTACGATCACTACAACTGCTACAACTATAACTCCTGATGTTGCTGTGTGTCTCTCAGCGACCAATGTGTCCTCTGCTATTGTTCTGCTGGATCAAGAGGAGGAGGAGGAGGAGGTATCCTCGCAATGCTCTCACTTCTGAACAAGTTGTATGCACACGGCTGGAGCAAATCACCTTAAGGAACCACTGATATGCACCTGGCTTGAAATATATACCTCGCAGTCGTCGGCTCTCGAAGGACTATGGTGAACTACATAACGCGCGCGTGGTGTTAATTGTATGGATTGTCAACTACTGTATCAGGGTATCATTCATATAATTTACTTGTGCGCTGCTACTAGTATGCTTTACGGTTTTTCGTGCTCTGCTTGGTACGTGATTTCATGACGATATTGCACTACAGCACAGGACAAGTAACATATTCATAACAAACAGCAAAGCTGTCCAAGTTGGACAACTTTCTTTGAGATCAGCTGATTCCTTCAGTACGCCATTTTCAGTCTAATGTGGTAAGGTATATACGTTTCCGTGCAAACCTGAGCCTGCCTTTGTCGTCGACCGCGTTCTATTATGGTGTCCTGTCCTGTATGTACGAGTATGTGCATACAAGTCCCACGGCATGTTGTACTGCTGTAGATGTCGTTTGCTTCCTGACGCCGTGATTATGTACTACTGTTTTTAGTGTTTTGCCCTATTTCAGAATGCCTTTGTGTGCTGCATGAATACCTACAAAGTGTACTGCGCCTGCGCCTCTTGAGAACGTTGCTGCTAAATCCAAAATTTGGACAATTCGTCATTGGGGCGAATAGACTACCTATAGTAGTTACGAGAATGTGTTATATATCCAACATTTCGGGTATATACAGACGATGATGGCACACATGGACATACCATGCGTAAACTCCGTGACCCACCAAACCTTCGAACTTCTTGGAAACAAGGCAATACAACATAATACAGAAATTGTTGCTGTCGAGCAAAACACAAACACCACGTGCAGCTTGCCAGGATTTGAACCAGCGACATACCACATCGGCCCACGCCTAGATAGCCATGTCCGTCCGGCCTTGGACTGTGAGGCCATCCACTCCGTGGCTGTTTAGTGAAAAGCATTGCCCTAGCGACAGGTGGCATAGCTCCGCCAGAACCTAACATGTGCTGTCTTCTTTTCCCTTCGTCTTTTTATCCCAGGTATGTCACCGCCACAGTATACGACAAGAATGGTGCGTTGTTTATATAATTCCTGCATTCGGAGAGCAAGTTTCAATGTTGAAGGCATCGAAAAGGCGGCGTACTGCAGACAACATGCTGAGGACGGTATGGTGCACGTCAATTTGTGGCGTTGTTCACACGCTGCCTGCATGCTCAGCCCGAATTTCAATGTCGAAGGTAGCAAAACGGCGGCGTACTGCAAGCAACACGCTGAGGACGGCATGGTGAACGTTAGATGCGGACGTTGCTCACGCGACTCCTGCACTCAACGCCCGAGTTTCAACGTCGAGGGTAGCAAGACGGCGGCGTTTTGCAGGCAACATGCTGAGGACGGTATGGTGAACCTCAAGTTAAGGCGTTGCTCACACGTTTTCTGCATGCTCAGCCCGAGTTTCAATGTCGAAGGTAGCAAAACGGCGGCGTACTGCAAGCAACACGCTGAGGACGGCATGGTGAACGTTAGAAGCAGACGTTGCTCACGCGACTCCTGCACTCAACGCCCGAGTTTTAACGTCGACGGCAGCAAAATGGCGGCGTACTGCAAACAACACGCTGAGGACGGCATGGTGCGCATTGGTTCAAGGTGTTGCTCACATTCCTCCTGCACCAGACACCCGAGTTTCAACGTCGAGGGTAGCAAGACGGCGGCTTACTGCAAGCGACACGCTGAGTACGGCATGGTGAACGTTACGAACAGACGTTGCTCACACGACTCCTGTACTAGACACCCGGGCTTCAATGTCGAGGGTAACAAGGTGGCGGTGTACTGCAAAGCCCATGCGAAGGTCGGCATGGTGAACGTGAAAAGCAAGCGTTGCTCACATCACTCTTGCTCAAGACACCCGTGTTTCGACGTCGAGGGTAGCAAAACGGCGGCGTACTGCAAGCAACATGCTGATGCAAACATGATAAGCGTCCGTAGGAGGCGTTGTTCGCATACCGGATGCAATAGGTTAGCGAGATGGGGTGCAAACATTGATGGCATTGCCATTGTATGCGACAGCCACAAAAGTGATTTGTTGGGTAACCCCGTGGTTTACCTCAGTGCCTGGTGCCGAGTGGGTGACTGCGGGAAACAAGCGCGCTGGGGACTCGAGGGGGAGCGGCCTACCCACTGCCCTCATCACGGTAGTCGGCAGACCGGACTCGTTTGAACGGTCAGGACAGCTTGCAGCAAGGCAGACGATCAACGCCCATCCGACGGTGCAGTGGGGAGCCCGTCCTTTTCCTTCAAAACTGAGTGCACGTTTTGAAATGTTTCCGAAGTCAACCGGGGGATGTTGCAACTCTGTTCAGCTGTCAGTGGTGGCTTCCGATTGCAAACTGCACAGCCTAACGTCTTGCCACGACTGTAGCTTACTATAGTATGATATATGGTATTTAGCGGTTGCCTAAAGTATTGTCATCTTTAGATGAGAGGTTCCAGGCTCGCTTTTAAGAGCCTGGTTAATCCAGCTCAGGATGATACGAGCATAAGGAGAACGGACTAGTCGGGTAGGCTAGGCTAAGTGCATCCCTCCTGAAAAACATATTGTGCAAGCAGAAGTGGGAGTTAATTATCGTTCAGGATGGATGGTACGATATAGGAACGGGTTGGCCGAAATATTTATGACGGGACGGAGCCCTTCAACATAGGAACTATCCGGTATCCCATCTGAGTTGCATGGTTGTTTTGGTTAGCATCTAGGCCATGCATATTTTATTCGGGTTAAGGTTAACCCTACGGTCAATTAAAAGTTATGTTTTGGTGGATCTATGGGGCAACTGAAGCGGATAATCCCGAACAAATTGAGCATGCCCACCTACCGTATCGTGCTTCGTGGATGCGACCGACATTCTGCCTCCCGAATGTGGCCTTCTATTGAGCGGCCGAAGGGATGCTCGGGGTAGTTGTTCCGACTCTGTGACGCGTGGGCCAACAATCACGATATAGCGGTAAGCAATTACCAATCCCGAGGTAGGGCGTAGAATACCCCGATAATGTAGTTTGAATTTTACATACTACAGCAAGCAGGCTTCCTATGGACGTGGTAGTTTGCATCTTCTTTGACGAAATATAATCCGCCGTAGACGCGTGTACATACACGTTTTGTGATATTGTACCCAGATGAATGTAGTGTACACTCCGCTTCGTATGCGGCACTTCAAGGTACTCTATGGGGCATCCCCATATCCTCTCAATCAGAAGAAGAATGCTGTACCCATTATCGCAAACAGTCTTTTTTCGTCGATCATGGCAGGAGCCATCAACGGGGAGGCGAGACCTCTGGCAATACGGTACCCACCACCTTTACGTGGCCACCAACACGTACATCACGGCACCGCTACCACAATAGTGGTCGGGCACTGTGTCTTCATTCCTGATCGTATGTTGTGCCTTTCCCGCGGTACTCTACCCCTTTTGGTACTTCGAAGGTAGCACGGAAGTATGCGCCGAAGACACGAACTTGTTAGAACTGAGGTGCATCATTCTTTTATCAGGGTGTGATAACTTGAGGAGCTACATACACGACACATTCCCATGGCCTAGAGGTACATATACATTAAAAAAAAAACTGCAAACACGAAAAATGACTTCTGACGGGTTTGGGTTAACCCCAGTCATTCAGAAACACGATAAGCCGAAAAAAAGGCCCGCGAAGATTTGGACGCCTGTCTGTTCGGTGTTGACGCCTAATCCCATTGCTGCAGTGTCAGTCGCGGCAAGACGATTTCCACCGAATTATCGTCCTTATTTCAGCCGTACCCTCCCTCAAACCATGGGCAGCGACTCAGAATGTTAATCGCATTATTCGCTACCCTACCACCTCTCGCAGCACCGCGCAACCACCCCATTATTTAGGCTTCCGGCGATACAGCGAAAACTGCTCCACCCATCGTTGCTGGTTTGCATTCATCTCAATACCTGCCATGGTGTGCGTACTGCAGCTGAGACAACTGTACGGCGATCCCGCCCAAAGTTGATGTTATTCGTAGCTCGCAGAGCCATCCAGTATGCCTGGACCATTTTCATGTCCCTCTCCCCAACATTCTGCTGTGATGCTACTGTTTTGACTATATTTTACAGTTAGTTGTTCTATAGAAAAATATATATATTAAAGTCGGTTTCGTCGCGAATGGGTCCATGCTGTGCCGCCAATGAGTTCCGACCTATGACCTCAACAACAGGATGTGCTGTACCGGCAGGCATGCAAGTGTGATCGCATAACTGCGAGCACATGAATGCAGCAGAAAACACCCGGGATCTCAGCGACCTCTTCTCATCTGCGAGATCGGATGCACGCGACATGAGCGGCAGATTTATTTTGCTTTGTTTGCCCTATATTTAGGTTGCAACGGCGGAGGGTGTGCCCGCGGCTTACACACACGCCTCGCTGTTGAAGTTATACGTGTTGCTACTTGTACTGTAGTGCCCTGAACAAAAATTGGGGCTGCGAAGGCAGACATCTCTGACTGTCTCGATACACATACATGGCGGAGCGATCACACCGCAGAAAACACACCAAACAAACATAATACTGCGGGCAGTCTAGCAAACAGTCACAACCCGGCGCGACGGATGTGCACGGCATGAGCGGCGGCCGTCCTTCGCTATTGGCCTATTGCTATTACTGTGTCGCGTGGTCCGTTTGTGCGTGCTGTGTGAGTAGTTATAGTAACCTAGCGATTAGTGTGTGACGTTTCTCCAAAGTTATTGTGCGTTCTCGCGAATGGTCGAAATCAAGCCCCGTCCTCGTTAGTTTTTATCGGAGGCGTTACGGCATTTGAAGAACACATGAGGCCACTCTAAAACGAGGCCCTCTTGAGGTCGTTTTGCGATGTAAAATGCAGGCAATCACATGCGTTCGCCAGAAACAAATATCGCACCGGAACAAGGGTACCCAGGAATCATACATGTAGTTAGCGGAGGCCACCCCGCTGATTTGTGTCATCATCTAACACCAACACGCTGTTGTATGGTGGTGTCAATGGTAAGGGGTCGGTTAATGGGAGATACACGAAGGTCACACGTGGTGTGATTCATGGGATATACAGACATACGGACGGCGCATGCCACGATAGAGGTGCACCACGTTTCTCCTGGGGGTGGACACTTGAGGAGCTCCACACCTCACCGAAAAACAGATTTTGTAGGAAAATAAACGTGCTACTCGACTGACAATGGCATAAACTACAATAAGTATACAGTAGTATGAATATTGTTGCATCACAGCAACGATAGTACTGCGATTTTGGGTTAAGAAGCGCGATCATTCAGAATCTGTGTCACCCATTAAGTGCTCTATCTATCGTAGCACGCCTCCGACGGATGTACGAGCGAACGGCCTAACGATTTTCCATGATCGGAGAATAATATGTAGACCAGGTGTATATTTTACAGGAGCACCAGGTGTGCGGTATATCCACGCGGGAAAATCAAGGACGCCAGGAAAGGGATTCTCAGTAGGCCTAGTGTTCTTGTTCGAGGTATGAAAAGTCCGCCTCAGCCTCTGTAGAGGTCGCGACCGGCACTACATTTACAGAATCAGACCTTGCGGCGACTATACATCCAGCAAACACCTGCACAATCGTCGTCGTTCTGGGGCATCCGTTGAACGCCACATTCGCTACCCCAGACTGTCAGTGACGCATGCTATGGTAGACGTTTAAGCCTAGTTTTATTTGTGAGACTCCTTCCTTTAGAAACGCTACGATCCTGTGATATACCCACTTAAACAACCTGATATCAGGGAAAACGAAGCCGGCAATCCGATGAACAGAACCCCTGGCCTACTTTGTAGGCGTGTATATGACGTGACATGTTGAAATACAAGCTCATGCCGGGAAGTTCTGGAGCTGAGGAGCGCCGTCAGCGAAAAGCATCTTCACCGAAAACCCGCTTCCCATATCGCAGTAGGCGTCCAGCCAGCTCGCACAGATCACTCAATACAACCGTTTGCTGCTTTTCCAGCAACGTTCACGGGGCTGACGTTCAACCTACAGTCTACTATAGTTATGTGCCACCAAAACACTGATCGTGAGGCTCCAAGCTATGAGGTATTAAGCAACCCCTCCACAACCAAACATATACTCGGGCAAACGTCGAGGCCTGCTTTGATCATACATTGGTTGTACGAGCAACTACATTATTTCGATGTGGAATAAATGCTAACACGGGCACTCGACATCGCAAGCCACCAACAGAGATAGCCGAACCGCCCCTGATTTTGTTCCAGTTCACTGCCATATATTTCAAAACGAACACTCAGTTTTGACGCGGGACGAGGGGCCCGTGACGGCACCATACGATGTGCTCCGGAATTGTCGCTCGCTGCGAGTTCTCTTTACAGTGCAGAAGAGTCCGTTTTCAAGAGGGCCGTGCTGAGGGCAGTGAGTGGGCTGCTCCCCGTCAAGCCCCCACCGCGACAGTTTCGCACAACCATCCACTCGACACCTGGCATTAAAACAGACCACGTTGAAGCCCAAAATATCGTTTTTGTGGATGGCACAGGCAGTGGCCACACCGTCGGTCGGTACACCCCATATCGGAATCCTACTGCAAGCGTCGTGTGAACAGCGTCTGCTGCGCATGTCCAGCATGCCGTCCGCAGCATGTTCTTTGCAGTACCATCCCCTCTTGCTGCCTTCGGCATTGAAACGTGGGTGCTTATTACACGAACCATGCAAGCAGCGTTTGGTGCAGACGTCTACCATACCGTCGTCAGCATGCCTCTTGCAGTACGCCGGCGTTTTGCTGCCCTTGACGTTAAACGATGGGTGTGTTGTGCAGGAGTCGTGCGAGCAACGCCTATTGCGGACATCTACCATGCCATTCTCAGCGTGTTGCATGCAGTACGCCGGCGTCTTGCTACCCTCAACGTTGAAACCAGGTTGTGTAGTGCAGGAGCCATGTGAGCAACGCCTTTTGCCGACGAGCACCATTCCGTCCTCAGCATGTGTCTTACAGTACGCTGCAGTCCTGCTGCCCTTAACGTTAAAGCGTGGTTGCATCTTGCAAGAGCCATGTGAGCAACGCCTACTGCGGACGTCTACCATGCTGGCATCTGCATGACGTTTGCAGTAAGCCGCTTTCTTGCTGCCTTCGACATTGAAGCTTGCGCGTCGTGTGCAGGAAGCACGTGGGCAACGCACCATTGTCCCCAAATACTGCCGCGGTACAATACCTAGGGAAAAGCAAGAGGCGATGTAAACACAGCATGGAGGCTTAGACTGATATTTTGTACTTGTCGTAATTAGGGACGTAGTTCAGCTAGCTTTTAACTCAGCATCAAGGAATGTGGCCGTACGACCGACAGCCGGCGCGTACAACAGCCAGTAGGGTACATCTCCCCGTAGTGTGCGGATATTTGTAGAGGGGATAGAGTCACAGTGGACATGCTCACCTAGATCCGTTTTGTTCGTTTCGACATCTTAGTCACATAAGAGCCCTTTTTCGCAAAATACTGGTATATTCTGCACCACCACGAGCGTTCTTCAGAGACACTTCGTACCACCTCTGCACCTCTTCTAACATATGTAGAGCCTCGTCAAACAGCACTGCAACACCGTACCCCGCACTGAGGTCTCGATCGGCCGCAGAGCACACCGTACGCCCTTATTAAGTAACTATGGGGTTGTATCTGTACCTCGGTGGTGACTTGTCTTCCAAGATTCGGATACCTTCAGTACACTGACTGGAGCAGTGAAAGAGGTTCAGGGTAAAGAAATGAGCCCCCCTGATCAGGCCATTTTCACGGCTCTGGTCGTGCGCGATGACAGGCACGAAAACGGCGAGGGCTCCTCCTTTACACTACTGCACAGACAAATAGGTTACTTCTGAAACTGTTGATTAGGGATCAAGATTACTGCTGCCAAGCTCGGTCTAACCAGAGCACCTTCAAAACCAATAAACTATGTACCAGGTATGATACAGCATAATGCCACCTTGCCATCGCTTGCACCGATAGTCCAAACTTGGCAAACACCTCATTTTCCTACTGTGAAGCTCACGCCGATCCGTGTATATGGTAGACGCTCGACTAGCTAGTGCGAAAGTACTGCGGTCTTCTACGAAAGAGCCGTGAGGACAGCAACATATCACACTATACGCTATTTCGTTAGAGCCATGTAATACAAACTTAACCGTGAAAATAGGCGCTAAAACCAAAACAAGGAAATCAAGTACGGGTGTACGTTCTGCTGCGCCTTCTACCAAATGAATACAATGCTTGGGTAGAGAGTGAAAAAAACAAACATCTAATTGCCTGAAATCATATTTTCATGTCCCGCGACGAGGATGTCTTAGAATGGTTGCACGAATACTGCTATCGCTTCACCATGCTCCCGGCGGTGTACCAAGGGGCCCACACCCCTCGCGCCAAACTAGGGGTAAAGCCTACAGACAGAGCCGGGGCAGACTTACAAAGCCTTTAATACGAGAGCAAGAGGTAGTCGAGGTGCTTTCAGGGGCAGAATTGGTTGTCAAGTCAGGCATTTTCTTTTTTTCGTCAGCGATGCAACGAAGGTGGAACACCCCCAAGCGTCTGCAGAGTAAAAGAGCAGGGCCCAGCGAACTATATAAGGCAACCAAATGCCCGGAACAGACGGGTGGGAAAAATTACCTTATGGTAATGAGAAAACGGCTCTCCCGCCCGTCGTATAGCTCTAATGAACAGACGAGCAACTAAAAGGTCCGCAGTCTATCTCTAACAAAAATATCTAAATCCTCACCGATCATGAACCAGACTCCAAAATCGTACATACTAGGTTTGTTGTTGCTGTTACTGAAGCTGTTTCAGTCACGTGTAACGTTGATCGTCGTTAAACGTTAGGGGTGTAATGCACTGAGATATGATATGCCGAGAATGGTTCAAGTACCAATGCACGAATGTGAAGGCCCAGGGCTGACGAGAAGATATTAGATAGCACGAGACTGCGCCCGGTACATCCAAACTCGACATACCCGCGGACAGTTAGAACGTGGTTATAGTTCGGGACGTTCCGCGTGGACTACCCTGTAGTGCCGGAATAGGTTGTACATTATTCCTATGGAGATGCTGCTGTACAGCAGTACCCGTAAATAGAACTGGCGTTAATAGTAGTTTACGATACCGCCGTGAGTTTCCATGTTGCTGTGATACGCTCAGAGAGTTATAGGCTGGTTTATCGCGCGGGGCTTAATATCGAGTGTGGAAACCGACGTTCTGTACACCGTATTAGCCCCGTCGCGACTGTAGTCCCGTTTGAGGGACGCAGCACTCGCAATTGAAGTCGAATCTAGGTAATTAGGCAGTGCAGTAGTACAATAGCGAAATTTAGGGCATCGGGCTTCATCTTCCCTCGCCGTCGCCTGTGAGATGTCATCACTACTATGCATTCATTTTTTTTTTTTTTGGTATTTCCTCTTCTCTTTCCTGGACTCGTGTGTGGGACGAGAACGAAAAGGAAGTGAGTAGGAAGTGCCACGTATCCGTTGTATGGGTGGCGCCCAAGGGAATGGACACGGAGGGTGGGGGGGCTCGTAGAGAAACTGCGGCGGACGCAAGCAGGAAAGAGACGGCAAACAGAGTAGGTACCAGACCGACTAGCTGGTAGCACCTGCCTGTACTACGAGCACAAACCTGCCTCGGCTGGCTGGAAGGTGCTTTTGGTGTGCTCCGGCTGCATGTCATTTCCTGTCGTTCTTAGTCTTGCTCTGTTGGCGCTGTTTTTTCGGTCCATTTCATTTCGTTTAATTTCATTTGGTTTATTTTTTATTGGATGTCGCATCTCCTCTGGGAGAAGCACGACACTTTCTTCTTTCTATTTTGTCATGCTTTTGTTTGGTTGCTTGATTGTTGATTTGCTTCAGTATGTTTATTTTTCATCCTTTTTTTTCGCTTTTTTTGTTTTCGTTTTTTTCTGATTTTTCTCTTGCATGCACCTGGATTGCTAGCAGGGTAGGTCTTGCCTGTCGTATATGACATTGCATTGTCTGCTCTGCTTACTGCACTCTAGCGTAGTATCTCTGTGCCGTAGTTTTGTGACCACATAACCAGCCGCCGTAAAACCGCCCGCTCAGGCGAACTTTAAGAACCTGCCCGCAAAAAAAAACTCGTGATTCCCAGTGGAAACACCACACAATTTGACCCACAGCGAATTTGCACACACAAGCAACTGCGCTGCTACTACTGCTGCTGTACATACGACACCCAGCAGCAGTGACAGAGCGGGCAGGCAGACACACCGCTGGCGCTCATAACATCACACTTCGCAGTTAGTTGGCAGTTTGGTTGTTTTTGTGTTTGCTGGGCTCTAGAATTTTCCCTCGTACTACTCGTACTTGTATTTTACCAACGGTTTTTATTATATGCATTTGTGTACTCGTATCGCTGGGGCTCATATAATAGCATCACACTTAGCAGTTACTGTAGTTGGCAGTTGGGCGTTGTTTGAAGACGAACTCTTGCGGAACCAACGAGACACTCGTGAACCAGCAGCCAGCAGCACAGCAGTACAAGTACGTAGCATTATTAGCAGCTGGTACAGCGCAAGTTAGCTAGTCGTGCTCAGGAGCTGTGTAGCCCTGCTGCTGCAGATATATGCTCGTACTGTACGTACCCGCAGAGAAAAAAGCAGACCAGGACAGGGGAAACAAAAACGGGCAATTTCGGCGTCATACTTGTATACTGTGAATTTAGTGTTAAAAGCACGCCCTCTAAGTAAATGCCAGCAGGTTAAACTCGTACTGCTACTGCTGGGCCTTTTCAAACAAGTACATGAATGCAGATAATAAAACCGTTGGTCAAATACAAATACGAGTAGTACAAAAGGTAAAATTCTAGAGCCCAGCAAACACAAAAACAATCCAATTGCCAACTAACTGCTACGTGTGATGTTATGAGCGCCAGCGGTGTGTCTGCGTGTCCGCTCTATGTCACTGCTGCTGGGTGTCGTGCAGCAGTAGTAGCAGCGTAGTTGCTTGTGTGTTGCTGGTTGCTTGTGTGTGCAAATTCGCTGTGTGTGGGGTTTCCACTGGGAATCACGAGTTTTTTTTTGCGGGCAGGTTCTTAAAGTTCGCCTGAGCGGGCGGTTTTACGGCGGCTGCCACATAACTGGTACCTTTTTAGGATTACGAATCGGCACGGAGACTGGGTGTGCTGGATGTAGGAGGGGAGAAAGGAAGGTTTCATGTGAAGAACACACACGCATTCACGTCCGCCCCGCCCGCGACGAGGCACGTTGCAGCTTATTTTTGGTTGGGAGAGCTCGACGAGTTCACAAAAGGGTTCGGGTTTGGGTGCCAGAAGGTCCCATAGAGAGAATGTATGGACATGTTTTCAGAAACAACATCCGTTTTATATATACAAATTAATGAATGAAAGTTCGACCCCCTCCGCTTCTACCAATAATGTAGTCACCTATTTTTGTAAAAGAACGACAACAACCTGTTTGTGTCTTCCGAAGGGCCGAAACATGAATACGAAACACACAAACAACATATGTACGAACCACTGTAGGAGTACGCACGATAATCCTATGCAACATGTGAGTGCATGATGAATACGAAGTACAAGAATGAGCACGGGTACGAGCGAGTACGACTTGAGTACCCTCCAGTGTGGCGAGGTCGCAAGTAAGACCGGGAGTGGGTGACAGGCGTCATTGGTAGGTGAAATGTAGCATTTACCAATATATGGAACAGTCTACAAATATGAAAGCAAGCCATACATGTCTACACTGCTGTTGAATACCACCATGGACGGTACTGTATTATCTGTTTGGAATCTGATCTACACATCAAAGAGTTTTTACTGCTGGCCAGAGTGAAAATTCAACTAAGAACCCCATCCGACAATCGGAATTCGAAACCCTCTTTCCCATACTAAAAGCACGTGGGCCGGAACAAATCGGCTTTCATACGCAGCCTTTATAATACTAGTTCGGGTAAAACGAATAAAAACAAATACTTTGGTGACGAGAGAACCAAGGATTGGTAAGCAAGATCCCTGCCGGGCGGACACACTATCGTCAAAAGAAAGACCGATGTCGTCTTCTTCGGGGTGGCCTCTTGAGGTGATCGAGCGAGATAATTAGGGGAAGGCGGGCATGGTCTCCCATCGTAGGGTGGTGCAGGCGTACACACTATACGTGCGCACAACTGCGAGCATCCCGTAACGGTCTGTTTCAATGCACCAAACGAATTTTGTGAGTATGCCTGGAGGACACCTGTTTGACCTCCATATCAGTGGGATAGAATGTCTGCGCCTTATCGATGGTGGAAAGCTTGCTTTTCTGGTATTGGAATTCGAGGGCAATACAGTAGACATTTATCAAAGTACGTACTCGTTGCCTCTTAGAAAAACACGAGAATTCATTTCTTCTACGGCCTTCTTGCTGTTGCTCCTAAAAAGCAGTCAGTGTTCAATTAGACTGAATGTCTATGATCAGACACACTACTAGACGAATTCCATAAGGTCTGGTTGCTTCACACGAGGATCGAACAACATCATACGGCAGAAGTTTACCAGTCAGCATTACCCGATGAGTTACGAACTGAAATGTAAAGCAAGACAATCGTCCTTCCAATTGCTTGGCACATGGTGATAAGCCTATCTGCCCTCCTTTCTCCTAAGCTTGAGACTAATATGTTGTGATTGAGCCTTGTTTACTATTCTTGGGAAGTAGTTGACGCCTTTATCGGCTCGTAGCTTGACTCGGCTGTGAGTGTACGATCAAGACACACGTGTTTTGAGTGGCTGACGTTATTCACGACTGAGTGGGTTCGTATGCCAGGCTCTAAAGTAGAGACCATGACCATGGCAGCCCCATGCACTGTTGAGGGTGTGTTTTCTAGACAGGCAGAGGGGACAATGATCATAACGGGCGTGAGCTTGCAGGAGAGGTGACTGTACACTCGTTCCTTGACTGCGACAAAATGCACGACCCCAGATTTCAGCTCATGGTGATCCATGTTCTCGATTTCCTGCCGGCATTTTCTACAGCTATCCGGAATTCTTTAAAGTAAACCGCCATAAGACCGATGACTGAACTGACCTACAGTAGTTGAACTGCAGTTGCCCGATAGTCCCGTTCCTAAGGGTTCATACGTATTCCCCGTACCTCAAATATTCGGTTCTTGGTCCAGGCTGCACTACAAACTTGTCAGCACAAAGTAAAAGGTCCCGTAGCTACGCCATGCCACCAGAGACTATTGGCTACATGTACGAGTACACGTTAGAATACAGTCGACTGCTACGTACTGCTGTACAAGATCGAAACGTTATACCAAACAGACCACAGCACTATTCTTAGAAATTAACTGGCTACGTATTGCTGATGAAGTGCGAGCAACGTGTATCTGTTGGCTCATTTTCATCAAGCGGCGAGTAGATTATACTGATTTTATCGCAGTAAGAAGCGTAGCCTCTGATACCTAACATAGTCGATGTCGTGGTGAATCAGGTGGCGAGCAGCAGCTGTTGCCGACAAGCCGTTAAGGAAGAACCCTCCGGTGTGTATTATACCCTAACCTTTTGTGGTAATATCGTCATAGAATAAGTCAGCTTCAATGTTCGCAGGTAAGGACCATGTGTTTTCTTTGTGGTAAACAACTGGACTCTCACGCTGCGGCTATCCATAAACACAGAACAACCGTCATGATAAGTATAACCGATGGGATTCATACATCACTTTGGCGTCCTCACCAGCGATCTGGTGGTGTATATAGTATAGCGCGGGAGTTCGGCTGGAGATGCTAATAATGGGTTGACTTGATGTCGGCGGCTGTCGGTTTTTGCTTATTTAACAAGATCGCATGGGGGCGAAAGTACGTGGGGAGTGGATATACGGCCAGATGCATCAGTCTAAACGTTGTACCGGTATAACTTTGTTATATATTTGGTCGATGTTAATGACAACTTCTCTGCTGCTGTAGGATCCGTTGTCCAACGTAGGTATCTAAGGTACCTATGGAAATGGTTAGACATAACGACTTGGGTACTAGACATGGTGTATGCAGTCCGTGCTTCGAATGGCGTACATGCCGTTCAGGGGCTTCAGCTAACTTCGAGGCCCCAGCATCAAGCAAAGTACTCCAATAACATGATTTATACAGCGCGTTGGGAGGCGAATACAAGTGCCTTCGTGGAGAAACATTTGGGTTGGGTCCTTGGACTTTGTAATCTGCCTGTCACCTGAATTATCCAGGCTATACATAAAAGTGGGGCCTCTGTTTTACTGCAACGCGAGAACTGCGTTCTTGATTATGGAGACGGTGGACGGGGGTGCAAATCAAGGGTCCCGACTCACAGAAAAGAGCATACGTCGTATCTATTTGTGGAAACCCTGTGTTTGTATTGTTCAGGTCCGCGTCACGGAGGATATCATCGTGGCGGCCTCGTGTTTCTATCCACAGGTCCCCCCGTTGAATATTATTGTATCGGCATGTTACGTACCAGCAGTACGAACTGCCTCCGCCAGAGCACCGACCACCGACAAACGATATACGGTACGGGACACCTAATAAGAAACAGTAAATTTGGTTCAGGCTGAATTTCTTATTTGAGAGAGGTGCTCTCTACACTAATTTCAATATAACGACTCCATAATTTCTTATTTTCCTCTAAATATCAGCCTGGCTTTCTTATTACAGTAGGTGTCCTGTACTGCTGTAGGCTTCACGAATGGAGCGAGAGACAATCAGATGTACCTGAGACTGGTCCTAAATATAGAGGCCATTGGACTCGCCGCCAAATGTCTGCACGTACCTTGTATTTACGACTATTAATAGTACCAAACGCAATGACACTGGAGCCCTGCCAAACTCCTCCAGGGGGGATACAGACCTTGCACAGCAGGAGCGCACGCCACATACAGCATGTTATTCGTGAAAAGGCGATGCCAGTATTTTTGGGGCAAGCACAAAGACCTACAGCAGTACTCGTAGCATCATTGGAAACAATCTCAATAATTTATGGACCTCTCACTTGATTGAGTCCACCGCAGACAAGAAGGGGCACAACGTCAAGCGGTACTCGCGACGCTGTAAGCCGTTGTAGTCAGCCGTGCTAGCTGAAAGGAGGATAAGAAGGTTGCTGGGTACCAGGTGGAAGCTGTTGTAGCGTTAGGTGTGTCTGGGTGGGTGTTTGTTTGCCGCTTTTCCGCTTTGTCCATCAATCAGCGGGTTTGGTAACGATGGTAGAGGCCTTAACACCAGGGGATGGGGGACGCAAACAAGACCACAGGCACCCAGAAGTGTGTCCATTCGCCTTAGGTGCCTGAATACGACGGCCCACAACATAGGTGGTGTGTGCTCCTTCCTGCCTGCGGTCAATTCGAAGAGGTGAGGTCCGCAACATTGTGGAGCTTGTTTCCGATCAAGCGTCATGTATACCAGGTACCAGGTACCTGGTAGTGGGTCTTTCGGCTTATCACTGCTGCCCAAAGCATATATTTTTCCTCGTGGCGTGGTGGAGTGGAAGACTGTCTTATTTCCACTGATGCTGCTTGCAAATACAAGTAGGGATGTCCGACATTATACTAAATGTCCGAAATGTCCTTCATAGTGACGACGAGGCTCGTACGTGCATCTTATATGTTTCGCGCGTTCAAGAATCCTCATAGTTATAGCGCGCAGAGGGGTTGCTCTGCACGCGGGTCCCAGTGACACGTTGCCACCATTGATATCATCGTAATCGTTTGATGCGGTCCTACAGCAGTACGAGTACGTACTATCAATGCTATTGTGCAGTTCGAGTACCCTGAATAAAATATATTACTTGTAATACGTATCGGTACTTTCCACGATCAACGGCCACAGCGTGAACGGTCTGAAGCCCCGACCCACTCCCCGCCGCCCCGCCTGTCTGTGAAGTTTTGTGATAACAGCACTCGTATGACATTCAATCCGCAATCAATAATCAATCAATCGTAGTATGAACTACTGCTGCCCTGCCCTGTTCTTTCGCAATGAGCTGTCGACTGCTACGTACAGGTACTACTGCACTACTACTACCACCGTGTGTCGTCATGGTCTACCCCCTTCATCCTGCCTGCAATGATTTGTATGCGAAGAACAAGAACTATCTGCTGCCTGCTTACATTACTACGTATATAGAATACGTCTGACGCACTCCTCTATACTTACTCTATCGCAACGATATATTCCATAGTAGACATATAGATAGAGAGAGGAAACCGTTGAATCGTACAGCTGGTTTGTCGCCCTAGCGCGGCGGAGCGGGTCGCGGGGCGCTTGCCCCGACCGCCCTCCCTCGCGCCACAAGTTGTATGGTTGGCCGACAAGAAATACTCTTCTTGCCCCTTGTACGCCTCGCCTACGAATAATACGTACTGCACTTCAATTCCCCGTATCCAATCGCCCATCAATCGTAAATATTGTGCTGTGGTATCGTAACTACATACGTACGAGTACGAGTACTGCTGTGCTGTTACAGTCCATGTCCCAAAGATGTCCCAAGTGTCAATTATGTGTGCCGCCGAGCCCGGCCGTTCGTAACCCTTGTTTGTGTCCGTTTTCAATTTGGCGTTACAATTCGCACGAACACTCATGGATCATGACCCACTTGGACATGGCAATCACACTGGATCACTTGGAAATCGTGCGGGGTAGCTCGGACTCTCTCCAAGGCCCATGGGCCATGCCGCATAGCTATAGTGAACCAGCACGCCACGATGGTTGCTACTGTGTGCTTTCGCTATGACACACCACGACACGACCTTTTGACCCACTCCGCCTTCCTCGGCGCAATTCCCATTAAACATATTTCACCGCGACGCGCATATACACAGCCGTTTGCTAGCTGCGGTGGCGGTACGCGGGTGCCGGCGCGCGCCCGACCCGCCTTCCGCACCGCCTCGATGCGCTGCTGAAATATTACTGTATTGTCTGTAGCTTGTAGCTACAGTAAGCTATGCCTGCGTATTCATCATGTTATATACAGCAGCCTGGCTTTGTAATGTGCCTGACGTTACATGAGCCAGCGTCCTCCATGACATTGATGACCCTCAGGTGCTGGCACAACGCAGCTTAATCACCCCCTCCACATTAATTATCTCGGTGTGCTACCGCACATTATTCATGAAATCGTGAAACTCGGACTCTCCCCAATTCACCCCCAAACATCTCCCAGTGTGGCTTCGCATGATACACACGATGGAACGTCTGACCCACTCCGCTTCCTGGCAATTCCATTCAAACAATATTTCACGGACGCCCATACACCGGGTTGCTAGCTGGGCGGGGCACGCGCCCCGACCCGCTCCGCACCGCCTTGCCTCGCCTGTGAAGTATTATGTGTCGTTGTAGCTTGTACGTAGCTATGCCTGGTATTCATCATGTACATACAGCAGCTTTTGTAATAATGTTGCCTGACGTTAATGAGCAGCGTCCTGTATGTATGTATGTATGTGCTCGTCAGGTGCTTGCGCACAACGCAGCTTAAATCAGCGTCCTCAATTGTCGTCGGGTGCTACCGCACAACGCAGCTTATATCACCTCGGCTCAGCAGCAGCAGCAGCAGCAGCAGCAGCAGCAGCACGCTGCTGCAGCAGTCCTCCACGTTATCGTCAGGTGGCTGCGCCGTCGCTTTGCACAGTTGCACTTCCCATGTAAAGCTCAGTACAAGTTCGCCCGTCACGATAACCGACTCGACCCAGAGCTATACTACCAAGCTAGGTTAAGTATTGAATCGGTATAACTTTATCTAGCCAAATGTCACAGATCCATATTTTTATACCAGGTACAACATGACGTAGATGGATTGATGGGCTACAGAGCCAAATCGTGTTTATTGTCGAACTAAGTAGGGGAGGGGATTACTAAAAAAAGTTGGAATTAGACCTCGAAACAGAGTTGAAAGGCAGGGGATTTGGGAAATTAAATAATTTCCGCGACAGAGCCCAGTAACTAAAGTCACTGGGAATACATTGCGTACACGTAACTATTTGCGTACGGCAGTACCAGGTACGTACCTTCTGCATCCACTGCTGTACCTACTGCTGCACGTAATATCATGAACCGAAGGTGGCCTATTCTACTACTACTACTGTTGTTCTCACGGTAACTGATCGCGAAAACGGTACCACTATGTACGTAACTGTAGTCGGTAGTCACAAGGCAGGGTCCGAAAAAAACTCTGGAGTGGAAGAAGAGTAATAAACAAAAGGGCAATAACCAAAAACGGGTATACCCGGTCGGTTTTCACTCAAAAACGGGTACATCCTGGAATCGAGTAAAAAACACGCCCAGCGAGCCACGCGATTGGCCAAAAACAAATTGTACCCATTTTTGAGAGAAAATGTGCCGGGTACAACTGTAAATGTCTATTATGCTTGGCTTTCAACCGTTTTTGGTTATTTATTTTGGTTAACCACTTGCCTACAGTGTGCCTCGCTCTCCCCTGCGTCTGCGACCGCTCTTTCGTTGTTTCATTTTCGTTCAAGCTTCTTCACAATTCACTTAAACTCTATTCAACCATTTTACGCACCTGGGTACGTACTGTAGTACGTACGTCTTCAGAGTCATATATACGACCATCCGCCTAATACTGTTGTATGTTGTATGTGTGCACAGCAGTATAGGGCGTATTTCAGGTACACGCTGAGACCAAGTAAAACACAAATGCTTGCCGCCAGAGCCCTCTGCGTCTAAACACCCCTGGCCCCTGACCCTGCTCCCGACCCCACCCCTCCAAGCATAATCCGGACACGCCTAAGGGTATAGTTCGGCGCCGACAAATGTGCCTGGTTGTCACTACCCCTCAGAAACGGGCACGATGTGAAATCTATCCCGTGATGGCTCGTGGGATGTGGTGTTTTGACTCGATTCCATTATGTACCCGTTTTTGACTCAAACCGGCGCGGGTGTACCCGTTTTTGATTATTGCCCTACAAAAAAATACATAGTACAAGGACGTTGTGACTAACGACGCCCGCTCAATGTTGCGGAGTCCAGTGGTTGCTGCTGGGCATTTGAATGGCGCCTGGTTACTTTGGTATTAGGTACGCGTAGCGCATTCTATGTTCTATTATGTTGCCCTAGAACATGTATGATACAATAAATTGTCTGAGCGCAAACGAAGAAGTACTCTTAAAAAATAAGCAACTCAATGTACACCCCCCAGGGGTAAACCATATTACGTACAAGCACCAGCACAGGTATATTGTATAGCACGATAACACGACAATATTAACAAAACCGCCGAAAGACAACACATCACTCGTATGATTACTATCGTAATAATAACAGGAGCCGGCGAACAACAGGGCCAAGCTGCGTGTACCGTATGCACAAATCGATGTGCTTCGACGATTAAAACGAATGCCGATCCTGCCTCGCCAAAATAATACAACCGATACTGCTGCAAGTACCATGGGAGGGGAGGGCGATGATTATGGGTAAGGGGAAACGCCATATAATCGACTAGAAATGCCTTGGCGCATCAGCAGCACCACTGTAGTGATACCAGCCGAACGGGAAAATTGGGACTGCCCAGTTTGTGACTTCGGATATGATTTACTTAACTGGGAGGGGGGGCGAGAGTGTAGGGCGAGGATGATAAATGGTACGGAGAAGACATTAAAATCACAAGCAGGAACCCCCTTGTATCGGACCCTGCGGCAACAGAAACCGGCATATAAGGAATCTCAACTTTTCGTGCTGCCTCAGCCCAGTATTACTATTGAGTATATAGGTGGGGGGGGGCGATACGAACTCCAGTAAGGGACTTTGGAATATGCTGACATTATACGAGACGGGGTATACATACGCATCTTTCAGTAGTACTGCTGCAGTAAATGTACCCGGTGAAACTAGCTCAAGCCTACTGAAGGCTACGTATTGACAAAATGAAATGGGTATTCATGTGAGAAGAGTATTAAGATATGTTAGTGCTGTCCTTGACTGGTTGCGTGGGAGAGTGACCTCGCTGCAATGGTTTTGGAGGCGTATGGTTCGAATGGTTTAGGGCTTTTTGGCGGCGAAGACACACGATATGCATCGTACAACGCAGCACAATATGTGTGTGTGGTTCCTCACATTATTCCTTCTTTTCTATCCCGTCGAAATCGAGCACACCCAGTGTCCAACATACCAGCTGGGACACATCTAACATCTCAACCAATAGGAAATTACACCAATTCAAAGGAAAACACATAAGGG
This sequence comes from Saccharina japonica, assembly GCA_008828725.1. Lineage (NCBI taxonomy): Eukaryota > Phaeophyceae > Laminariales > Laminariaceae > Saccharina > Saccharina japonica. The sequence goes on from MEHQ01000249.1 coordinate 122,221, forward strand.
CAAGAGAAAGATAAAATAATAGGAAGGATATACAGGAAAAAAAAAAAAAGTCAAGAACGAAAAACTGTATCCTAAGGTGACTTATGTGCCGTTGCTGCTGTTGTTGATCTAAAATGCGTCGCCCGATGGTCTACTTGTGCGTGTACTCTCGAATGCTACAATGAGTTGGTCCTGGAGTGGGAATCATACGTGGATCGGATATTTGCCTTTAATATCGGAAATTACTATTAAACGGAATCAACTTATGATACACTTAGCAGTGCGCGTATGCGCGATTCGACGTAAGTCGATTTGGGAACAAAGGGCCAAAGTCTTATCACGATCAAGGCATGAACCGTACTGGGGAGGAGCGAGACGAGCCTTATTTGTGACCCTGGGTCTAACTAGAGTAGGAAAAAGAAAGAAAAGAAGGGCAAATTATGAATTTTGGACGGGGGGAAATAAACAGTGTGTATGTATGTATGTATGTATGTATCTAGGGTCAACTGCTGGATTACCTAGCAGCGTGGGTAGGCACGATTTGACGTGAGTCGATGGGGGAAGAAAGGGCCGAAGTCTTCTCGCGATAAACTCCAAGGCATCAACCGTACTGAGGATGAGCGAGGACAGGCTTATTTGTGACCCTTGGTCTGAGTTACAACTACAGTAGGATAGAGAAATAAAATATGGGCGAAGAAATGATATAGGACGGAGAAAAAAAACAGTATGCATCTAATTATCGCACGCAAACCCGTGCCCAACGCCATTCACCACAGCAGCTGTACAAAACTGTATTTTTAGTTGTTGCGGTGGTGTGCTGGTTTCTGTTGCTGCTTCCGTGTGGTGGCGGTATTGCTGGCGATGCTGCTGCTGCTGAAATAATATCGCCTCATTGAAATATTGCATTAGCCAGCAGCAATAGAGATATTATGGGTACCTCGGCCTCTGCGATAACAATAATTTGTTTTAATGCCAAGACCGCAGAAATACGAGCATTTACGGATGTCCGAGGGACCGCCTCGATGTTGTCGGCAATGCCTAGCATGTGGCGGCCAGGACTCGGCGTGACATGAGACCCGGTGTCCCACTGGCTGTGGCACTCGGCTTCTCTAACCATGGGGCAACTGCTCTGCTGATGTTGTCACTCTTTTCGTGCCGGTGTGCTGCTTCTGAGCTGCTGCTCCAGTTCTGCTAGCCGTGCTGGGGGTGCCGTTGTGCTGAGTGATGTATAGCACTGTGTCACTTGGTATATAGGACCACGTTTGTTCAAATATCTAGTGCACTTTACTGTAATTGGTAGTGCTCTGTACGCAATGCTCAGTACATGGCGGCCAGAACTCCGTGTGGCATGATACGTGGTATTCCACTGGCCGTGGCACTCAGCCCTTTACTTCAAGGGGCAAGGCGGGGCTGAAGCGCTTTTGGTCGCGGTACAATAATTATCGACACACAGACTAGCA
>MEHQ01000249.1:128549-355866 GCA_008828725.1 Saccharina japonica
TATCTTGCTTGTGGAGCTGACGAACACCGCAAAGAGGAGGCGTCGTTTGCGGATGGTCATCTCATCGCTCACGCATTGTGCCTTCTTGAGAGCCTTGGCGGACGACATGATAAGATGGTCGATGCGTTGTCGGCGATGGAAACTAATGGTCCGTACGTATGAGGAAGTTGTGGTGTGCCGTTCGGAGCTCAGCAAAGTGCTCCTGGACAAGGGTCCACGTCACACACCTGTACAGCAGTGTCTCCATCACCTCGCGGCCTTTAGCATGCGCACATTTAGAGTAAACGGGACATCCTCCATATCATACAGCTCCCGCTTGAACCGCGATCAGCACCTCCAACACTCTGATTAACAACAATCTTCTCTTACGATAGATTGAGACTGGAGACAAGCAACGCGGATGATACTCAATCGATTGCGATACTACTGGTAACACATTGGACAACACTTACTATACTTGGTCGATAATAATGCGGCCCTTTCTCAACACCTTTTTTTTAAGTTAAGGGGAAGACCGGAGACTAGCAACGCGAATGTTACTCATTCGATTGCGATACTAACACAATTATTGTATAGTTCGACAAAAATATACAGTGGACTATCACACAATATGCATTGGAGTTGTAGACCACCGCTAGGCTTAGGGCACAAGTTTATCGCGGTTGACCATGGTTGCGGTTGTTAGAACAAACGGAGATGCCTACAGACGACCATCGCGCGTGAAATTTGTTGACTTGGGGGGCTGTCTGATAATACTCTTACGGAGAATCCTTCCATCCGTCAATGTGTACGTAGCCTGTCTAATGTGGGGAAATACGGTACGTGTTGTATATGTTTTGGCCGTCTGTAGAAGAAATCAAAACATATTTTGGGCCGTACTGATTATAACATACATATCATAGGTGAATGGCGATCAACCCGAACCGGAAGCAATGTGCTGGATGAACAACGACCTCCGTAGTCGAGCAATGCAGTTGGTGCAGTAGCAGCTAACACCAGCAACAGTGGTCCGGCACGATGGCAGCAGCACCTCAAATGTGTGTACCTACGTCGGAGCACGGCTCTTCGACGACAGCTCTTCGCTGTTGTAGTAATATTGAGTTGCAGATCGCGTATATGTGCTACAGGGCCAGGGGCAGACCAACTACTGCATTTTGTTCCCAGTGGTAATGGAATCACAGCGGGAAATAAAATTAACGGCTTCAATACTAACAGGGAAAATAAGGCACAGGATGTATTCCCTGTGTGACCAACAACACTACAAGGTATATTCCATGTGTGGCCAACGATACCAGTGGTGAAGCGGTACAGCAGTTGTAGCAGCCAACGTCACCAGCAGCAATGCGAAGGAGAGCACGAACAACTTACTAACCCCTATGGTGAGCCAGGACGAGCGCCGATGTATGTACTGTAGGTGCCCTCGAGGGCTGTGAAGCGTGTGGGTGTTTGGAGTAGTGTGTTGGAGGTACAATATTCCATCCATGATTCAATGTAAAGCACGTGTGCTACACTGCACATATTATCTATATATACAGGGGCAAATCTAATGGACTTGTGCTGAAGGAAAAAAAAAGACGTTCGTGAATATCTCTTGTGCCATATGGATACATGATAATTAGGTGCCGGGTGTCAGGTACATCTGAAGCCTAAAACAAGCATTGTCATGTGCCAGTTTTGACAGCCCCGTCCGTGAAGCGAAAACCTTTGTCTGTCTTCATATGCATTCTGTGAATGTAAGTACTTGAACGATATCTCGTGCTGAGACCCCTACAAACGATTTCCGTTCTCCCTAAAAACATCGTGACGAGGCCATTAAAGCTCAGAAACGGACACACATGCTTAACACGACATAGTAAGTTGGCAAAGTCAACAGCCAGCAGGATTCCGTTTCTTATCAGACGATGAAACCGGCAAACAATTGCAAGTATCGTATCATAAGGAAATGCTCAACAAAAGTTCATTCTCCAGGAGCAACAGATGAATCGATCAATGCTGTAGTATGCCATAGAAGCAATAGCACGTCATTCCGAAAATGTTCGTGCTGCTGTACATGCACGAAGGTAGTCACATTGTACGTGATACGTATATTACCTTGAGGACTACTCGTTGTTGAGCCCCAGTGTAATAAACCGACCGGATGAATAACCTCAATGCGGCACGCGCAGCACTTTTTATAGCCTACCACGAGCGTGCAGCAGACCAAAGAGAATGGGGCAAACGAGACGTGCACAACCACCACCACTGAGCGCCGTGGACACCGCGCAAGACGAAAGACCCTTTGTCGCGGCGATAACTCCCGCAGCCTGTTAATATTTCAGCGCCTTCCCTCGGATGTTCATCACTCAACCCTGTGGCTAGGAATGAACATCAGTACATACGTCTACTCATGAGCATCATGGCCTCGGCAAAACAGAACCAGCAAATTCGATTTTCTCCAACCAAGATCATGGCGTTTTCCAACATCCGCAGACAGTTGCCCACGCGATGTAAGTATATAGCTGGAGTATGTCGCCTATCTCCGTAGTCTTTGGAGTATACCAACGTCATGTGTTGCGGACGTGATACGTACAAATACCATTGCTAGTGCGATCACTACTACTGCTACTACTATAACTCCTGATGTTGCTGTGTGTCTCTCAGCGACCGATGTGTCCTGTGCTATTGTTCTGCTGGATTGGGTTCCTCTCCGACAAGTGGAGGAAGAGGTATCCTCGCAATCCTCGAACTACTGAACAAGTTGTATGCACACAACTGGAGCAAATCACCTTAAGGAACCACTGATATGCACCTGGCTTGAAATATATACCTCGCAGTCGTCGGCTCTCGAAGGACTATGGTGCACTACATAACGCGCGCGTGGTGTTGATAGTATGAATTGTCAACCACTGTATAGGGGTATCATTCATATATTTTACTTGTGCTGCTACTATTATGCTCTACTGTTTTTCGTGCTCTGCTTAGCACATGATTTCATGACGATGTTGCACTACAGTACGGGACAAGTAACATATTTATAACAAACAGCAAACCTGTCCAAGTTGAACAACTTTCTTTGAGATCAGCTGATTCCTTCATTACCCCATTTTCAATAAAATGGCGTAAGATATACATGTTTCTGTGCAAACCTGAGCCTGCCTTTGTCGTCGATCGCCTTCTTATATGGTGTCTAGTCCTGTATGTACGAGTATGTGCATACAAGTCCCACGGCATGTTGTAGTGCTGTAGATGTTGTTTGCTACCTGACGCCGTGATTATGTACTACCAATGTTTTTTAGGGTTTCGCCCTGTTTCAGAATGCCTTTGTATGCTGCATGGATACCTACAAAATGTACTGCGCCTGCCGCCTGTTGAGCACGTTGCTGCTAAATCCAAAATTTGGACAATTCGTCATTGGGGCAAATAGACTACCTACAGTAGTTACGAGAATGTGTTATATATCCAACATTTCGGGTATGTAAAGACGATGATGGCACACATGGACATACCATCCGTTAACTCCGTACCTTCATTTTACTCACCAAACCTTCAAACTTCTTGGAAACAAGGCAATACAACATAATACAGAAATGGTTACTGTCGAGCAAAACACAAACGCGACGTGCAGCTTGCCAGGATTTGAACCAGCGACATACCACATCGGCCCACGCCTAGATAGCCATGTCCGTCCGGCCTTGGACTGTGAGGCCATCCACTCCGTGGCTGTGTTCAGAGTGCTGACGTACTTGGTACAGGGATATTTATGTAACGGTATTTGGGAGTTCCTCAGAGGAAATGCGTGTTTCTCTGTGGAGCACTTGGCGGTTTGGAGCGATTTCCATCGCCTCACTTTATGTACCTTTATGTTTCTCAATGTTTCTCGTCTACGACGGTAATATATATACATCACGTGGAGCTTCTACTTCCTTCCCTGACCCAGAGTACCCCTCCAGAGGTCACTTTAACACGCTAGCGTCTGTTTCAATTGTAACGGCTTGCTGGTTGGGTATCAGTCGGGAGAGCTCGAATTCGAGCTGATCGTTTTGTATTACGGATGGAAAGTTCAGAGGGACTCTCACCGAACAGCGGCCTTATCGACGATCAGGCCAGCTGGGCCAAGCGAGCTGAAGAAGCCTCGGCAGCCGCAGAGGCGGCGAGCATCGCCACCGGAGAGGCCGCGGGAATAGCTCATAGCGCAGGAGCGCGAACAAAGCCTCCAGAGGGAGCACGAGGCCAGGTAGCTGAAGAAGCTACGGCAGCCGCAGAGGCGACGAGCATCGCCACGGGAGAGCCCGCGGGAATTGCTCATAGCGCCGGAGCGCGAACAAAGCCTCCAGAGGGAGCACGAAGCCAAGTAGCTGAAGAAGCTACGACACCCGCAGAGGCTGCAAGCATCGCCGCAGCGGAGGCAGCGGGAACAGCTCACAGCGTAGGAGCGCGCAACAAGTCTCCAGGGGGAGCAAGAGGGCACCAAGGCAACAAGTCTCCGCGGCCAGAGGGTACGGGAGCAACAGGCGTCGATGAGGAAATCGCAAGCTTGAAACAAAAAATGAGGGAGATAGAGATGAGAATAATGAAGATGAGGATGCAGATGGAACGAGAGGATAGGCAGGAGGAGTAGAAGTGGATGCAGCGGCAGCAGGAGGAATGGGTGCAGTAGCAGCAGCAAGAGAATAGATGGCAACAGCAAGAGGAATATCTTGACCAGCAGGAGTGTCTACACAAGCAAAAGGACAAACTCCAACGGCAACAGCAGCATCGCCAGCACGCACTGTTAAGTGCCAAGCCGATTGTACTTATGCGAGGCGAAAACGGGGAGTCTATCTGCAATTACTCGTATGCGATATTTGCATTTTCGTATAAGGAAGTCAATGCTCAACAGCAGCAGCAGCAACAGCAACAGCAGCAGCAGCAGCAACAGCAGTACCAGCAGCAGCAACAGCAGCAATAGCCCCAGCAGCAGCAGCGGCAACAACTACAGCAGCAACAACAGCAGCAGCAGTGGCAACAACTCGAGCAGCAGCGCCAACAACTCGAGCAGCAGCAGCAACAACTCCAGCAGCAACAACAGCACCAGCACCAGCAGACGGGCGAGGGGTAGAAAAATCAGTCGCTGCCACTGCCGCCGCCGCCTCCGCCGCCGCCTCCGCCGCCGCCACCGTCGCCACCCGCGGTAGGCATGCGCTTAGGCCCCGAGGCGGAGCAGCTCGCCCTGGTAGTGGAGAACCGTGTGGTACTTGCGCACCGAGCCCTGGTATCATAAGAGCAACGGAAGGAGGAAAAGGAAGAGCGAGGACAAAAGGAGCAGGGGGGTGATGCGGGAACATCTGAGGAGAAAACGAATACCCCCACTGTGATAAAGGGGTGTTCGGAGCCGAGGTCGTCCAAGGGGAGGAGGAGAGCAAGAGGGGAGAATGGCAACGGAGGCGGGCCCTGTATGGCTGGCGGGGGTTCGGTGCGGAGGCTGCTCTGGAGAACCAGGCCAAAGCTCGCCCGGGCGAGGCACAAAGCGAGCGAGAGCTGGAAGCTGAAAGCTTCATGAATAACAACAGGTTCCTATTTTTGTTGGATTATTTGGTTTTCTTCGTTCACGTATTTTTATGAGGCGGCATTATAGCATGACAGCAGTATCGATGTTCTTGTTTGGCAGTGGTAGTTTTTTTTTTTTACAGACTACCCTGGGTTGGCTGCTGTGTTCTCCCCCCCCCCCAGATCGCACGTTGAGGTTGACATGTTTCGATGTGGGTAAGGTGTGTTGCGTCAAGGATAGCTTGCCGACCACCTGCCATCCGTCACTGTCCAATACCCCGCTACCCGCATAGCTTACTGCCCGTGCTGATGCTGCTGCTGTTGTTGTTTGGGTTTTGTTTGTTTGTTTTTGTTTATTTTTTGGCCGTATGCTCCATACCCTTGATCCGTGGTAGGTGATGGCCATTAGTTGGATCTTCAGTGATAACCCGACCAAACTTTTCCGTGAATTTAATCATAGCACGAGTCGTACGGTTCACACAAGCATTAAGCACCGACTTTGGTAGCGGCTCCACCCCCCTATAGCCCTGTGCATGTGGTGGCGTGGATTCGGGCTGCAACAATGCAGGTCACCGAAGACCCCCACCCCCCTCCGTGAAAACCTGGCATGCTTGGATGGCCGTCACGGCATTGTAGGGATATGAGGGCCTATGGTCATACGACTTTGGCATGGATGACAATGAAGTACCCCCCCCCTTTTTGTTGGTAAACTTGACGACAGTAGGGAGGCTCAGAGTGAGGGTTCATTGGGGAGAGCGGGTCTGGGAGGGCCACCGATGGAGTAGCTGCTTTAGAGCATGCAATATCTGTACCATCACATATTTTTTCTGTTGGCGGGCATGCATATTTTTTGGGTTGGGGCCACAGCATTTATAGCTACAACAGCAGTATGATACTTGACATAACCCCCCCCTACGGACGTGCAGGACATGATGAGTACACCCCCCCCCGCTGAGTTTTGTGGCCGTGCAACCCGCCCCCCCCCCGCGCCCCGTCCTGGTTCGCGGGCCCTGGCAGGGAGGCTTGGGTATATATGATACTTATTTATACCAGTGCCCGGTTATCATTGAGAGTTCGTTCTCTCTGAGTGTTAATTTATTATTGATGGGTCGAAATGCCATCGAATATCATACGTACGTGGTCTCTGAGCAATTGAAATATCAGCATCATGCATGCAGGTCGACCGAATACGTACGTGATCTGCGGGGTTGAAAGACGTTGTATACGGACATACATGAAGGTCGACCGAATACGTACGTGATCTGCGGAATTCAAAGATATTCATGGAGGTCGACCGAATACGTACGTACGTGTACGTACATGATCTGAAGACTGGCAATTTTGGTAGATGATATTATAGGAATGCTGATTTCTCGACGATGCCGATTGATTGGATTTAGTGTCTTTGTTCCCCGTACAGAGGCAACTGCTATTTAGCTCTTAGTTTTCGGAATCTATCAAATATGATGAGTGACTTCAAAGTAGCTTGGACGTTGTGAATTTTTCTTGTTCGCAATTTGAACGAACGGAGTGTTTTTGGACGCAGGGAGGCTATTTTGTTTTGTCTTCTTAGTCGGCAGGACTAATTTTTGTTTTGTTTTTCTGACAGTTGATTTTTTTTAGAGTCGATTTTTTTACCTCTGATTTATTTCTGAGAGAGGATTTTTTCGGGTTGATTTTTCTGAGAGTTGATTTATTTCTGAGAGTTGATTTTTCCGAGAGGTGATTTTTCTGAGAGTGATTTTTCCGATAAATGTTTGAGGCTTGAGGTTCTGATTTTCGGACATTTATCCGGTGTTGAATACCATTTTTATACAAACTGATGACCTCAACGAAGGGAAGGCTGTGTAGTTTTTGGTTTTCATTGAGTATGATATTTTTGTTTGTTTTTTGGGTGAGCTTGACGTACCACCATCCACCATGGTATCCTGAGGTATTAGCGTCATCCCATTCACCAAGTAGAAAGCAGGGAGGCTGTTCAGAGTGCTAACGTACTTGGTACAGGGATATTTATGTAACGGTATTTGGGAGTTCCACAGAGGAAATATGCGTGTTTCTCTGTGGAGCACTCGGCTGTTTCGAGCGATTTCCATCGCCTCACTTTATGTACCTTTATGTTTCTCCATGATTCTCCCCTCTTTCTTGTGTCTACGACGGTAATATACGAGCTTCTACTTATTTCCCTGACACAGAGTACCCCTCCAGGGGTCACCTTAACAGGCTGTTTAGTGAAAAGCATTGCCCGAGCGACAAGTGGCATAGCCCCGCCAGAACCTAACATGTGCTGTCTTCTTTTCCCTTCGTCTTTTTGTCCCAGGTATTTCACCGCCACGATATACGACAAGAATGGTGCGTTGTTTATATATTTCCTGCATTCGGACAGCAAGTTTCAATGTTGAAGGCGCCGAAAAGGCGGCGTACTGCAGACAACATGCTGATAACGGTATGGTGTACGTCAATTCAAGGCGTTGCTCACACGTTGCCTGCATGCTCAGCCCGAATTTCAATGTCGAAGGTAGCAAAACGGCGGCGTACTGCAAGCAGCACGCTGAGGACGGCATGGTGAACGTTAGATGCAGACGTTGCTCACGCGACTCCTGCACTCAACGCCCGAGTTTCAACGTCGAGGGTAGCAAGACGGCGGCGTATTGCAGGCAACATGCTGAGGACGGTATGGTGAACGTCAATTTAAGGCGTTGCTCACACGTTTCCTGTATGGTCAGCCCGAGTTTCAATGTCGAAGGTAGCAAAACGGCGGCGTACTGCAAGCAACACGCTGAGGACGGCATGGTGAACGTTAGAAGCAGACGATGCTCACGCGACTCCTGCACCCAACGCCCGAGTTTCAACGTCGACGGCAGCAAAATGGCGGCGTACTGCAAACAACACGCTGAGGAGGGCATGGTGCGTATTGGTTCAAGGTGTTGCTCACATCCCTCCTGCACCAGACACCCGAGTTTCAACGTCGAGGGTAGCAAGACGGCGGCGTACTGCAAACAACACGCTGAGTACGGCATGTTGAACGTTACGAACAGACGTTGCTCACACGACTCCTGTACTAGACACCCGGGTTTCAATGTCGAGGGTAACAAGGTGGCGGTGTACTGCAAAGCCCATGCGAAGGTCGGCATGGTGAACGTGAAAAGCAAGCGTTGCTCACATCACTCTTGCTCAAGACGCCCGTGTTTCAACGTCGAGGGTAGCAAAACGGCGGCGTACTGCAAGCAACATGCTGATGCAAACATGATGATCGTCCGCAGGAGGCGTTGTTCGCATAACGGATGCAATAGGTTAGCGAGATGGGGTGTAAACATTGATGGCATTGCCATTGTATGCGACAGCCACAAGGGTGATTTGTTGGGTAGCGCCGTGGTCTACCTCAGTGCCTGGTGCCGAGTGGGTGATTGCGGGGAACAAGCGCGCTGGGGACTCGAGGGGAAGCGGCCTACCCACTGCCCTCATCACGGTAGTCGGCAGGCCGGACTCGTTTGCACGGTCAGGACAGCTTGCAGCAAGGCAGACGATCAACGCCCATCCGACGGTGCAGTGGGGAGCCCGTCCTTTTCCTTCAAAACTGAGTGCACGTTTTGAAATGTTTCCGAAGTCAACCGGGGGATGTTGCAACTCTGTTCAGCTGTTAGCGGTGGCTTCCGATTGCAAACTGCACAGCCTAACGTCTTGCCACGTCTGTAGCTTACTATAGTATGATATATGGTATTTAGCGGTTGCCTAAAGTATTGTCCTCTGTAGATGAGAGGTTCCAGGCTCGCGTTTTAGAGCCTGGTGAACCCAGCTCAGGATGATACGAGTATAGGGTGAACGGACTAGTCGGGTAGGCTAGGCTGAGTGCATCCCTCCTGAAGAACATATTGTGCAAGCAGAAGTGGGAGTTAATTATCATTCAGGGTGGATGGTACGATATAGCACGGGTTTGGCCGAAATATTTATGACGGGACGGAGTCCTTCAACATAGGAACTATCCGGTATCCCATCTGAGTTGCATAGTTGTTTTGGTTAGCATCTAGGCCATGCATGTTGTATTCGGGTTAAGGTTAACCCTACGATTGATGAAAAAATATGTTTTGGTGGATCTATGGGGCAACTGAAGCGGGTAATCCCGAAGAAATTGAGCATGCCCACCTACCGTATCGTGCTTCTTGGATGCGACCGACATTCTGCTCCCCGAACGTGGCCTTCTATTGGGCGGCCAAAGGGATGCCCGGGGTAGTTGTTCCGACTCTGTGACGGGTGGGTCAACAATCACGATATAGCGGTAAACAATTACCAATCCCGAGGTAGGACATAGAATACCCCGATAGTGTAGTTTGAATTATACATGCGACGGCAAGCAGGATTTCTATGGACGTGGTAGTTTGCATCTTCTTTGACCAAATATAATCCGCCGTAGACGCGTGCACGTACACGTTTTGTGATATTGTACCCAGATGCATGTAGTGTACATTCCGCTTCGTATGCGGCACTTCAAGGTACGCTATGGGGCATCCCCATATCCTCTCGATCAGAAGAGGAGTGCTGCACCCATTCTCGCAAACAGTCATTTTTCGTCGATAATGGCAGGAGCCATCAAGGGGGAGGCCAGAGCTCTAGCAATACGGTATCCACCACCTTTACGTAGTCACCAACACGTATATCACGGCACCGCCACCACAATAGTGGTCGGGCACTGTGTCTTCCTTCCTGGTCGTATTTTGTGCCTTGCCCGCGGTACTCTACCCCTTTTGGTACTTCGAAGGTGGCACCAAAGTATGCGCCGAAGACACGGACTTGTTATAACTGGGGTGCATCATTCTCTTATCAGGGTGTGATAACTTGAGGAGCTACATACCTAACACATTGCCATGGCCTCGAGGTACATAAAACATTTTTGCAAACACAAAAAATGACTTCTGACGGGTTTGGGATAAGCCCAGTCATTCAGAAATACGTTAAGCCGAAAAATTGGCCCGCGAGGGTTTGGACGCCTGTCTGTTCGGTGTTGACGCCCAATACCATTTCTGCAGTGTCAGTCGCGGCAAGAAGATTTCCACCGAAGTATCGTCCTTATCTCAGCCGTACCCTCTCTCAAACCATGGGCAGCGACTCAGAATGTTACTCGCAATATCCGTTACCCTACCACCTCTCGCAGCACCGCGCAACCACCCCATTCTATACGCTGCCGGCGATACAGCGAAAACTGCTCCACCCATCGTTGCTGGTTTGCATTCATCGCAATACGTGCCATGGTGTTCGTACTGTAGCTGAGACGACTGTACGGCGATCTCGCCCAAAGTTGATGCTGTTCGTAGCTCGCAGAGCCCTCCAGCATGGCTGAACCATTTGCATGTCCCTCTCCCCAACTTTCTGCTATGATGCTACTGTTTTGACTATAGTTTACAGTTACAGTTAGTTGTTCTACAGCAAAATATATATCTTAAAGTCGTGTTTGTCGCGAATAAGTCCATGCTGTGCCCCCAATGAGTTCCGATCTATGACATCAACAACAGGATGTGCTGTACCGGCATGCATGCAAGCGAAATCGCATAACTGCGAGCACATCAATGCAGCAGAATCCACCCGGGATCTCAGCGACCTCTTCTCATCTGTAAGATCGGATGCACGCGACATGAGCAGCGGATTTCCTTTGCTTTGTTTGCCCTATATCTGGGTTGCAGCGGCGGAGGGTGTGCCCGCGGCTTACACACACGCCTCGCTGTTGAAGTTATACGTGTTGCTACCTTTATTGTAGTGCCCTGGACAAAAATTGGGGCTGCGAAGGCAGACATCTCTGACTGTCTCGATACACATGCCGGAGCGATCGCACCGCAGAAAACACACCAAACAAACATAATACAGCGGGCAGTCTAGCAAACAGTCACAACCCGGCGCGACGGATGTGCACGGCATGAGCGGCGACCGTCCTTCGCTATTGGCCTCCTGCTATGGCTGTGTCGCGTGGTCCGTTTGCGCGTGCTGTGTGAATAGTTATAGTCACCTAGCGACTCGTGTGTAATGTTTCTCCGATGTGATTTGGCGTTCTCGCGAATGGTCGAAATCAAGCCCCGTCCTGGTTAGTTTTTATCGGAGGCGTTACGGCATTTGAAGTACACTTGAGGCCACTCTAAAACGAGGGCCTCTTAAGGTCGTTTAGCCATGTCAAATGTAGGCAATCGCATGCGTTCGCCAGAAACGAATATCGCACCGGAACATGGGTACCAAGGAATCAATCATGTAATTAGCGGAGGCCACCCCGCTGATGTGTGTCATCATGTAATACCAAACCCCGCTGTTGTATGGTGGTGTCAATGGTAAGGGGTCGGTTTATGGGAGATACACGAAGGTCACGCGTGGTGTGATTCGTGGGATGTACAGACATACGGACGACGCATGCTATGATACTATAGAGGTGCACCACGTTTCTCGTGAAGGTGGACACTTGAGGAGCTCCACATCTCACCGAAAAACAGATTTTGTAGGAAAACAAACGTGCTACTCGATTGACAATGGCATAAACTACAATAAGTATACAGTAGTATGAATATTGTTGCATCACCGCAACGATAGTCCCGCGATTTAAGGTTAAGAAGCGCGATCATTCAGAATCTGTGTCACCCATTAAGTGGTCTATCTATCGTAGCATGCCTCCGACGGATGTACGAACGAACAGCCTAACGATTTTCCATGATCGGAGAATATTATGTAGACCAGGTGTATATTTTACAGGAGCACCAGGTGTGAGGTATATCCACGCGGGAAAATCAGGGACGCCAGGAAAGGGATTCTCAGTAGGCCTAGTGTTCTCGTTCGAGGTATGAAAAGTCCGCCTCAGCCTCTGTAGAGGTCGCGACCGGTACTACATTCACAGAATCAGACCTTGCGGCGACTGTACATCCAGCGAATACCTGCACAATCGTCGTCGTTCTGGGGCACCCGTTGAACGCCACATTAGCTACCCCAGAATGTCAGTGACGCATGCTATGGTGGACGTTATAAGCCTAGTTATTTTTGTGAGACTCCTCCCTTTAGAAACGCTACGATCCTGTGATATACCCACTTAAAGGAACTGATATCAGGGGGGGAAAAGCCGCCAATCCGATGAACCGAACCCCTGGCCTACTTTCTAGGCGTGTATATGACGTGACATATTGACCGCCAATCCGATGAACCGAACCCCTGGCCTAGTTTCTAGGCGTGTATATGACGTGACATATTGAAATAGAAGCTCATGCCGGGAAGTTCTAAAGCTGAGGAGCGCCGTCAGCGAAAAGTATCTTCACCGAAAACCCGCTTCCCATATCGCAGTAGGCATCCAGCCAGCGCGCATAGATCACTCAATGCAACCGTTTGCTGCTTTTCCAGCAACGTTCACGTGGCTGACGCCCAACCTACAGTCTACTATAGTTATGAACCACCAAAACACGGATCGTGAGGCTCCAAGCTATGAGGTATTAAGCAACCCCTCCACAACCAAACATATACTGGGGCAAATGTCGAGGCCTGCTTTGATCATACATTGGTTGTACGGGTAACTACATTATTTCGATGTGGAATAAAGGCTAACATGGGCAGTCGCCATCGCAAGCCACCAACAGAGATAGCCGAACCGCCCCTGATTTTGTTCCAGTTCGCTGCCATACATTTCAAAACGAACACTCAGTTTTAACGCGGGACGAGGGGCCCGTGACGGCACCATGCGATGTGCTACGGAATTGTCGCTCGCTGCGAGTTCTCTTTACAGTGCAGACGAGTCCGTTTTCAAGAGTGCCGTGCTGAGGGCAGTGAGTGGGCTGCTCCCCGTCAAGCCCCCACCGCGACAGTTTCGCACAACCATCCACTCGACACCTGGCATTAAAACAGACCACGTTGAAGCCCGAAATATCGTTTTTGTGAATGGCACAGACAGTGGCCACACCGTCGTTCGGTACACCCCATATCGGCATCCTAGTGCAAGCGTCGTGTGAACAGCATCTGCTGCGCATGTCCAGCATGCCGTCCGCAGCATGTTCTTTGCAGTACCATCCCCTCTTGCTGCCTTCGGCATTGAAACGTGGGTGCTTATTACACGAACCATGCAAGCAGCGTTTGGTGCAGACGTCTACCATGCCGTCGTCAGCATGCCTCTTGCAGTACGCCGGCGTTTTGCTGCCCTTGACGTTAAACGATGGGTGTGTTCACGGGTGGACGATACCCCCCCGTTATGAACGGAAACGGCAACGTGTCACCTTTTGTTTTCGCCGGGCAAGCTGCGGTTACACCGACATTGTACAACGTCAAGTAAACGCCCCGTCCTTTCAAAAAGTGGCTGACAACATGGCTTTGTGGAATGCTATGTGGTAACCTGACCTTTCAAAAGGTGCGTGACAACGTGGCTTCTACAACGTCGAGGAACGGCCTTGACGTTTCAAAACGTCGGCAACAACGCGTGTTGGCGGGAAGCGAGTGGACGAACTAACCTTTCGTAAGCGGTCGACAGCCTGACCTTGCGTAATGCAAGGAGGTCACCTGACCTTTTCGCAAATCTGTGGACTGCGTCACCTTGTGTCATGCGTGGAGGTGACGCGACCTTATGCAGCTTGAGCCGGCCAAGTGAATGTCTTTGAGATCCTTCCTCGAACTGAGGTCGCAAACTTTTTCCGAATAGTATCGCATTCGTGTGTAGTTTACAGATACTTCTTTGGCTGCAAGATAAAAGTCAATGTGTCGGATAAAGAACACCCGACCCCATCAATGTTTCCGCCGAAGGACGTACCAATTTTGGGAGGTAACCGGGGGCATGGAACAATCACTCAGCCTGCTACCACCGAAAACATAATCGCAGATCACACAAACGATGCCCTCACGCCACACCGCACACAGCGAAAGTATAATTACGCGTACATATATGTAATCCTCGAACACGTGGTATACATCCACGTATAGATATAGGTGAAGACATATCATACTCGTGTAAGCTGCTGAAACGCCCCCCGACCGCTGTGTACATAAAAACAGAAATAAATGCCTCCTATGATAACAACAAAATACCAGGGGCGTGGAACGATCACGAAGCCCGACATAAAAATGATTTAAAAAACGCTAATCACACACATTGTGATCACACCACGCCACAGCGAGCCCTATACCACGACCAAACAGGGCAAGTAAAACAATGCGAGTGATGTACTCTCCAGGTACGTCGATATTCCACGAACACGTGGCATACATCACACGTATAGATATATAGGTGAAGACATATCATACTCGTGTAAGCTGCTGAAACGCCCCCCCGACCGCTGTGTACATAAAAACATAAACAAATGCCTCTCCTATGATAACAAAAAAATACCAGGGGCGCGGAACGATCACGCAGCCCGACATAAAAATGATTTGTAAAACGCTAGTCACACCACGCCACAGCGAGCCCTATACCACGACCAAACAGGGCAAGTAAAACAATGCGAGTGATGTACTCTCCAGGTACGTGGATATTCCACGAACACGTGGCATACATCACACGTATAGATATAGGTGAAGACATATCATACTCGTGTAAGCTGCTGAAACGCCCCCCGACCGCTGTGCACATAAAAACAGAAACAAATGCCTCTCCTATGATAACAAAAAAATATCAGGGGCGCGGAACGATCACGTAGCCCGACATAAAAATGATTTGTAAAACGCTAGTCACACCACGCCACAGCGAGCCCTATACCACGACAAAACAGGGCAAGTAAAACAATGCGAGCTATGTACTCTCCAGGTACGTGGATATTCCACGAACACGTGGCATACATCACACGTATAGATATAGGTGAACACATATCATATTCGTGTAAGCTGCTGAAACGCCCCCCGACCGCTGTGTACATAAAAACAGAAATAAGAGCTGTGATCGCCCGAGACATAATCGACCATAAAGTCAACATTCCAAAGTAACACCAACCGAGGTAGTGTCACCTCCTGCCTCCCAATTCTTGGCGTACTTGAGCGTCCTCCGACGCTATCCGCTTCTTGCTCTCCAAGCATACCCTGCAAGCATCCATTTTTAGGGGACATTAGAGCGCATAGTTGTACAACATGTCGAAACAAGAGTATGTCCAACAAACAACGCAGAAATGCTTGAATGAGAGAGGGGAGAGGGGGACGATGGCCGAGTACCTTGAAAGTTTAGTGAAATATGCTAAAAATATGAAATAGCGAAAAAAGAACAAACGCAGCGTTGGCGTTGAAAAAAACTCACATTGTCGGCACCCAACAGAAACTCCCGTAGCTCCGCATCTACTCCAGGTTACGCTAAAAAACGTCCGGTTGTGCAACGTACTTTTATACCTTCCTCTGCGTGGTCTCCTAAGTTGAACCCGACGACCCAGACCGGCCCATGTACGGGCGGAGAGGAGCCTGCGCAGATTCTACGGTGTCGGAGGTCTTCATCCCTGCCTTCGCTTCAGCAAGCGTGTTACGGGTCAAACGACCCAACCGCTCAAACAGCCTGCAATCGAAGCATGTTCCGAAAAAATCATGTAGTGGGGCAACCGAGGCGGTCAAGAAAAAATTAGGAAAGCATGTAGTTGGGCACCCGAGAAGTTCACGAGGATCACGCAAACGCCTTTGTTTGAACAGCCGGTAGACGACGATTTGTTCTTGCTTTCCCTCATTGGGCCCCCCTGGTGGTTGTAACCTGACACAATGCAGTAGTACCGGTTTGTTCCACAAAATAGTATCTTATCTACAGAGGAGATTGACTGCACTAATAAAAAAAAAGATTCAAAATTTACCTACTGTAGGCAAGGAAGATCACTCACGTCTTGTTGAAGGATTGGTCCATGCCCTTTCCTCCGCCGACTGCTGGCAAGCGGTGCTCCTTCAGCCATTCGTTCGCACGACGTAGTGCTTCGAAGCCGTCCGCCTCGTAGTTGGCATCAGGTGCACCGTCGGTGGCAGATCCTTGGCTGTCCCCCGCGGACGCGTTGTGCGCTTTCCTCTCCGCTTTCAGGAAGGTGAACAGGCTGTCGCACACGTCCTGGCCCAAAACAGCGGTGACCTGCACGGCAGTCCGATGCAACAAAATAGGAAATTCCACGTTTAGTTTCAAAGACATTTCTTACTGGGCGACATGGACTTCCCATTACATGTAATATATAGGGTACACCCGTGTTTGCGTGCAGCACGTAGGCGTACTCGCCGCAACGTTGTTGATGCGTCTTAACTTCTTGTCGAGAGTCTTGAGGTCTGTGTTCAGAATCTTTTCCACCGAAGGTTTCTCCGCCGTCGAGCCTTCGTCGGTGTGTTTGCTCTGCAGAAGGTGGAGGTATTCACGAGCAAGAACACCTTGTTCGGCCTCCTGCGTTACCTTTAACTGAACATAGCAAGTAAAACCAAAGCATGTAGGGGAAACGACATCGTGAGCAGAGTAACAAATTAAATGAAAAAGTGGAGTAAAAAAAAGACAGTTTGTGAACTTACGTGATACCAGGCATTGTAGAGGGAGTTTTTGATGTCTGTCGCCGTCAGATCGAAAATGTGGGTGCTGCTCGAAGCCCCCCCATCCCTGGCAGGTGGTGCTCGAATAATGTACTCTCCGAGGGAGAGTCTGGAATTTTGGCAACACCACGGTCCGTAGTGTTTGCCTATCGACTCCAGGACGGACGCCACGCTCTCGGTCACGACCAACCTGGCGTTGGCAGCCAGATTGCTTTTTGGTGGAGGGAGGGCCGCGGCAAACTTCCCTGTCGTGACACGAAAGCAAACGACGAACGTCGGGTTGGACATAGGAAACCGTTGTGTGTGTTGTTGTGAGTTGCCTTCACATGACATCGGTTGTTTCTACCCAACGACATCAAAAGAACACCCAGTGTCCTTCCCCATTCTTCGTCCTAGAGAGATACAAATTCTGTGGACACAGACTGTGGAAATACTAAAGAAACTGAACAAGAAGATTCTATATCAATCCCAACTCCACACGAATGTTTTTTTCTTGCCTCTGAAGGAAGTCTCGGTGACGTCATCGAATTCATCCTTGTGCAGTATAAAAGCTGCCTTGAAGACCGGGTGCTCATCCGCCTTCAGGTTTCGCGCAGGCTGCGCTGGAAACGATGCCAGGTGCGGAGGGCACATGTGGACTATTCTCCCAAGGGACTTCGCTTTGCGGGAGTTCTTGTCGTTTTCCCCGGCGGAAATACCCCCCTTCCCCAGTTCCCTGGCAATCGTGGAGGAAGCAGTCTCACAAATCTTGATCAAGTCCTTCTCGTTTGAAGACTTGGTCTGCAGGACGTCAACAGGAAGTTACCGTCAATGCAACGCAGGGTCGCGAATGATGAGTAAGAACCCTGAGCCGTATAATGCAACACTCAAGTTGGCCGTGTGCTTTGAAAACTGACAACATAAAGAACCTGGCACACACACAAGCACGGGATTATCAGCGCCAGGCGGTGCATTTTTATGGACGGGTGGACTTGAATACACCAGGTATACCACTCAGAAAGACCGATCTCCACCTCGATCGGCTGGGTCGCAAAATATGAAAACAAGGTGTCGGTTTCGATCGTTAATCGGGAGTACACGGTCAGCCGTATAAATTTTGGTGTAGGAACATATACAAAAACACCCACGTTCTGTGTTGAGGGGTCGCCGGGACCACGGTTGCAGAGAGTGTTAATGTCTGGGTGTCTGAGTAGCGGTGTAGCTGCGAAGTTGGAGTAACTGCGGCCTGCTCGGCAGGAGGTAGTATGTACAAAAGGACGGACTTGAAGAATACTCGAGAACACGATTAGATATATTATGATATATACGTACAGCAGCATTGAGATTGCAAACAAGATCTAACCCAACAAGCGTATGGCAATCGCCCCCATCCTTTTTGAATGGACATCAATTGTCATTTGGATGATAAATCATATACTTCGTATTAGATTCACCTCTGCTCCACCGCTGATCGAGAAGAGAAACGAGATCAGGCATAGCATCGTCTCCGGCGTGAACGTACGGTGACACGTTCTGGCGACTATTGCTGCCATAGTCAGCTCGCCTCCGAGATCAGACCTGGATTCCTGTCCGTAGTTGAAAGCGGTGACAGCAGTAGACAGTAGTAGTAACAATGTCAGATGGAATAACAATAAAGAGGCGAGCGAGCGCGAAGCGCGAGCCTACGTTTTCTTGGTTTTCCGTAAATGTTGCTGCACGTACGAATACACTCTGTACTTGCAACACTGATACTGCAGAGTGATGCAATGTTGGCCCGCCTGAATAACGTGTTACACGTCTGCGAAACAAACTACACAAGGCAAATTAAATACTGGTATCAGGGACCGAAGCACAGCTCATGAAACACAGCGGTGTAGACCAGGCGTAATTGATTATCATTCGTTTCTTACCCTTTTGCGCCATTGAATATGTGTCATCGGGATCTCGTCAATACCGCGAAGACGTTCACATGCCGCGGGGGATGGGAAACAAGCAACATCGCTCTTATTGCAAGTGACCTGTGTTGCACTGCCCACAAACAAAAATGGTATGCGGACAATAACGCCTGATCGGGGTTTGGGGTTGGTCAATATCAGCCCATCCCAAGGCCTTTTGAGGCCCTCTTCGCAGGCACCGTGCTCCCCACGGAAGACTCCAAATGACGCACCACGCGCACTGGAGCTCAATCAAGTCATGGCAGAGTCTGTACCGTAGTTGGATTGTCCTTTGTCTCACCATAGTTGGAGAAATCATGTTCGCCGCGACTGTCTTAAATCCTATGCACCGAGGCTACTACGTAAAAGCCAGCAAATACGCCGCCAGAGCTGTTTTCACCGCAAAAGTCCACGATAAAAGCTTGGACGGAATCGCCTAGGGAGGGCTCCGCCTGTGGTCATGTATACAAGCATGGAAGGTATTCCCGGGTGGAGCACTTTCGGATCTCTATCACGGACGCCGTAATCGGCCTCAGGAGTATGCCTCAAAAATGAAAGAAATGTGGTCAAAAACGCTATCATTCATTTTATGCTGTATATACGAGTGCTGGCGTACACGAACGAGAAAAACACAAAAATACTCGTACGAGCTGCAAAAATATTTGAAAATATCACTTGGCCACAGTACGGGAGACAGCATGACCAACCACATGGAACCACATTTCCTCATAATCTCGAACAGGTATACCCCACTGCTGCTGTATTTGACATCATTGTTATACATGGTTTGATACAATATTGGTATCTCTCAAGGATGAAGAGTCAGGACGGACACTGACTGGGTGTGCCGATGATGTCCTTAGGTAGAACTGAACCGGAAGACAACACGCACACTTACCACCAGTTTCAATTGCTGGTCGAAGTCGTCTCCGAGCTGGGTTGCCCAGAACTTAGTGAAACTCTTCTTTGGAGTTGAGCCCCACGCCTCCCACCCCCCCACCCCATCCCTCTCTGCGTGTGCTGCCAACCCGCCCGTTCTCTCGTCGCCTCCCTCTTCGCCTCCACCCCCTTCCCCTTCCTGCTCCACTTCCTCCTCTTCTTCCTCGTCCCTCTAGCCTTGCCCATTTGTGCTGCGCGGGATGCCTTCGTTAAATCCGCCAGACCGCCCACGCCGATCTTGTGCCAATCCATCTTCGACAGAACGCTTGCGTTTGTTACGGGATATTTCTGGGTTTCCGCGGACGGACCCATGGTCGTCAATAGCACGGCGACCCCTCGTATGCGGGTTTCCAGATGTCATTGCGCGTCCCCGATCGCCAGAACTGCTTCTGCCGCGATTGCCTCCTCCTTCGCGGGAACTGCTGCTGCCCCCCCTATCGTTTTCGCCTGCCGCCCGCCTACCTGTCGGGTCCGACCCCCCTGTCCTCCCCACACGTGGATCTTCATCGTCGCCGGTGGCACCTGAGGAGGCGCCGCCCCTGGTTTGCGAGTTGCGCTGCGCGCTGTCTGCTCGCGAAACCATGGCAATCGCAAGAGTTATATGTACGTGTACTGCTGTGGTGGCTGAGAACAGACACACCACGAAAAACAACGGGGTTTCAACCACCCTACGATGCGTTGTTTTGGACAATGCTGATCCCACCTCACCACTACGAAAACCTTAACAAGCCATAAACACACAAACACCAACAGCGGCTGTGAGACCTCTCGTTCGTCATGTCTCGCAGGAGGAGGGCCGAACTGCCGACCCCTCTGAGACCTCATGGTGGAGGTTTTAAGTGTGAATGGTGTTCTGTAATGTTTGGGATGACGGCGGCGTACGCGTCACACGATTGCGACGAGAGAACCAAACGTACTAAGCTTATACGAGGTGCGGCATTGTTGTACGTCAGTTAACTGTTAAGCTATAGACTTGCCTGGTTACCTTGCGCGGTGGCTAACCGTCTTTTCTTTAGTTGTCAATAGTTTTTTTACGTTATACTCGTACCTGGTTCGTCACAAATGAAAACCAGAACTGGAACTACCTCTAACACGTTTTTTTTAACCAGATTCGTAATTTTGCCAGAACTCCACCCCCACAGCTAATAAAAAAGTCCACCACCCTGCGATGGACTCTTTGGTGCCCTCACTACCGTCTGGCAAAGCGGCAGCAGTTTTCGTGACCACTAAGCACCGCGACAGTGTCGCTGAAGTTTGAAAATATGGTTCCAGGTCGTTGGATTTTCTCTTTCTAACACTAAGTTCTTTTTCTACTGCTGCAGCGATGAGCGAGAATACGTATAATATGTATGTATCATACGAATAATTTCAAAAAAAAAAATGTTTTTCTGTTATCTAGCGCTGCTTCTTATACTAAGTTTTGTTTTTACTGCTGCAGCGATGGGCAAGAGTACGTATAATATGTACAAGTAATTTTTGAAGAAAAAAATGTGTTTCTGTTATCTAGCGCTACCACGCTACAATGCAGTGTTTTTTGCCCACATTTCTTTGTTTTTTCAGGCACGTCATAAGGCGATTGCAGGCGTCGGCGATCTTAATAAAATAATCCACCACCCTGTATACACGAGCACATGCGGAATATTGTTATGCGATTTCATTAACGTTTATCGCCGCGACAGCAGTGACCGTGAAAATTGCCTAAACAGTCGGGCGATGGCCGGGAGCATCACGTAGCAACGGCGCAAACGATCAACTATACGTGGCCGCGGTGCACCGGATATCTCCAATTCTAGCAAGACAAATGCCAAATCAACTACAGATCAGACTATATCATGACAAGGTGGGGTTCCTGCGGAGACCTTGCTAGAACAGTCGATCGGCTATGCCCCGCTCAATAATGCGTGTTTTGAACTGATTTTTTTACACACGGTGTTCCTTATGTACCAGCCAACCTTTTCGATGTCATCCCTTTTTTTTTTCCCCCAGGATATATGACCGATCCAACGATCCATAAAAATGAAAAATTGGTCATAACTAGTCCGAAATAAAATAATATAAAAGGGATGACACGGAGTACATTCTCATGTGTGTTTCAAATACGTGGTGAAAAGATCAGTCAGCTACTATATTATTTAATATACTTTGCCCCCCCCCCCCCCTCGCGACTACGTATCACAAAACCCTTCTACTTCTACTAAATACGTCGTACATATTATCCCAGCATTTTTTTTGTCCCATCTTAATTATCTTAGCACTTGATATACTACATTTTCCCGCTTCGTATCCCGCTACGATTTCCCGCTTCGATACTACTCTATTTCGTATCAAACACTAGTTGTTCGTGCCATGCTGTCCCAACCACTTCCTTTCCAGGTCCTAGATCCGGCATCACAGAGCAGGCACTCCTCCCCCCTGCCACTACGCATGCCCAAGGTCATACGAAGTATAGCAAGTAGAGCTCAGCATTTGTTTCCTCTTCCCTCGCAGTAGCCCACTATTGTCAAGGCCTTGGGCTCGCGTCAATGACCGGGACCGGGCGTCGTCAGACGCACTATACGCACTATAATACTTCTCTAACGCGCTGTGGTTCATCGCTGTAGCGCGCTGCAGATAACGAGAGCGCTCGAAGATGACGGCTGACACCGCACCCACTTTCTGCTTACGAAGTGGTTAGCCGGTTTCCACCGAGTTGGCCGGTTTCCACCGAGTTTCTTCGCTGTTATTCGGGTTTTTTCAACAGCACCGGCGAACTACCGTCTTAATACCTGTTTTTTTCTTTTTTCAATACGCGTTATTAACTCTTCCGTGTATAGAAGCCACTATCGTTACTGTCAAGGTCTTGGATTCGCTTCATTGAGCGGGCGGCGTCAGCCGCAGAACCTTGTACGTGTATCAATCGTTAAGTCCACATATATGAACAGCAGTAATATATCTCCGCAATATAAGAATAATTTCATTTACTTATGTACATACACATGTGCACATTGTTATATACCTGGTATAATATATGATATGTCTCCGCGTGATAATTACATTGTCTCGATCCACCAAAACGACGCGAAAAATCCAATGGTCAAGGAAACGTGGGCCCTTGTTTTTATCACGACGAAGGACAACGACGAAGGTTGCAGAGGAAATTTATGGCCATTTATTGAGATATGGGAAATATACTGTTTATGGAACCAACTTCGTGTTGAATAATGTTGAACAGATGCTCGAGGTCCCGCAAGTGGAGCAACAAGAGATGGGGGCGGCGAAGCCGGCAACGATAGTGGCGGCCACAGCGGATATGGTGGCAGAGCAAAACGTGCTGTGGGCAGTAGCACCGCCAGAGGTGGGGGTGGTGGAGCCGGCAGTGGTAGTGACGGCCTCAGCGGATACGGTGGCAGAGCAACAAGTGCTGTGGGCGGTAGCACCGCCAGAGATGGGGGCGGCGGAGCCGGCAGTGGAAGTGGCGGCCACAGCGGATATGGTGGCAGAGCAACAAGTGCAGTGGGCGGTAGCACCGCCAGTGATGGGGGGGGCGGAGCCGGCAGTGGAAGTGGCGGCCACAGCGGATATGGTGGCAGCGACAGCGGCAGTGAGAACAACAGCGTACATTCACACCAACACAGCGATTGCTACCCTGATGACAGCGACGAATCACCCGGCAAAACCAGCGAGGAAGAGGTCGGTCATGGAGTGGACGTCGCTATCGACGAAAGCAGTGAATCGGAGTGGGATTTAGATGGCGACTCCGCCAGTGACGGGAGTTTCGACGGAAGCAACAGTGGTCATGGAGATGGTGATGGAGACCCCGGTGACGACTCCGCCAGTGACGGGAGTTTCGACGAAAGCAGCAGTGGTCGTGGAGATGGTGGTGGAGACTCCGGTGACGACTCCTCTAGTGACGGGAGCTTAGGCGGAAACCCCGGCGGCGTTCCTTGGCTGCAAGATTTGAAGCCTGAAGGTAGCGACTCGCAAACAGGAGGGGGCAATCGCAGGGTTGTTGATGGGGACCCCAAAACACTGCGATTCTCTTTCGATGCGGTCGGTGGCACATACTGTCCGTATGATAACCGCACCGAGGCCATCCTCGCTACGTTCACGCGCCTGGCGTCGCCATCGCGTTCGCTTCTGGGATATTTATTTCAGTGCTTGCGATACGTCGACCAAGAAGGCCAAGGGATCAACCCTGCACACGTCCCGGAGAGCGCAGATCACTTTGTCGCGAAAATGAGGAATCGAACCCCCTTGCTGCGCGTCACCGAGCACGAGGTTCAGGAAAAGGATGGAACTAGCACAACCACGACGTTGTCATTTGCCATCAACGACATTCTGCAGCGGTTGTTAGAATCGCCCGGTGCTGTTAAGGAAATGCTAGCCAACCCCGGTGGCCATGTGCTCTCGGCCGAGGACAGGGTGAACAACAGGATCGCCCATCACCATCTGACGCCGATTGCGACGAAGCCTCTTGGAAATCGCCACCGGGGCTTTCTCCATGGAGAGATTGCCGCTTGTTCGTCGCTGGTCGGTCTTGACTGGCATCGTGGTGGGGCCCGTTGACAAGCCTGAAGAGGTGACGATTGGTGAAACAGTGATGGTCAATCGTCCTGGGGTAGACACGGGTGAAGAGCCCTGCCGTCTAGACTCGATCGTTTGGCTTGAGGCCTCCGACGCTGACGACCAGCCAAGCCGATTGGTAGCCCGAATTAACCGCCTGATCAGCTGGAGCGAGGCCGACGTAGGATGTGAGCAACCAGACGCCTACGCTGGGCCAAAACGAGTGTGGGAGATGACGAACCTCGGAGAAACGGTCGAGATATCTAGCATTGTACGACGATGCAACGTCGTGTCGGACGCGGATGGTGTCGGCGCGAGCCCCGACGCCCCTACTTTCAAGGGTCTCGGGTTTGTACGGCAACAATCGAACGGGACTTTCGCAATGATTAGGTCACCTGACAATCGGCGACAGCCTCGTCCTTGGAGACAGGAAGGAATCGAGGGTGTTTACTTCAATCGTTTAGCGCCCGGAGTCCACGCGAATATTTCGCACCTCCCGGTCTTCGCGGCCCCCCTTGTCGTCTTCACGGACGCCTTCAACTTCCTGGGACGGGGCACTTCCAACTACTCCGTCAACGCGACATATTTTTGCCTCGGAAACACCACTCGCGCTTTGAGACGACGGCTACGCTCGTGGTTTTTGTGTTCAGCGGGAGCGCCGCGAGCACAATGGCAACAAGAGCTGGACCCTTTCTTTGCAGTTATCGGAATGCTGCAGAAAGGTTGCCGAGCAAGATTGAGGGTGGACGACAGCACAATCGAGGTGAGCCTATGTTGTGTTGAACGGCGTGCCGTGGTAGATTACTTTATTTCGGGTCTTCTTGCGCTTCGCGACCCCCCCTTACGTCCAGCTTTCCCCCGCTCCCTCAAACCGGCTAGGTTATGGTCAGGATGGGTGTAATTGGGGTTAACACAGACTCTCCGGTTCACTCGTCCATGACGAACACGAAGCGATCCTCGAGCTCGACAAAGAAACCCTGCTCTGCATGCAACATCGGTCAAGCCAATCTCGGCGATGGCCAGTACAACGTGAAGAGGAATCGACGTACCCCCGACGGGATTGATCACTCCCTAGATCGGGTGAGGAACGAGCAGAACCACGCGAAGAAGGAGGCGCTGTCGACAAAGCTGGGCGTCGTGGACGAGGATGCGGTGAACCCGGTTCGCCGGCATGTGCACTGCAATGTGGTTCGGCAGTTCGGGACTGACATATTCCACCAGGATGCGATTGTGAGTTGCATATTGAGCCCCCTATTACGGGCCGTGCTGTAGTGCATGAGCTTCCCTCGTATAAGAGCGGAATCGAAGGGTTTCTTTACAACGGCCTCCATGCTTTGGTATCCTCAATCGCTTTGTTCCCTCTAACGAATGCCTCCGCTATGTTGCGTGTGCCACCCAGAATTGTTCGAAGCGGTATCTCAAGTTCTTCGTGGGCGGGCTGAGCAAACACGGCAAGCCTCTGATCGCCAGCCGTGCCAGGGACCCCACTCTCAGAATTCCAGGATCGGAGCCTATCAAGGACATCGTGCGCGAGGGCGGGTGGGCTTCTCAAACCGGCATGGACGTCTGGAGGCTCGGGGGGGTGTCCCTCTTGCTTTTTCGACCTATTATTTGCGACGTAGAAAGCATGGTGAGCGGGAATGGATAATATTTAACACATGTTGACCCCTTGTTGCGTGGGCCCGTACGTTCTTCCGGCTGTTTGATTTAGCGTGCATAGTTGTACTCCCGGCGAGATTTAAACGCTTGGATCTCGTTTCACCAAACATGCGTGTCGAACTACATCTCTTGCTGACACGGCTTCGTATTCTTCTACCCGAACTAACGTGCCTCGTGCCCGCAAGCAGAGAAACTTCCTGACCCGACCATTTTTGAAAGGAGTCATGGAAAGGCTTGACACGGATGACTACCGCGTGGTGTTGGAAGAACTACGAGCACTGCTGCGTACCGCATCCGTTGTGACACACACACTGCGATCGAGCTCGTTCGACAACGCGGATTTGTCCGCCCTGGACAGAGGCGAGAGGCTGAAGGTATGGTAGATGAAGTTCACGCGTACATAGACTCACTTACTCTAATGTCGGTACCTCCGGGGGCCACCCTCGGCAGTTCTCTGGCCTCTCAGACTACTCTCAGCTCTTACCCTTCGACGGGGAAATATTTTTTTCCGGATCGATCCCAGGACTGATTTTATTTTTCCTCTTTTTGCTTTTTTGCTTTTTAATTTGTTTTGTTTTTGAACCGGCTTCTTTTGCGCACACCACGAAAGCACAAACCAAGCTCCGATGGCCACAGATAGTATCTAAGTACCGCAAGCACAACAGAACAGCATGCAATCGGCCCTGCACCGAGCAGCAAAGTACATACAGCAGTGTACGTTCGTGTCGACCAGAGTGCGAGAACGCAAGCTAGCAGGCAAGCGCAAACGTTTTGCCGAGAGCCATCATGTATGATATAGGAATATTTTTTATGTTTCCTTTTTCCCTCTTTGTTTTAGTTGTTGTTGCTCTTCGAATATTGCGCGTTTGGACGAAAGCCCCAATCAACTAATTTGCATTTTTTCAAGTCCGTCTGACATCTCGGGGCTTGACGAACCGCCGTTCTACACGTAATTATACCTATTTTTAGAGTGGAGATATCTAAGGTTACTGACGTGACCAGAGTATACGTCGTCTCTGGCTGACAATTCAATCTACGTTGCTGTGTGTGTGTATTTTTTATAAACGTTTTTTTCCACCCATCGGAGTATCCAGACACATAACACTAGACAGCGTCGATTCGTCATCCTTAGGAGATGAGGACAAAAGCTCTGTATGTTCGCAAACTTCGAGACAGACATATACATCGCAAAAACTGCAGCAAGATTAACAGTACAATCTATTTATGCGGACTCTCAGGCCGCTTCGCATAATTTGTTCCCATTTTTTTCCTTCCTGAGCAGCTGAGCGGCGGCGAATGCGCCCCGGAGCGAAAGAACGCCGGTACGACCTACAATTTTGGATTAAATTGACGTGGATGGCCCATCATTCCAACCCCAAAGCCTTGTTTATTTTGTCCCTCTAGGTGATGCCTTATGGGCAAGGTTAAGGCAAGAAGAATGGCGCAAACTCGGCACATCCACCAAGGCCTCACATCGCAGAAAACATCAGGATCTCGTGCTTTTTCATACCTCCATTTATTAATAGTAATCCTTCCTCGTGCATTATTCAAATATTCTATCATGTTGATCCAATCCAGAATTCCAAGTTTTTAACAAGCCGAAGATCACATCTCCTTCGTGCCGAACAAATACGTGCTCACGGCGTTGTGTATACAGACGACTTCAAAGCTAGTAGGGACTTAATCATGTTCGCAACGTTCCAACCTGCTTACAAGCTTTGTGGAACACTTGAGGCGTGCTACTTCAACCCGCCTTGAACCCGCCTGGATGTCCTCGTCGTTTGGTCGTGTCATTCCTATGCAAGTGTTTAATTTTGATGCCGTATTTTCCCCAGGTGAGCCGGTCAACACCCACACGGGTGAGTCCCTTCACAAGGGTTTGAAGAGCTTCGCCGCATCATGCAAGGGTGGGGACAACATTCCCCACATTATGCGCCGCCAGAACGCGCGTATGGCTGCAGAGTGCATGGAGGAAGGGCTGAGGTGGGAGGCAAGAGCTTACGACCGGGCGCAGCAAGTCTGGGTCACGAAGACAATCGAGGCGGGTCCGGACCTGGTAAAGCTTTTAAGGTCATTAGCCGAGGGCCAATCACGCACCAGGGAGCACGGGATCGGAAGGCCGCGGGGTGTGGTCGAATGGCGAATCGACGACGTGGTCGGAGACGGGACGGAGGCCCCGTTGCAATCTGAGGCTTGGAAATTATTCCTGGAAACGACTATTCGAGGGATGGGTCTGATGGACCTATACCACACATGGTTCGGGTGCGGTAGGGGCCACACCGACGACAGATTGTGCCAGGACACCCTATGCCCACGCTGTTGGAAGTGGAGGAACATGGGCCTCATGAACAAGGGTGTTCGATGCATCAGTATGTGGGCGGGTGCTCCTGCTGATGTCTCTGCAGGAACGGGTACGCTTCGTGGATGCTCGGTGCAAGATGCTGCCGCCGATGGGCCCAACTGGATGTTGGCCCCGGCACCGTATGGTACTGACGTGGAGTTGTACTGCACGCGCGAGGCACTTCGTGCCGATGTTCCTGGAGCGACGGGCATCTGCACGTTGGCCAAGGTCGCATTCTTTGTCGAGCACGAGGGAAACCCTTCACAAGACCGGTCTGTGGGCGAGAAGACAATGTGGGTTGCTGTTGCCGAATACGTCACCGCGGGCCCCGGAAACACGAGGTCTGTGGATCCCGCGACGGGGCACGCCGTGCTGAAGCTGAGGAGGAACCTGTCCTTTTTCCCTGCAGATGCCATTCGCAGAGTGGTCCACATGTTCCACCGTTGTCCGCGCGGGGCGTGCGCGCCTCGTCGACAACGTCGGGGTACTCCTATCTGGAGTCACAAGCTGACGGATGATGACTCATACCTTCACAACGAGCATTTTCACAGCGTTAGGTAATTTCAGCCGTAGCCGCATGCCGTCGTCATTGCTTCGTCGTGCATCCGGTGGTACAGAATAGAATATATGATCACCACGGTGTGTGCCTGCGGCTGAAGGTGTGAATGCTGAAAGCCGAGGTGATCGAGACGCCACGTTACGGGTACGTGACGTGGAGCACCAACAAGGCTAGCTGCGACATGCTACAGCAAGATCCCACTCCCGGCTCCTCCGGTGATTCGGCTGGGGGGAACGGAGGCGCGAACATCACCAACTGTCCTACGCCTAGCACCTGTCCTACGTCTACCTGGTACACTTTTGTCGGGGCGGACTCCTAGGGCATGCAGGAGGATGGCATCATGTTCGCAGGTTGGAGCGAGACATCTTAGAAGGCAGGCAGATGGTCACGACGTGTCCAGGACCGTGTGGAGCCCTTCATGCGGATATGGAATGACTCGGATAGGAGAAAAGCAGCGGAGCCACCCGACGGTTGAAGCCGCGACACGGGCCGTTGACCCCAATGCATGGGCGCGTGCGGGGGGGGGGTTTTATGGGTTCTCGGGGGGAGGGGGGAACGGGCGGGGGTGTGTGTAATCATCGTATCATGCGTGGACGTAGTCCGTAGGACCATAGCGGGGGGGGGTGGACGTCCTGCCCATGAGATCTGGAGCTGGCCATCAATGCTATGTTGTGTGCCTTCCCGTGGCCGTTACTTTAGTACCTATAGCATATGGTCACCCGGTTTCAGTCAGTTTGAATGTTTGTGCGAAAAGGTTGCCCCCAACGTAAACATTATTTGTCGGTTGCGCAAGGTTCGAACCCGCCCCACATTCTGGGCACCTTGCGTTAATTTCGACATTTTTGAAAGATGCTTTGAATGTCCAAACAATGGTCGATTGCGCAACGTGCCACATTTCCCTACCTTCTTGGGACCTTGCGCCGAAATCGACCTCGAGAAGGTGCTCACAATGTCCAAGACTTTCGGGGTTTGCGCAACGTGCCACATTTCGATACCTTCTTGGGACCTTGCGCCGAAATCGACCTTGCGAAGGTGTTTAGAATGTATGTTTTTTCAGCACATTGTGCTATGACAACAAAACGGGGGGGTATCGTCCAGCCGTGTTGTGCAGGAGTCGTGCGAGCAACGCCTATTGCGGACATCTACCATGCCATTCTCAGCGTGTTGCTTGCAGTACGCCGGCGTCTTGCTACCCTTAACGTTGAAACTAGGTTGTGTAGTGCAGGAGCCATGTGAGCAACGCCTTTTGCCGACGAGCATCATTCCGTCCTCAGCATGTGTCTTGCAGTACGCTGCAGTCCTGCTGCCCTTAACGTTAAAGCGTGGCTGCATCTTGCAAGAGCCATGTAAGCAACGCCTACTGCGGACGTCCACCATGCTGGCATCTGCATGACGTTTGCAGTAAGCCGCTTTCTTGCTGCCTTCGACATTGAAGCTTGCGCGTCGTGTGCAGGAAGCACGTGGGCAACGCACCATTGTCCCCAAATACTGCCGCGGTGCAATACCTAGGGAAAAGCAAGAGGCGATGTAAACACAGCATGGAGGCTTAGACTGATACATTGTACTTGTTCCAACCGGAGTCACCGGTGAACCATTGCGGCCTTGTGATGGCCTCCTAGTGGAAGGCCGCATTGCACTGGTCTCAAACATTTCGTATACAAAACAGGTAATCATGACCTGCAACAGTATTATACGTCGCCCATTCGAATTTCGGTGTGCTGCCGTAGCGCTTTGCGTTTGCTCCAATACGAGCCGTCGAACGGCCATTCTAATTTCCCTTCTTGTTCAGCATGCCAGAGGTTGTTTTGGTGATAGCTAAATGGGTCCACAGGAGTGTTACACGGGTTGGATGTGCAGTCTGCGCCATCACAGTCTGTCGAAGATACAAACAAAATAATATGAAACAAACGGAATATCAAAGCAGAAGCAGTGTCTCATCGTTATCACGACCTATATTTAATGCGCATCAAGAGAGCACCGCGACAGTTTGTTGTGGTACTGTCTCATTATAGTGCTACGCACTAGACAGGTCACTTATGTGGAGGGGCTGGCCGTACACCAGACAGACGCTGGGGTGGCATCGGCGGTGGGTGGCAACCACCAAGCTTCAAACTCTACACCTGCACTACCGACGCATCCGTTTCCCCAGGGTGAGGATGATTTTAATACTTTCATTTAGTAGCATGGGCCAAGGTCAGGCACTACGCGGCAAGGCGTGTGTAAAGCTACGGGTTACTCTGCCTCCGCACACAGCACATCTAAACTACTGTATATCATGTTGGTATTATATGACTATATACATCAGCGGGGTGGTCTCCTTCAAATTTACATTCAGGATTCCTGGCTGCCCTTGTTCCGGTGTGATATCGTTTACTGGCGAACGTATGCGAGTGTCTACATGTTACGGCCGCTAAACGACTACAAGAGGCACTCGTTTTGGAGTGGCCGCAAGTGTTCTGCAAGTGCCGTAACGCCTCCGA
Organism: Saccharina japonica; assembly: GCA_008828725.1. Lineage (NCBI taxonomy): Eukaryota > Phaeophyceae > Laminariales > Laminariaceae > Saccharina > Saccharina japonica. The sequence continues at coordinate 159,945 of MEHQ01000249.1, forward strand.
AAACAAAAAGCGACGACCGAGCTTGATTTTCGACAATTCGTGGGACCGCACGATCACATTGGAGAACCACCACACATCACTGTTTGGGCGAATATAATATTTACACAGCGAGCAAACAGTAACCACGCGACACAGACAGGGGAGGATGCAAAGAGCGAAGGACGGCCGCCGCTCATGCCGCGCGCATCCGTCGCCTCAGGTTGGAACTGTTCACCGGACTCCCCGCTGTAATATATGTCCTTGCTGTGTTTTCTGCTATGCGATCGTTTCTACGTGTGTATCGAGACGGTCAGACCCGTTTGTTTCTCAGCCCCAAGATCGTGCGGGGCACTAGCAATACATACAGCTTGAACAACGAGGCGTGTGTGTAAGTTGCAGGCACACCAACCGCCGCAGCAGCATAAACACAGGACGAACATAGCAACGGAAATCTGCCGCTCATGTCGTGTGCACGTTATCTCATAGCTGGGAGCAAGTCCTTGAGATCCTGGGTGTATTCTGCTGCCGTCGTGATCTCGCAGGCATGCCATCTCTCTTGCATACATGTCCGTAGAGCACAGCTTGTTGGTGGCGGCCTCGGCCGGAAGTCACTGCGGGCACAGCATCAACCCTCTCGTGACATAACATGCTTTAATAAATGTGCCTACTGTAGAACACGTAACGATAAAATAAGCCAAACGAAATAGTACCATAGCCGTATGTTGGGGGTAGGGGCGTGTAAAGGGTACAGTCGTATCGTATCGTGGGGGGACTTTGCGAGCTACGGACGATAGCGACACTGGACGGAAACGGCGTACCAGGTACAGTCGTATCGGCTATAGTGCGTACACAATCACAACTACTGTAATCAATGTAAGCCAGCAACCTTTTGAGGGTGGATAGCCTTTAGCTGCTTTGCCGGAAGCGCCTTAAATGGGGGTGGTTCGCGGTGCTGAGGGAGGTGATGGGGTAAAGGTCAATATGAGTTGTACTCTGGGTCGCAGTTTGTCGTTTGAGACAGGGTACGCCTGAAATGGGGACGATGTTGCAGAAATAATCTCCTTGTTTCAACTGACACTGCAGCAGTAGGATCGGGCGTCAACACCGCGCAGGCGCGTGCGGCGCGTTGTAACTCAGGCGCATAATGAGGTGTTAAAAATACATTTGAGGTGGTGTCGGAATATATTACGGAGGTAGTCCAAATTATAAGGAACGTAAAGTGTCCATATTAATAATCTTACATTGCTTATATTTGCGTCCATACCGGAATATTGGATATGGAGATGTTGGGAATGAAACGGACGTACGAGCGATCCCACGGTAGGGGTACAACTTTTTGGCTCGAATTTTTCTGACCAGTTGTGCTCCTTGCGTGAGTAACCACCGCACACTATGATTATTTTACTGGTATATTTGATTTTAGACTACCGCATTGGAAGGTTTGGTCGGGTTGCACGAACGAATGGTTCCGATGTCATGTTCCGGGTGAGATATTGAGCTCCTTATGTGAGGACCTCAGAAAATTATGCTGCGCCCCTAACGTGGGATGACTCGTACGTAAGTATCGAAGATGGGATTGTGTTGGGAATTATTACCACTCTGTGCGGAAATATAAGGACCGTTAGTTTTTGTTTACCTAGAGACAACGATTCTTATATTTCCGTCTACAATCGTATTTTCCCAACAACCAAGTCGTAAACTCTGTTTATCCGACAAGCTGGGTAAATCACCCACACATTTGTTTCTACGAGCAGAAATGTACTACTCACTGTAGAACGTACGTTATATTATATCCAAGCTGGTCCTATCGACGACAGGGGGAGGGATGTGCGCTAATTTTTACTCTGAATAGTATCTTCGGGTCCCGTCGCTGCCGTTGCGTGTGCGCCCTTTGGTTCATAACAAAGCGGTTACGGGAACCCACCCTAGCGTATGATACCTCACTAGTCACGCGATGACATGCAGCTCAAAGACAAAACGATGCGTAGTCCGCCGAAGATGTTGACGGATTGGCTAAGGAATTATGTCGTCGTCGTATTTGTTCTCGATCAGAATGATAGGTTAATGTCGAAGAACGTCCAACATGATGGCCGCTTGACGTTGAGCTTCGTTGTGCTGATGTTAACCGCTGTCACTGGCTGCTGGACGACCAACAGGTGTGGCAGGCGCTGGCAAGAAAGAGTGAGCAGGAAAAGGGCAAGCGAACTATGAAGGGGGGGCCGCAGCCGGCACGTTTCCCCGCCGCGTTCGCAAAACATTAACAACGTGACCAATACCACAACACTATGGAAAGCTTCTGCCATGCATGTCTCAATATGGCAAACCTCAAAACCATGCGGTGCGAGTGCTCGTAGCGAGAAGTATTCGCCACACTCCACGATCTATTCACTCGAAAATAAAACTAGCAACCTGCCCAGAGACACAAGCCCGCCGCCAAGCCTCGGTATTGTAGGCAAGCAACCTGGCAATGAGAGAAAGATCGTAGAAGTAGTCGTCGTCACGCAAGATTTCGCGGTATTTGTACCACCAAAAACGTTGTTGACGACATAACACGGCCGATATGCCACGATGTATGTTTGTGTTGTACTTCTATCCATACCATGGTCGGCACTATATCGCCGGGTAACTGCACCACAACAATATCTCGCCAATCACGCAACCCGGCCGATAGAATAGATACGCGCACAGCTTATTGTGCAGTCGTATACGACGAGCTCACAATTTCCCTGCGGAACTAAGGTATTGCAATGCTGCGACACCCGCCCACTGTCTGGCACATGCACCAATGCCTAGGATACAACGCCATGTCGTTAGTTAATTCATCCATACAAGTTCAAGACACTAATTAGTTCTCACCTTCTTCGGACACGTACTAAAAAAAAACGTTTGTGTGGGAAATATTTTTCCAGGAGTGTCTGCCTTCGTTTTATAAACATGTTAAACAACGTCAGCGCGTGACTCAGCTACCCAGTGGGTGACTGAGTAGCTCAGACTGATTACACCTTTCTAAACCAAACATGTCTGGTTTTTATCATTCGGGAAGTCTACCCTGCCCCGCAAGTTTGATCAGAAGTTGTTATTTCCGCTTTCAACTATCTGATCGAGTGTTTTAGAGTGGTTCTCTCCACTGGGGTTCCCTTGTTTCCGTCAACACCGGAAAAACGAGTTTATCATAAATCGGACCCCGGAGATCAATGCCCGAAATATGTTGAATACAGCATTAGGCTAATCAGTGAGCGCTGACAATACACCGAATATTATAGGCGTGCGCTCGGATGCCCCACGCTACACCGCCTAGTGAAGCACAAACACCATATATAAAGCCCTACTGCAGCCCGTTCTTCGTTGATTCCGTCCGCACGCATGGGGGCGCGGTTACACATTTCTTAAATGGAAATACACTAGACCTCGTCCATGCGAACCGGCAGACAAGACGACCATCTTTAGTGTGGATTTATATCGCTTATAGACAGTGTTGTTGTACGACAGACGGAAACGGGAAGCTCCTATAGGTAAGCGAGCGGCCATTCCAGACGTCGGAAGACACAACTAAGACAACTGTGGCTGCCCTGGTTTTCTCAGCGGCCGATGGTCAATGGTAGGGACTCCATCCCGTACCCCCCTTGATAACTGAGGGGAGGTACAACAGCAGTGTTGAACAACAAGTAATTGTGACCACGATGCCAACCGATTTAGAGCCACCGCACGCACAAGTTGAGGGCCGCATTGTCAAGCGTTCATCAAATGCGTGCATCACTATCAATGTTAACATCCTGTGTGCATGTCGTTATATCCGTTGAATATATTTGATGTATTTTCTACATGCTCCTCGGCCATCCGGGCAGCCATGCTCAGCGGGTGCTGTAATCCTCATATTTTGTTTAACACATGCGTTCGTGCTACCTTCGAAGTACCTAGCGGGATGACGTAACGAGCGCATTGCACCTAATACGACCAGGAGATATTGACACCGTGTCCAACTACTATCGTGGAGGCGGTCTCTTGACGAAGGTGTTGGGAACCATGTGAACGTGGTGGGTATGGCTATACCTTTGGCCTCGGCGTTGATGGCTTCTGCCAAAATGGGCGAGAAAAGCCTGTATAAGAGAAGAGGTGACGCCGTCATATAGCCATCAAGCGGATATGGGTATGCCCCATAGCCTACCCCGAAGGGCCGCATACACAGATACATGAGATGTTCAAAGGGCACTACATTGATCTGGGTACGTTATACAAAACCGTGTACGCGTACGCGTCTGCGGCAGTTCAAATCCCCTCAAAGAAGATGCAAGCTAACACATCCATAGCAGGCCTCCTTGGTCGTGTATTAAGCATGCAACCTACATAATCGGGGCACTTTACATCCTTTTTCGGGCTCGACAATTTGTTTCCCGCTATCTAGTAATTGTGTTAGTATCGCAATCGAATGAGTAACATTCGCGTTGCTAGTCTCCGGTCTTACTAAAAAATAAGGTGTTGAGAAAGGGCCGATATTATCGAGCAAGTTTTGTCCAATGTGTTACAGTAGTATCACGATCGAATGAGTATCATCCGCGTTGCTTGTTTCCAGTCTCACTCTATCGTAAAAGAAGATTGTTGTTAATCAGAGTGTTGGAGGTGTTGATCGGTTCAAGCGGGAGCTGTACGATATGGCGGATGCCCCGTTCACTCTAAAGGTGCGCATGCTAAAGGCCGAGGTGATGGAGACACTGCTGTACTGGTGTGTGACGTGGACCCTTGGCCAGGAGCACTTCGCTGAGCTCCGAACGGCAAACCACAACTTCCTCTCTACGGACCATTGGTTCCAGCGCCGACAACGCATCGACCGATCTCATCATGTCGTCACGCCAAGGCTCTCAAGAAGGCACAATGCGTAGAGCGTTGAGACAACCATCCGCAAACGACGCCTCCTCTTTGCGGAGGCCGTACAGCGCACGACCAATGAGCGGCTGACCCGGCGGGTGATGTTTGGGATGCTCGTCGCGGGGACGAACCCGGGGCCTGGCCACTAATAAATAATCAAGGGCCCAATGTCTAGCAGATGACCTCAGGGTTTTCGAGCGAAGAGGGCTACACAGAAAGCTCCCCTTTATGTTCGGAGGCAGAGACGTTACTCATGGCAGAGGGCGGCTAAGAAGAGGTGGGGTGAGGTATCGGGGGGTCGTTGAGGCGGCGGGCCATTTCATGGCGAGGTGGCACAGGGCCGAAGCGGAGAGGAGCCGGACTACGGCATGCAGCTGAAGGGCGCCTAAGAGAGGCGAACACAAGGAGGAGGGGGGGGGGGGCGGCTGTACTGACACAGCTGTCGACGAATGAATGCAGAACCGAAATGGTAGATCGTGCGGAAAGGTATCGGTTCGACTATCATCGTAGCCCTTAATTATATTATTTGTTTCAATTTGTTTGTTTGTTTCTTGTTTATTTGTTCACTGGGGGGGGCGCGACAGAGGTAGCACCGGCTCCTGACACCACTCGGGGAGGATGAGAGTAGGAAGGAGATGGCAGAAGGGTGTGATCGATGGTCCCCGTATTCGGTTTTGTAGCAGAGACGGGAACTTGTTATTTATCATCGCCTTGAGGACGATTTTTCTCTTTTCCTCTCTTCTATTAATAGTACAGTACCGGCCCGCTCATAAGAAAGCATAAATCGGGCTTAGGCTCACGTTCTTATTTGAGAAAGGCGTGTGTCCCACACTAACTTCAGTATAATAGCTGTCGACTTCCTTATTTTCCCCGTAATGTTTAGTCTGAGTTTTTTGTGGGGTACTTTCTTATTAGTGGGCCGGTAGTGTAGTGTATTATTTCTTGCTTTTTGCCTTGTTTCTCCCTTTGTTACCGCCCTATGCCGGTGCCTTCCTCTTCTTCGTGTTGCTCCGTCCGTGCATCTCGGTTATATATCTGTTCCTCTTGGGTACGTGTGCTTTCCTTTTACTGTTGTTGTAGGGGCGCTTCTGTCTCCCTGCGTCATTTGTATTATGTTGCATTTCATCATTCGTTTTTTATTTGTGTTTTTGTTCTTATTTTTCGGTTCGGCTCGTGTCGTTGTGTTCTCGTACCCGGTACGTTAGCATCTCACTTGCTTTACCCAATAATTTGCGTTTATTTTGTTTTGGTTTTTCTCTGTTTCACAGCAGTATGTGATCACATAATTTGTATCTCTCTTGGATTGGGAATCAGGACAGACACTGGGTGTACTGATGTGGTTGGGTAGGAAGAACGGGTTCAATGTGGGAAGACAACACCCACACCCTCCCCCTTCCCCAAGGTCACAAGATATCTGTATCTCATTGTGTACTACTGTTGGGTCGAGAGCATGGCACCCACACTACGACGACTATAATAATAGCTGTGTGGTCGTTCGTACTTTCAACATTTCTTGCAGTGAAACAAACCCGTCCACCCAGCTGGGTGAAAGTTTTCGTACCCGGATCTGATCCCATTTAGCACCGTGCTCCCAGCCACAAGATGCAGAAATAAATATAATTAGCTCTTCGCCGGAGCCGCCGAGAGCCGAGAGTGCTAAGCGCGAACCTTAAATCTTGAGTGTGAAGCGCGAACCGTCCTCCCACGTATCGGCCGTAGGATCAGGATTCTCGGTACACTACGAGCACACAGCAGCGGTACAGTTCTTTTGGTGCACTCGTACGAGTACACAGTAAAGTCTATATCATAACAATCTGGGTGTACAATAATTGTCACCCCAGCCAAGGGCGGGTGAAAAAAAGGACCCGAGACCCCCACTCACATTTTTTGGGGCGATTGGGGGGGGGTATTTGTCAGTTCCTATACTAAATCCTATATAACCAATGAATTTTCCAGTTCCTATACTAAATCCTATATAACCAATGACTTTTCCAGTTCCTATACTAAATCCTATATAACCAATGACTCAACCCTTGACTCAACCACAAGTTACTTGGTTTTAGAATGGGCACTTGTCAGCCACTGCGCCCAAAAGTAGAGAGGTCGGACACTGACAAAGAAGCGGACGTGGAAGGAAACGAATTAAGTTGGGGCAAGCCGAGGCGGGGGAGGGGGGCAGTTGCGACAAGCCACAAACCCATGTTCCGTCTCTGACCGCAGTGCCCATTGCAACGGCCGCACGAGTGTGGTTGAGGGAGGGTAGCCTGATGATCTGCGTAGTAGTCATTCTTATGGGTTCTGCTCTCACTTCAATAGTAGACGGTGGGATTCCGGAAGGTCGAGAACGCTAAGAACAGTTGGATCATAAATAATGACGTGGCGTCGTTCTTTTGTCAAGCACGCGAGATCCTTTAAAGGAACTACAGTAGTTCGCTCAAGTTGGCACGCGCAAATTTGCGCCGAGTTCATTATGCACCTCGCGGGCTGCAACGGACAAAGTGTTCCAATGTCTTGACTCATCCAACTCATCCGATTTTTCAACACTTCGTTCGTTCGCCCTCCCTCCGACTATTATTGTAGATAAATTAAACCAAACACCACTTTCAACACTGCTCACCATCCAAATTATTAATGAAACACACAAACGGGTCTCCGTTTCTGCACAACGTTGGGCTCACAGCCTTCGGATTCGATCGGGGACGTTTCGCCCCGGCACGCGAGTGGGCGGTACCGTCCCCAGCAATATCACGCCACCAACCTGCGGCGATTTCTCCTCCGCCTGCTTGCAGTTTTTAGAGAGATCGTGGAATCAGATGGCGATGTCTCGATAAATCGTTCACGAACTACGTACTACGTACGTACACAGCAGCAGTAAATTTCGTTTCTATGTTCAACGATGTACTCGTATCGTGTTCCAGTGCATCGTTGTCGTATGCCTGGTACATGCATGTATCACACGCTGCTGTGCTGACTATTGACCTCATCATGTTGGAGACTTGTGTTTTCCTTGTCGAGGGCACAGCAAGCCACGTCTGGCGGGGCGCGCGAGAGGCTGGAGGTACGAAATACCGGTATGAGTTCGTACGTATACGAATACCACGGAAATAACTCTGCCCTCGAATTGCAGGACTGTTTCTGAACTTGATATCAATAAATCGTCGTTCTCCTGTGAGCTTTATATAAAATCGTCATGGAGACTACCTTGATTATTTGTTTTAAATCGGAACACTTCGAATTTATCCCTTTTCCATTCTACAGAGTACATACCCAGGCCATATTTGAATAATTTATTGGAGATATCACGGTATATCTTCAACAGGTCGTGTCTGCATGTCTGTCGTAAACAATCAAATACATATTTTCTGTGTGTGGTATGGCGTTTGGTATTTTTCACAATCTGAATAAAAAACGAAAGTAATTCCGTATTCTTGTCCACCGCGCGGTGACTTGAGGATTGGACTCAAACCAGGTACTCGTATATACTTCGTGCGACGGTATTTCTTTGTTTCTGCCTCTACATCACAGCAACAGGGAAGCAGAAAAACCACTACAGTAGCTACTGCTGTACGAGCTGTATCCATATACACTGCTGTAGCTGTAATACCCCAATCTAGCTAGCTGTGCAGCGCCAACTACTACTGCATCAGCAGTTGAACCGGACGAACTAGAGAAGGACAGCGCCCCATACCAGCGCCATTCCGAGAACATGGATACACCTTGTACCTGTATCGCTACTACCCTGCTTCGCTGAGTGCTCCGCTCGCGAGTCGACGATACAAAGTATCCCACGGGTGGGTATGTACGACGAACAGGCTTCTTGAGTGCAGATAAACCGTACTCATATGATTGGTTAACTTCTCCCGTACATGCGCAACACATACGCGATACATATTCTAACGCGTACCTCGATAATATTACGCGTTTTGGTTGTAAAAAATCCACGTTTCCACCTTCAAATCTAAATCGATCGACTTCTTCTTGGCGATTCAGCATTATGGTGTTTGCGAAGATCAGATTATGGTTTGGTTTGGTCAATTTCTATTCTCCCGGTCCCAAAAAATTATCAACTTCCAAAAAACAAGTTCCAAAACGCTCTAAAATTGTCCGAAAACGCCCTCAAGACGAGATTAGTTTCGGATTGGGTTTAGGCCTTTTGGGTTTCGAAAAGAACAAAATATCGCTGGCCAAGAGCACCCGAGATGACCCGGGCGAATGAACATTTCGCACGAGCAAGAATCCCGTATAATCTACGGCGCGTGCGCACAGCGCACAGCAGCAGCGAGAAAGAGGGCCACCAGAGGGCAGATGGTTTGCGTCACACAAGCTATATGCCAACAAGGCCGATGTCAACGCGAAGCGGCGGCGCGAAGTCCAGCAAAGGCATGCGTCCACATGCGGGGGAGGCTTGGCACGGTACAGCGGCATCGTCGATGCTGTGTGCTCTGCCGACCGCTGCTGCTGATGCTGCTGCTGCTGCTGCTCTGTGTGCTGTTGCTTTTCAGTTTTGCTGCAGAGCAGTCAGCGAAAATACTCTAGGGTCTGGGGCATATGCCCGCGCCACACGCACACCGCACATCGCACAGCACGCCCCACGCACTCACTGCACAACGTGCCCCGGTGGCGTCGATGTACACCCTTCCCATAACTGCGGTAGAGCGCACAGCACACACACGCAGCAGCAGCAACACGCAGGAGCACGTAGCAGCAGCAGCTTCTCGCATCGAAGCCGTTGGTATTCCATTTTCCGTCGTACTTCCATTTCGTTATTTGTCGCGAATTCAAATTCATAGAATTTTATTTCCACTGCAAAATTGCTTCAAAACCAAAAATCGTGATTTGGGTCTTCGCAATAGTGTTGTTAACCAACCAAAAAAATCAACATTTTCCTTGATTAAATTATGTGATTATTCACCCCCAAAAACTAATCACCGAGGCCGTGATTATTTGATTATTTTCAAAATAATCATGATTAATCAACCAACCCATTTTTGGTGATTAACCATGATTATTTTCGTAACTATACGTTTTTCCCTACGGAAAATACCCATTCCCGCGTGCAGTGTGCTGTTCTCGTACTGCGAAACTTCCGCGGCACTGCTGTGAGGTTCCACCAGTATGGTGCCAACTGTTGAAAAATAATCATGATTAATCATCCAATCCATAGTTGGTGATTATCTGTGATTATTTTCGTGACTGACTCTTCGCACCGGAAAGACATACATACCTACTACCGCTGCAATGTGCTGTGCCCGTACTGTGAGACTGCCGCGGCCTGGTGTGTGCGTGGTGCGGCGCTGTGCTGGTCTGCGAAGTAGCGACGCCGATTTCCTCGCATGAAAACGCCTTCCATTTCCCTACAAATAATCAATAATCGCGATTATTCACCCAAACATGATTAATCAACAGCTACTTGATTATAATCAAATAATCGCGGTTAATCAACTATCGGTCGCCCCGATGGTCTAGAGGTAACCTCGAACGCTTCTGAACGTTGATGTCTGGAGTTCGAATCTCACGTAGGTCGGACTTTTGAGTTTATTTGCCAAAATAAATAAAAAACGGAATCAACTGCTGAGAGCGCCAATAAATAGTAGCGTGGGTAGGCACAATTCGATGCGAGTCGACGAGGGAAGGAAATGCTGAAGTCTTCTCGCGATAAAAATGCAAGGCAAGAACCGTAGTGGGGGAGGAGGGGGAGGAGCCTACTTTGTGACCCCGGATCTGAGTTACGACCAGGGAGGAGAGAGAAAGGAAGGGCGAAGATAATAAATGGGATGGACAAAAAAAAAGAAAAATAAAAAAAAACACGGAAATGTCAAAATAATCAATAATTTAATCAAGCCCTTTTTTTTGTTGGTTAATAACAACACTACTTCGCAAGCGTTTTCACATCAGATTCGGTTATGAAGATGGTGAAAAGCCTGGTTCTCAAGACCAAACCATAATCGGGTCTCCGCAAACACCCTATTGTGATTGACTTCTGAGCCAGAAACTCATCCCGCGCATGCTTACATGTGCATAGCGAGGTCAACCCGTCGTGCAGGGGGCACAACTCTCTTGAAATATTTTGTGATTGTGAAGAACACACTTGGCGATTTCGTCTGAAAAAAAACGCATTTCCATCCTCAATTATAAATCAATCCTCAATTGGCATGATCCGCTGTTGACTAGTGCTAAACGCAATTTCACTGGAGCTCTACCAACCGCCACGAGGGGGAATACAAGTCTTGAAAAGCAGGGCCGCACGCCACATGCAGAATGTTATTCACGAAAAAAAGGTGATGATAGGACTCGTGGTCTTGGGGCAAGCCAAAAGACCTACCAGGTACGTAGCATCGTTGGAAACAATCTCAATAATTCATGGACCTCTCACTTGCTCGAGTCCACAGCAGACGAGAAGGAGCACAACGTCAAGCGGCACTAGCGATGCGGTAGGCCGTTGTAGTCAGCCGTGCTAGCTCCAAGAAAGATACGAAGGTTTCCAGGTACCAGGTGCTAGCTGTTGTAGCGCTAGGTGTATCTGGGTGGGTGAATTTCCTCCTTGTGTTATGGTACTGCTGGCATGATGTGGAAACGCCTGGTAAATACCTGGTATCAGGTATAATAATCGTATTGGTAGTACTTGGAAGGCGGTATCTTAGATGGGAACCAGGGATGGTTCCCGATGGCTTTTAGCCATCTCACCTGCCTTCTCAGTCGTTCATCACGCGAAAACGGAATAAACCTGCTCTTCTTCTATCTCTACGCAAACAGCACACGTGAGTACCAACGAGTACCCGTTCCATAGGCTGACCTGGCTAGGGATACCCTGTCCTCTTATACCTAGCTTCNGTACCTGGTATCTCACAGCACACTACAGACAACACAGAGATACTCGTAGAATAGAGACAGGATACTGCTACGTATATGTTGATACCAACAAGGAGATCGACGAGAGCAGAGATGCGATGGGATAGATAAGGTGTGGTTATGTGCCCAGAAGGGTCGCCACCACAGCCAGAGAGATACAGTAGATGCTTCCACCTGGCGTGGGTCACGCGTGTATCCCCCTTTGGCTAGACCTATAGGCCCACACACGACCTCGCCGGGTGAGGTATCTCAAAGCATCAGCAAACAAACACAGAGTAGGTAACTCAACGCGTATGGATCTTTATGTACTATTACACGAGTATGAGGTTGGTTGCAGCAGTATTCTGGGAGCACACAGCGAAGAACCGAAGAAGCCTGTCGACCTCCGAACTGCGCATAGAAACACCCCAGGATGTGAGAAATATATGCCGAGTGTTTACGCCTAGCGTCGACCACGCGCGCGTCCGGCTAGAGGCTCCCAAGCGCATTCGTTCATAGTCACCAGCAATGCGTTGTCGGGTTGAGGTGTTCGATTTGAAGCTGGTCTGAATTTCACAGAGAGAACTAAAAATCAAATTATTTCTTGATTTCGACAGAATATGATCCCGCACATATTCTTTATCCCGAAGTCGAAGAATTATCTGTTAGAAGTCACTCTCTTCTACGAGGTATTCGCCTTAGGTGCCCGAATACGACGGCCCAAAGCATTGGTGGTGTGTGCTTCTTCCTGTCTGCTGTGGATTTGAAGATGTGAGGCCCGCAACATTGTGGAGCTTGTTTACAATCAAGCCCTGATCAAGCGTACAGTATTTTATACCAGGTACCTGGTAGTGGGTTATTGTGTTTTTCACCGCTGCCCAAAGCTCGCTTATTTTTTTGTCGTGGCGTGGTGGTGAGGAAGTCAGTCTTATTCCGTTGGTGCTGCTTGTAAATACAAGTAGGGATGTCCGACATTATGCTGAATGTCCCAAATCTCTTTCATAGTGATGGCCAGGCTAGTACGTACATGTAATTTTCATCGGCTGATCCTATATGTACGTATTTATCCAGCAGTACCACGTACGAACCTTCTGCATCCACTGCTGTCTCTACTGCTGCACGTGGTATCATGAACCTAAGGCGACCTATGCTAACTACTGCACTGTTGTTATCACGTTAAAACTGGTCGCGCAAAAGGTACACTGTAGTAGTCGGTGGTCGCGCAAAAGGTACTACTGTAGTCGGTGGTCGCAGGGCAGTGTTCGAAAAAAACTCTTGCGAGTCGTGTGAGTGGAAGTATACCTCAGGCCAAGCTCAGGCAGGTAAGAATAATACGAAACATACCGGTCGCTCCGGTGGCCTAACTGGTAGCCACGAAGCTTGTTAGCGTTGGAGGTCGGGGTTTCGATTCTCCTCGTATGGAGATTTGTATTCTCAAATGACACCAACTGTCGAGAGCGCATATTATAGCGTGGGTAAGCACAATTCGACGAAAGTTGAAGAGGGAAGAGAGTGCTGAAATCTTCTCGCGATAAAAATGCAAGGCAAGTACCGTAGTGGGGAGGGGGGAGAAGAGCCTACTTAGTGACCCCGGATCTGAGTTACGACTAAAGAGGGAGAGAGAAAAGAAGAAGGGCGAAGATAATAAATGGGATGGACAAAAAAATAAAATATACTATGATACAAAGTTCAAGGGTGTTTCTGCTGACAATGCCCGCTCAGTCTGGCGCGGTCTAAGAATTCGGAAGTGGTCGCCTGTGGGCATTTGAATGGCGCCTGTTTTTTTGTATTAGCGGGTTCTTCATGTTATCATTTCGCACTAAAACATGAATGATACAATAAAGTGTCTGAGGCAACCGACGTAATAAAAATCAACTGAATGCACATCCCACAGGGGTAAACCACATTACGTACCAGGACTTGAATATTATATAACACGAAAACCCGACAACAATAATAACAAAACAACCGAAAGACCACGCATCACTATTGTAATTGAGATGGTAATAGCAGAAGCCGGCGTACAACAGGGCCGAGCTGCATGTACAGTGCGCACAACTCGACGGGCTTCGACGATTAAAACGAATGCTGACCATGCCTCGCCAAAGCAAAACAGCCGATACTGCTGGACGTACCGTACGAGGGGGGGGGCGGTGAGTGTTTGTAAGGGGAAACGGTATGTAAGCGACATAAAATGCCTGCGAGCATCAGCAACATCACTGCAGTAATACCAGCCCAACGGGATCATCGGCGCTGCCCAGTTTGTGACCCCGGATATGATATACACAACTGAGAGGGTGTAGAGAAGAGTGTAGGGCGAGGATAATAGATGTGATGAATACAAAATAACACAAGTAGGAATCCCCTTGTATTAGACCACGCGACAAATAAAAACGGTACATAAGGGACCTCAATTTTGTACGCTCCGTTAGCCCACTATTATTGATGAGTATATAGACAAGGGGGGGGCGGTACGAACTCCAGTAACGGACGTCGGTGTACGCTGGCATTATATGGGACGGGGTATACGTACGTAATATAGTACTGCTGTAGTAAAGGTCCCCGGGGAAACTAACTGAAGCCTGCTGAAGGCTACGCATTGACAAAACAAAATGGTTGCTTATGTGGGAAGACCATTGAAATATTTCAGCGCTGTCGTTGACTGGTTGCGTGGAGAAGTGACCTGGCTGAAATAATTTTGGTAGCGTATGGTTTGAAGGACTTTGAGCGTTTTGGCGACAAAGACAAACGACATCTAACATACAACGCAGCACAATATGTTTTGTGTTTCCTTACGTTATACCTTCCTTTATATTCTGTCAAAATCGAGCACTCGCAGTGTCTAATGTACCAGCTGGGACACATCTAACATCTCAACCAAAAGGAAATTAAACCAATCCAAAGGAAATCACAAAAGGGAAAGATAAAGAGAAAAAAAAGGAAGGATAAACTGGAAAATTAATCGAACAAAGTAAAGAAGGAAAAGTTGTACCAAAATGTGACTTATGTGCAAATGGTGGTGGTTTTGACCTAGCATGCGTCAACCCAATGGCCTACTTATAGGTGTACTGGCGAATGCTACCATGAGTTGGTCCGGGAGTTCGAATCCCACGGGGGTCGGACTTTTGGCTTAATATTCCAAAATGTATATTAAACGGAATCAACTACTGATACCACCTAGCAATGTGGGTAGGCACGGTTCGACGTGAGTCAATGATGGATGAGAGGGCCGAAGTCTTCTTGCCGTAGAAACCCAAGGCATGGACCGTGCTGAGTAGGATCGAGTAAGAGTTTTTTTTTGTGACACTGGGTCTGAGTTACGACAATCAGCAGGAAGGAGGAAGATAATAAGAGCGAAGAAAATGTAACGGACGGGGGAGAAGAAACAGTATTTGCCTGACTATCGTCAACTGCTGGACCACTTAGCATCGTGGGTAAGCACGATTCGACGTGAGTCGATGAGTGAATAAAGGGCCGAGGTCTTCCTGCGATAAACATCCAAGGCATGAATCGTACTGGGGATGAGCGAGAAGAACCCTATGTGTGACCCTGGGTCTGAGTTCCGACTTCTGTAGGATGAAGAAAGAAAAGAAAGGCGAAGGAAATGTATGGGGGGGGTGTATGTATCTACTTATCGTACGGAAACCCGTGCTTAACGTCATTCACCACAACAGTACACAACTGCTATTATTGTAAATATCGTGGTGTGCTGGTAGGTGTTACTGCTGCTTCGGTGTGGTGGTGGTATTTTATGCGACGCTGCTGTTGGACGATTATCGCTGCATTTAAATATTTTGCATTAGCCAGCAGCAATAGAGTGTTTATGGATACCTCGGCCTCTGAGATACTTATATTGGTTTTTAATGCCAAGACAGCAGAATTCGTAGCATTTAGGGATGTCCGAGGAACCGCTTCGATGTTGTCGGCAATACTCAGCCCGTGGCGGCCAGGACTCGGCGTGGCATGATACCCGTTGTCCCACTGGGGGTGACACTCTGCTTCTCTGGCCATGGGGTAACTGCTCTGCCGATGCTGTCATTTTTTTGGTGCCGGCGTGCTGCTTATGATCTGCTGCTGTAGTTCTGCTAGCCATCCTGGGGGTGCCGTTGCGCTGAGTGATGTACAGCACTGTGTCACTAGGTATATAGGACCACCTTTCATATAATATCTAGTGCACTTAACTGTAATTGGTAGTGCTCTGTACACATTGCTCAGTGCATGGGGGCCAGGACTCGATGTGGCATGGGACCTGGTGTTCCACTGGCTGTGGCACACAGCTTCTTACTTCATGGGGCAAGGCGGTGCTGAAATGCTTTGGATCGCGGCACAACTATTCAAGACAGATTCATGGCATTTTATGTATGGATTACGCCGCACACCCACCCGGGAATATTGTCGTATCGAACACAACTATCAGCTATATATTGGTCGTTGTTGTACAGAAGCGTCTCTATCGGAACTGGTGACAGCTTCAGCCGGCACTGCAGGGTAGTTCAAGCGGAACATTAATAGTTTATACCACGTCCTAGGACTACCTGAGTATACCTAGGCTGAAGTAACCGCGCATCGCCTGACACCCACCATCACGTTCTCGTCAGCCCAGGGCGCTAAGGTTTACCTGATGGTGCTGAGCCTTTTGCAAAAGCTATACCCTGGGGTATATTATACCACTTCACACGGCGAACAACGTTGCAACGCGCAGCAACCACAGCCCCAGCGGCAAGACCAGCAGAAGCAGCAGAAGCATTGTTTCGGGTCTGTACGGATTGTGAAGTGTGGGTCGTCTTTTGTGAGGAATGGGCATAAATATATATAGTAGGGATACACTGCCGAATTTGGATTGGTACATCTTTACATCATGTCTACGACAACAGGCGGTAGAGGTCATTTCGTTTAGCCTCAAGTGAACGTAACTCGCTGGTTTTGTCTGAGCATTTCGTGGCGCTCTATGTTGTGATCACAATCTTGCGCTTTCCCTCGGCGAGCGCGTGGGGGTATTTGACCTGTGATGTATTGCTCACGAAAATTAAAATGACTGAAGTGTACTGCTGTTGGGGTGGCCGCGACTTCAGTTTTGCTTCCAGTCAGGATAGGTGAATTACGTCTCAGCTCTGACTGCAGAGGTCTTACCTAACGTTTGGGGTCAGGAGATGTGGATCCTTTGGTGCACGCCCGTGAGTATGACGAAGAGATATACGTTTGCGTGACGTCTTATACGATGTCCTCGTCGCGGAGGTTCGAGAACGTGGTTCAGGCTGCTTTTTTGTGTTTGTGCTTGTTTCATTATTTTAGTGTAGTTTGGCTGCTGTGGTAAGAACAGTAGTACCTACACACGCGTACCCGATTTTCTCCATTTGGAGTAAAGCTGGTTGAAGGAGATTTGCTTCCCATACGTCTGGAGAAGCAGCGTAAAACACGACAATTTTTTTTCCTCGAAGCGTTATCCGAAGACACAGCCGTCGGTGTTGCACTAGCTAAGCCACTACCCCAACCTATCTACGTGATTGTACTCAGACAAAATTGGGTACAGTTGGCCTGCTTTGACTGTCGGTGAAATCTAAGGTTAGATACGTTTTTTATTGTTTGCGTAGACCCTACTCAGACCGAAGTTAGCATATGTAGTTTCGACCCCCTATTTGACGTTGCAGAAACAACATATCCGCCAGTGGATCAGCATAAAGTGGCAATAATGGTCTGATTTATTTTTGCTCTCCGTCGAAGATAACCCCGGCCTCGAAAATTTTCCGAATCAACCAACCTGATTGCCTCGACCGCAAGAGCGTTATCGTCTTCAGCATAGTGAACGCTGTATATTAATATTTACTGTAAGAAGACAAAGGTATGGCCTGGCTACAGATGCAGCCGGAGCATTTCTTGAATGCGGTCACATGTGTGCGCCGTGGCAGTTGGATACGTTACTATCTGTGGAGCACGCTGTTGAATTTATGACTCTAGAGAGTCCTTTTGTATGCGAGAAGTGATTTCCAGAGGTGGCACTGAGCTGCCGTGGAGATCACGCGTTGTGGTCAAAATAACCTCTTTAGATAGAAAAGGCGCGTATGCAGGCTCAAATCTGTAAACGGTGAAGAGCGCCAGGGGAGGGCGTGACCTCTCCTGCCGTTTCATCTCGGGAAGCGGCAAACACTGCGGGTAATGGTACTCTTTGAGTTGATGTACTGATCGGCCGCCGGTTTAACGGCCACATTCCCTGGTCATCATTGTCGCAAGCTAACAGCCCTGCAATAGCATTACCGTCTCGATTGAAGTACTGCAGGTCAAGTATTCGGTGTATAAATATTCAAAACGACGTGGAGGAGAAACGTCATAAACTCGTCGCAGATTGGATGAATGCACTGTCCGAAGCAGTAAAATAATGTACCCGCCTGCGTAGTAGCTGCGTATTAACGTAACGTGCATGGTCATCTAGGTATGTATGGATCACAAACGCTTCAATTGAACACACGGTGCTTGTGAAAGAGTATCCTGTATAACATTAAGAGCGGCAGATGTGATACCACACGCCACGACAACTAGACCCGGGCATTTGTTATTGTTGGTTTACAACTAGTCTCAAATGTGTTGGTTAGTGGCTATCCAACAGACGTGTACCTTACCCTCATGGAGCGAAACGGTGTCGTCACTCACTCTCATCATGCTTAATGCTGAGTTACTCTTAGCATTGGGTCAATGGTGGTGCACCCCACACAACATTACCCTGGTTCGCGGATGGCGTAATGAAGACTAACTGCCATCCCGCTTAGATATGGTTTGAGCGGAGACAGATCGACCCGTTTTGGTCTCACTAGACCTGCCGCGGAATTCCTGAGTTGTGTGTTCGAAGCATAGTTCAAAAACGTGCTGGGCTTGCTGCCTCCGGGTCGGGACGACGACGCGCAACCACCACAAACGAAGTCATCTTTGGAATATTGGAGCTAGCTTACTGCAGTTGTAGCTGCTAGTCGTGCTGATTGGCACCCGGCAGTTCCATCCCAGCTTTTCTGTAAATTATAGCCAACTTCCACGTCAATGTTACCCGTACAGTGTGTAGTGTTCGATAAGCCAATGCCAAAAAACGCATGTGTCGTGTTCGTTAAGCCGCTCCTTGAACCTATACGGTGATGGAAATCAGTCTACGCTGCTAAGGGCTGATACTTCTGAGGGGGCATGGAGTGAATTGACACACGACACGGACTGAGACATGGAAGTGTGGAGGGCGTAAGCGTTAATTTTACCCATCCGCCGGAGGATAAAAAAAAACTAAACAAAAAGCTGCACGTGGTCTGCTTGAGTATCATCATCGAATAATATAGCTAGATTGCCGCCGAATTTTTTCAAGGGTTTTGGTGAAAATATACCGTGGAATACCACACAACGTGCGTTGGAATTGTAGACCGCCGCTAGCAACAGGGTCTACGGCTAGGTACAACTTTGTCGCGGTTGACCAACGTTGCGGTTGTTACCCCCAACGGAGACCTCTACACACGACGATCGCGCGTGAACTTTGTTGACTTTGGGGGCTGTCAAATAGTTTTTTCGTATCGATATTCTTGCCATCCGTCAGTGTTTACGTATGTGTGGATATATGGTACGCGTTATATATGTTATGGCCGTCTGTAAAATAAATCAAAAATTATTTTGGGTCATACTTATTCTAGCATATATAATACATGAATGACGATCAACCCAAACCAGAATAAGTGTGCCGAATGAAGAATAACAGCCGTAGTCAAGCAATACAGTTGGTGCAGTAGCAGCTAACACCAGCAGCAGTTGTCGGGCACGATGGCAGCAGCACCTCAAATGCATGTACTTACGTCGGAGCACGGCCCTTCGACGACAGCTCTTCATTGTTGCAGTAATTATCAGTTACAGATCGTGTATATGTGCTAAAGGGCCCAGGGCGGACCAACTACCGCAATTTATTCCCAGTGATATTAAGCTTACAGTGAGAAATTGAATAAACGGCTGTAATACTAAAATGGGGAAAAGGCACAACATATACCTGGTACTCCCTGAGTACTACAAAGTATATCCTGTGTGGCCAACAATACCAGTGGTGGAGCAGTATGGCAGTTGTAGCCGCTAACGTCACCAGCTGCAATGCACAGGAGAACAACAACCTACTAACCCCTAGGGTGAGCCCGACATCGACAGTCTCAAGTACCAAGGACGGGCGTCCATGTATGTAGGTGCTCTCGAGGGCTGTAAAGTGTGCGGGTGTTTGGAGATGTATTTTGGGTGTAGAATGTTTTATTCATCGTTCAGTATATAGCACGTGTGGTACACTGCACAAATGATCTGTATATACAGGGGCGCAGCTACTGGAAATGTGTTGAAGGAAACAAAGACGGATGGTCGTGAATTTTTATTTTGCCAAATGGATAAATGATAATTAGGTGCCGGGTGTCAAGTAGATCTGAAGCCTAAAGCAAGTAATGTCATGTGTCAGTCTGGACAGCCCGTCAGTGATGCGAAAACGTTTGTTTGTCTTCATACGAAGTATGCATATTGTAAGCGTACGTACCGTAACGATTACTCGGGCTGAAACCCTTGCGAGCAATTTCCGTGATATTTATAGACGGCGTGGCGAGGCCATCAAGGCTCACAAACGGATACACATGCTTAACACGACGAAGTAAATTGGCAAAGTCATCAGCCAACAGGATTTCGATCATTTTCAGACGAAGGAACCGGCAAACAATTGCAAGTATCTCATCATAAGAAAATGCTCAACTACCTTTCATCTCCAGGAGTAACATATGATACCATTAATACTGTAGTGTGTCAAAGAAGCAAAAGGGTGCCATTCCGAAAATGTTCGTACTGTTGTATATGTACGGACATAGTTACTACATGGTACATGATACGTGTAATACACTAAGGACTGCTCGTTGTGGATCTCCAGTGTACTAAACCGACAAGATGGACGACGTAAATGTGGCAACTGCAGCCGTTTTTACAGCCTAACACGAGCGTGCAGCAGGACAAAGAGAAATAGGGACAAACTCGGCGTGCACAGCCACCGCCACTGAGCGTCGTGGATACCGCACAAGACGAACGATCCTTCGTTGCAGCGATAATTCCCGCACCCTGTACATATTTCAGCACCTTCCCTCGGATGTTCCTCCCTCAACCCTGTGGCTAGGAATGCAAATCAGTACCTACGTGTACTCGTGAGCATCATGGCCTCGTCGAACAGAACCAGAAAAATATATATATATCCAACCGAACTTATGGCGTTCTTCAACATGCGCGGAGAGTGGGCCACGCGATGAAACTATATAGCTGGTGTATGTCGCCGATCTTCGTAGTACTCGGAGAATACCAAAGTCATGTGTTGCGGACGTCATACGTACAGATACCGCTGCTGCTATCATCACTACTACTACTACAACTCCTGCTGCTGCTATGTGTTCCTCAGCGATCAATGTATGCTGTGCTATTGTTCTGCTAGATTAGGTTCCTCTCTGACAAGAGGAGAAGGAGGTATCATCGGAATCCCCTAACTTCTGAACAAGTTGTTTCCTGCCTGTTGGAGTAAATCGCCTTAAGGAACCACTTATAATCAACTGGCTTGACATGTAAACCGCGGAGTCGTCGGCTGTCGAAGGACTATGGTGCACTAAAACACGTGCCCGTGGTGTTAATAGTATGGGTTGTTAACTGCTATGCCGGGGTACCATCCATATTTGTTTTTTGTGCTACTACTGTTCTGCTTTCTATTTCTTTGTGCTGTGCTTGGTGTTTGATTTAAGGATGATATTGCACCACAATACAGGACAAGACACACATTTATAAGAAACAGCAAAGCTGTCCAAGTTGAACAACTTGGTTGGAGATCTGGTGATTCCTTCAGTACCTTATTTTCATGGCCAATACTGTAAGGTATATATGTTTGCCTGGAAATCTCAGACTTTCTTTGTCGGTCGCGTTCTAACCCGGCGTCCTGTCCTGTATGTACGAGTACGTGCATACAAGTCCCACGGTATGCTGTACTACTGTAGGTGTGGTGTGCTTCCTGACGCCGAATTTGTGTAGTACTACTGTTTTTATGTGTTTCGCACTATTGCCGAATATCGTTGTATGCTGCATGAATACCTGAACCTCTTGAGCACGTTGCTGCTAAATAAAAAATATGGACGATTCGCCACTCGGGCTGATAGACTACCTAGTTTCGAGAATGTGTTATACATCCATCATTTCGGGTTTATACGGACACATGAACATAACATCCGTGAACTCGGTACCTTAATTGGACCCACACAACGTTCGAACTTCTTGAAAATGTGACAATACAACATATTATAGCAATGGTTAATATCGGGCAAACGACAGACGCTACGTGTAGCTTGCCAGGATTTGAACCAGCGATATACCACATCGGTCCATGCCATGATAGCTATGTCAGCCCGGCCTTGGACTGCGAGGCCCTCTACTCCGTGGTTGTTTACTGCTAAGCACTGCCCTAACGAGAGGTGTGATAGCTCCGCCGGAACCTAACTTGCTGTCTTCACGTTCCCTCGTGTTTTTGCCCCAGGTATTTAACCGCTACATATTTTGGCAACAATGGTTCGTTGTTTAAGTAATTCCTGCACTCGGAGAGCACTTTTCAATGTCGGAGGTGTAAAAAAGGCGGCGTACTGCAGGTAACATGCTAAGGACAGTATGGTTTACGTCAACTCCAGGCGTTGCTCGCGTGTTGCCTGCATGCGAAGCCCGAATTCGAATGACGAAGGTAGTAAAACGGCGGCGTACTGCAAGCAACATGCTGGGGACGGCATGGTCAACGTTTAAAGTAGGCGTTGCTCACATGACTCCTGCAGTCAACGCCCGAGTTTCAATGTCGACGGCAGCAAGACGGCGTTGTACTGCGAACAACACGCTGAGGACGGCATGGTGCCCATTGGTTCAAGGAGTTGCTCACATCCCTCCTGCACCAGACACCCGTGTTTCAACGTCGAGGGTAGCAAGACGGCGGCGTACTGCAAACAACACGCCAAGGATGGCATGATGAACGTTAGAAGCAGGCGCTGCTTACATGACTCCTGCACCAGACACCCGAGTTTCAACGTGGACGGCAGCAAAATGGCGGCGTACTGCAAACAACACGCTGAGGACGGCATGGTGGACGTTAGAAGCAGACGTTGCTCACATTCCTCCTGCACCAGACGCCCGAGTTTTGGCGTCGAATGTAGCAATACGGCGGCGTACTGCAAACAACACGCTAAGTACGGCATGGTGAACGTTACAACTAAGCGTTGCTCACATCACTCCTGCACTAGACAACCAAGTTTTAGTATCGCGGGTAGCAATACGGCGGCGAACTGCAAACAACACGCTGAGTACGGCATGGTGAACGTTACAAGCAAGCGTTGCTAGCATCACGCCTGCACTAGACGACCGAGTTTCAGCATCGAAGGTGGCAAGTCGGCGGCATACTGCAAAGCCCATGCGAAGGACGGCATGGTGAACATGAGGAGCAAGCGTTGCTCGCATTCCTCCTGCACTAGATACCCGAGTGTTAATGTCATAGGTAGCAAACAGCGGCGTACTGCAAGCAACATGCTGATGCAAACAGGATACCAGTCCGTAAAAGGCGCTGTTCGCATAACGGATGCATTTGGTTAGCGAACTGGGGTGTGAACATTGATGATATAGGCATTGTATGCGACAGCCATAAGGGTGATCTGTCGGGTAACCCCGTTTCTACCTCAGTGACCGGTGTCGAGTGGGTGATTGCGCGAAACAAGCGCGCTGGGGACTCGAGGGGAAGCGGCCGACCCACTACCCTCATCACGGTAGTCTTCAGGCCGGACTCGTTTGCACGGTCGGGACAGCTTGCAGCAAGGCAGACGATCAAAGCCCATCCGACGGTGCAGTGGCGAGCCCGCCATGTTCCTTTAAAACTGAGTGCACGTTTTGAAATGATTTCGAAGTCAACCGGGAGATGTTGAAACTCTGTGCAGCTGTCAGTGGGGGCTTCTGATTGCGAGCGTACAGCCTAACGTTTTCCCACCGCTGTAACTTACTAGAGTGTTATATATGGTATTTAGCTGTTGCCTAAAGTATTCTCCTCTTAAGATGAGATATTCCAGGCTCGCTGTTTAGAGCCTGATGAACCCAGCTCAGCATGATACAAGCATGAAGAAAACAGACTAGTCGGGTAGCCTAGGCTAAGTGCATTCTTCCTGGATAACATATCGTGCAAGCAGGAGAGGGTGGAAGTATATAATCATTCACGACGGATGGTACCATATTGGATAGCACGGTTTTGGCCGAAGTATTTATGACGGGACCGGGCCTTTCAACTTAGAAACTATCCGGTATCCCATTTGTGTCGCATATTTGTTTGTTTTTAAGCACCTAGGCTATGGATATTTTGATTGAGTTAACGTTAACCCTACATAATCTTCAAGAGTATGTTTGGGTGCAGCTATGGGGCAACAAAAACAAAGTGCCTCGATCAAATTGAGCATTCCCCCCTACCGTATCATGCTTCTTGGATACAACCGTCATTCTGCCTCCGGCGTTCGATTGTGAGACCGAAGGGATGCTCGGGGAAGTTGTTCCGACTCTGTGACGCGTGGGTCAACAATCACGATATAGCGGTAAACAATTACCAACCCCGAGATAGTACGCAGAATACCCCGATATTGTATGTTGAATAAGGCATACGACAGCAAGGACGCCACCTATGGAAATAGTAGTTTGCATACAATTTTACGAAATTCCATCCGCCGTAGACACGTACGCGTACACGGTTTGTGATATCGTACCCATATTACAGTAATGTAGTTTACATTTATCTGCGTACGAGGCCCTTCAGGGTACTCTATGGGGCATCCGCATTTCCTCTGTATCGGTGGAGGAAGTCTGTACGCATTCTTGCCAACAGGCTTGTTTCGCCGATTATGGTAGAAGCCATTAACGGGGAGGCCAGAGCTACAGCAATACAGTACCCGCTGCCTCTACGTGGTCACCAACACGTACATCACGATACCGCCACCGCAAGAGTAGTTGGGCACCTTTTTCTTTTTCCTGGTCGTATTATGTGCAATGCCCGCGGTGCGCTACCCCTGTTGGTACTGCGAAGGTACTAGCACGGAAGTATGTGCCGAAGACACATACATGCTATTTTAGAGGGGCATCATCGTCTTCTGTGGGCGTGGTACCTTTTTTAGCAAAATACCTCACACAATCCAATCGCCTAGGCGTACAAAACGCGTTTTTTGAAAACAAGGCCCTTCCGACGGATTTGAGTTAGGAACCCCCGTCATTCAGAATCACAATTAGCCCAAACATGCTAGCCCTATTGTGGAAGGCGTCCGTCCGAGAAAGGGTGACGATTACAGCATCGGATGAACGAGCCTGCCCGGGTGGCCGAGGAGCGTGTAGAAAGGACATCCTACAGCTTTCAGGAATATACCGACATACATGCAGTATTATCGTGGCAGCGGTAGTGATTCACGCTCTTGACGAGCCCTCGAGAACGAGAGCTTTCGTTTGTGCGTGCAGCTCGCTCTGATTCGGTCTGCATCTGGGTTGAAACTGCTTGTTCAACCCTGCTGTACCCCTGATTGTTTCGAGGTGGGGGCAGAGCTGGGTCTCCACCTTAGTCAGGGGAATAAACCAGGGCGACAACAGCTAGTGGTCTGGACTGTGGTCTGGCTTGTGGTCTGGACTGTATTTCGCCGGTTGGAGTTGCTGCGCCTCTACCTATATTAGTTTCCCGCTTCCGTCTGTCGCACAACAGCAGTGCTCATAGCGATAATAGCCCGCGCGAGCCACAGTCGTCGTGTCTGCGGATTCACACGGATGAGTGTCGGAATACTGTATTCCTTTCCATATGTATTTAGCCCTGCGCAAAATGTCCGCCTGCGGTATAAACAAAGCACTGTGTGCAGTAAGACGCTACCTAGCGTTCGTGCTGTACTACAGTAGACTGGCATCTGAAAGCGTGTTCAATATATTCGGTATCAAACCATTGCATCGCCGAGCATACCTACAGTAGTCGGCGCTCACTGAGTAGCTCATATAAATACTTAATACATCGAACATTTCGCATTCTAGGTTCGATTACCGACGAAAACGTTTTTCCGCTATCCCCGGAGAACAGGGAACGCGAGCGGCAATCACCACGATGAAAACATTCGATCAGAAGGTTGCACGTGAAATAAACCCCTTCTGATAAAAACAATGCACGATAGCGGGGAAAGGGGGGCATTATATATGACAAAACCAGGCATGCAAATTGTACCAGGTATAAAGGTTTAATCACACCGATATACCCAGTCAAACGACTGGGCTACTGAGTGACACGCTCACTGAGTACCTCAGTGTTGTTACACCATTATAACGCAAACACGAGCACACGCGGAACAATCTAGCTGCCCACACAAATGGCTTGTATAAATATGACCTGCGTGAGTGTCAACGCGAGGCAGACGCCTGTCTATGCGGTGTTTACGCCCAATCCTATCACTGCAGTGTCAGTCGCAACAAGGAGATTGTTCCCGAATTTTTGTCCTCGTTCCAGCTGTATTCCCTCCCAAACCATGAACTGCGACTCACAACGTTACTCTCATTAACCGTTACCGTACCACCTCCCGCGGCATTGCGCACTCCCCCCATTATATACGCTTCCGACGACACAGCGAAAAATACGCATCTCATGAACTGAAGCTGGTATTCATTCACCACAGTAGCTGCCGTTGTGTGCGTAGTATTGCCGAGACGACTGTACGGCGTTCCCGCCCAATGTTGCTGTCCTCCGTGGCTCGCAGAGCCTCCAGTACGAAGGTACCCTTTAGGTGTCCCTCGCCCATACATGCTGCTTAGATGCTCTGTTTGTTACGATATTTGTACCGATACTTGTTTTAGAGTGACCTAGATTTCTGAAAGTCTGTTTTGTCGCGAGTAGGTCGATGCTGTGCCCCCAATGAGTTTCGGTCTATGTTATTAACAACAGGATGTGTTGTACTGACAGGCATGCAAGCGCGATCGCATAACTGCGAGAAAACAACGGCTGCAGAATACACCCGGGATATCAGCGATCTGTTCCCATCTATGAAATTGTGTGCACACGGAATGAGCGGCAGATTTCCTTTTCAATATGTACCTTCCTTCAAAGCTTTCAAAAGCCCACCACACACGTTCCGGCGAAGTCGTGGAAGCTCCCACAAGCATCCATGGAAGTCGTGGAAGCATACACAAGGGGTTTGCGAAAGCTTCTGGAAGCTTCCAAAAGCGTTGATAGACGTCGCGTAAACTGATAAAAGCTTCGATGGAAGTCATGGAGAACACGGAAGCTTTCATAAGCTTTTTCCGTGGACGTAGCTGAAAGCTTCCATGAAGTGGTGGAAGCTTCCATGGAATTAGGTTATGGAAGTTTTCATGGAAGTGAAAAAGAAAGCTCCCATGGAAGTAACCGGAAGCTTCCATGGAACTAGCTTCCACGGGGATGGCGACAACTTCCGTGGGAGTACTCAAAACTTTTCGTGAAAGCTTCCACTGCTTCCGTGGAAGCTCGGATGGAAGCAGTTTCCATGGAAGTGATGGAAGCTTCCATGGAAGCGGTGGACGCTTCCACGGAAGCATCCATGGAAACGTCCCAAGTACTTCCGTGGAAGCTTCCATAGAAGTTTCCACCCACTTCCATTATAAAAGAAAATAATGTAAAAGACCCAGCCAGAATAGCCTAGACGCATGCCACGGTAGACCTTTGCGCCTAGTATTTCTTGTGAGGCTCTTTCTTTGAGAAACGCTACGATCCTGTGGAAATCCCAATCAAACAAACTGCTACCAGGAAAAACGAGCCGCCAATACGACAAACAGAACCCCTGGCCTACTTTATAAGCGTATTCATGACGTGACATATTGAAATACAAGCTCATGCCGGGTAGTTCTAAATCGGTCGCCCCGATGGTCTAGAGGTACCCTCGAACGCTTCTGAGGGTTGATGTCTGTAGTTCGAATCTCACGTGGGGCGGATATTTAAGTTTGTTTAAAAACTAAATAAAAAACGGAGTCAACTGCGGAGAGCGCCCAGTAGCGTAAGTAGGCACAATTCGATGCGAGTCGACGACGGAAGAAAAAGCTGAAGTGTTCTCGCGATAGCAATGCAAGGCAAGAACCGTTGTGGGGGAGGAGGGAGAGGAGCCTAATTTGTGACGCATCTGAATTACGCCTAGGAAGGAGAGAGGAAGGAAGGGTGAAGATAATAAATGGGATAGAAACAAATATCGAAATGAAAAAGAGTTAACGAGCGCCGTCAGCCCAAAGTATGTTTGCCGAAAATCTGCAGCCCCTATCGCAGTAGGCATCCAGCCGGCTTGCACCGATCACTTAATGCAACCATTTGCTTCTTTTCCAGCATCGTTTACGAGGTTGACGCCCAACCTACAGTCCACTTTGATTATATCCCAATAAAACACTGATCGTGAGGCTCCAATCTTTGAGGTACTAAGCAACCCCCCCACAACGACAAAATACTTTGAGCAAACGTCCAGGCATGCTTTCATCACACATTGGTATGTACGGACTACTACAGTATACCGATGTGGGCTGAATGCTAAGTTGGGCCCCATCGCCATCGCAAGGTCACAACGGAGATAGCTGAAGCGCCCTGAGCTTAGTTCCAGTTCACTGCCATAACATTTAAAACAAACACTCAGTTTTAACGCGGAACGAGGGGCCCCTGACGGCACCATAGGATGTCCTACGGGAGTCTCTCTCGCTGCGAGTCGTCGTTACAGTGCAGACGAGTCCGTCCTGAAGAGTGCCATGATCAGGGCAGTGAGTGGGTTGCTTCCCGTCAAGTCCCCACCGCGCCAGTTTCGCACAACCACCCACTCGACACCTGGCGTTGAACCATACCACGTTGTAGCCCAAAATATCGCTTTTGTGACGGGCGCAGGCAGTGGCCACACCGTCGGTCGGTACACCCCATGACGCCACCCTGGTGCAGGCGTCGTGTGAACAGCGTCTGCTACGGATGTCTAGCATGCCATCGGCAGCATGTTCCTTGCAGAACGCCGCCCTCTTCCTGCCCTCGGCATTGAAACGTGCGTGATTTTTACATGAGCCATGCATGCAACGCTTGGTGCAGATGTCTATCATGCCATCCTCAGCATGTCTCTTGCAGTACACCGCCCTCTTGCTACCCTCGACGTTGAAACTCGGGTATGTTGTGCAGGAGTCATGTAAGCAACGCCTACTGCAGACGTCTACCATGCCGTTCTCAGCATGTGTCTTGCAGTACGCCGCCGTTTTGCTACCCTCGACGTTGAAGCTCGGTCGTTTTGTGCAGGAGTCATGTGAGCAACGCCTATTGTAGACATCTATCATGCCGGCATCAGCATGTGTCTTGCAGTACGCCGCCGTCTTGCTGCCTTCGACGTTGAAGCTCGGTTGTTTTGTGCAGGAGTCATGTGAGCAACGCCTTTTGACGACGAGCACCATTCCTTCTTCAGCATGTGTTTTGCAGTACGAGGCCGTCTTGCTGCCCTTAACATTAAAGTATGGCTGTTCCTTGCAAGGGCCATGTAAACAACGCCTACTGCAGACGTTGACCATGCCGCCATCTGCATGGCGTTTGCAGTAAGCCGCTTTCTTGCTGCCTTCGACATTGAAGTTTGCGCGTCGTGTGCAGGAAGCATGTGGGCAACGCACCATTGTCGCGGAATACTGCGGCGGTGAAATACCAAGGAAAAAAACAGGAGGGGACATAGACACAGCAAGGAGGCTTAGACTGATATATCGTACGTGTCCTTACTGGAGTCACCGTTGAACCATTGTGAGCTTTTGACGGCCTCCTAGTGGAAGGCCGCATTGCAATGATCTCAGATATTTCGCATATAAAACACACTACCATGGCCTAGAACGATAATAAACGTCGCCAGTTCGAATTTTGGTGTGCTGCCGTAGCGCGTTGCGCTTGCTCCAAGTCAAATCGTCGAACGGCCATGCTAATTTCCCTTCTTGTTTAGCAAGCCAGAGGTTGTTTCTGTGATAGCTGAATGGGGTCCACAGAAATGTTACACGGGTTTCATGTGTAGTGTGCGCAATCACAGTCTATCGAAGGTAAACACAATACAATATGAAACAAACATAATATCAACGAAGAAGCAGTGTGTCATCGCTATCCCGACATGGGCTTAATGCGCATCAAGAGAGCACCGCGACAGTTTGTTGTGGTTCTGTCTCATTTCAGTGCTACGCACTAGACAGGTCACATATGTGGAGGGGCTGGTCGTACACCGGACAGACGCTGGGGTGACATCAGCGGTGGGTGGCAACCACCAAACTTAACACGTACACCGGGAGTACCCGCGCATCCGTTCCCCAGGGTTAGGTTGTTTCTAATACTCTCATTTAGTAGCATGGGCCAAGGTCAGGCACTACGCGGCAAGGCGTGTGTAACGCTAGGGGTTACTCTGCCTCCTCACACCGCACATTTAGACGATATCACATGCAGTCTCCAAACGCAGTCAGCACATAAGGTTGCGTTGCACGTGATGCACCGCCATCGATTGAGCGGTACGACGAACCCAGCACATATTGTGAGCGAGGTGGGGGACAATAACATGTGGCTCCTTCAGGGTAAGTCCAGCCTGACGCCGCTGGAAAAAGCCACGTGTGTTGCATGGTTCCCAAAAACAAACGCGTGGAATGATATACTATAACAAATTACTGAAGCTACTGTAAACTTAGCGGCCTTTGGTCCGTATCAGCCCCTGGGTCCCCGTGGAGCACTCTGCCACAAGGACTGTGCGTTGGGTCGTAGTTTAGACGCCGAGGCTCATATACACCTAGATGATATGCAGTCGATACGAACCAAGATATGCAATAACCGGCTTTCGCATATCGGACGGATGCTGTTTTCATCATTCTCCGTTCGGTATATTCAACTTACCTCTACCGCGACGCATGTATTACAGCTGATTCTCAACTGAGCATCAAGGAATTTAGCCGTAGGACAGAGACCCGGCGCGTACAGCAGCCAGAGGAGTACATCTACCCGTAGTGTTTGAATATTTCTAGAGAGGATAGCGTCACAGTGGACATGCTCACCTGGATCGCGCTTCTTCGTTTCGACATCTTAGCGACATTAGAGTTTTTTTCAACCTACTGGAATATTCTACATCACGACGAGTGTTTGTCAGAGCCAGTTAGTGCCGCCTTTGCACCTCTTATCACATAGGCAAAGCCTCGACAAATAGTATTGCAACACCGTGCCCTCCACTGAGGCCTCGAACGGACGTAGAGTACATTGTACGCCATTATTAAGTAGATATGTCGTTGTATCTGTACTCGGCCGGTACCCTGTCTTCTTCGATTCGGATACCCTCAGTTCACTGACTGGAGCATCTAAAGAGTTTCAGGTTCACTAAATGAGGCCCCCTGATCAGGTCATTTTGACGGCTCTGGTCGTTCGCGATGGCAACCACGAAAACACCAAGGGCTCCTCCTCCTTTATGCGACTGAACAGACTAATAGGTCATTTTTTAAACGAATTATTAGGGATCAAGACTACCGCTGCCAAGCTCGGCATAAGTAGGGCACATTCAAAAGCATCAAAACATGTATGACACAGCGTAACACTACCTTGCCATCGCTTGCGCCGATAGTCGAAACCTGGCAAATACCCCAATTTCCACCTAGGAAGCTCACGCCGACCCGTGTAAATGGTAGACGCGGGCCTAGCTAGTGCGAAAACACTGCGGTATTCTACGAAAAATCGGTGAGGAGAGCAACACACCACATTATACGCTGTTTCATTAGAGCCATGTTGTACAAAATCAGCTGTAACAATAAGCGTAAAAATAAATACAAGGAAATCGGGTACGGATGTGTATACGTACTGCTGCGCCTTCTACAAAATAAAAAAAAAACTTGGGTAGAGAGTGCAAGAAACACACATTCAATCGTCAGAAATGGTGGTTTTAAGTCCCGCGACGAAGATATCTTAGAAGGATCGCACGAATACTACTATCGCTTTACCATGCACACAGTGGTGCACCAAGAGGCCCACATCCCCTGCGCCAATCTAGGGATAAAAACTACAGTCGGAGCCGGGGCAGACTTACAAAGCTCAATACGAGAAAAAGAGGTAGTCGAGGTGCTTTTAGGGGCAGAACCTGTGTCTTCCGAAGGGCCGAAACGTTAGTTTGAAGCACACGGGAAAACATTGTACGAACCAATGTCGGAGTACGCATGATAATCCTATGCAACATGTAAGTGTTTACTATATTCCAAGTACGAAAATGAGCACGGGTACGATGGAGTATCACTGGAGTACACGCCGGTGTGGCTGCGAACGCGAATCTAGCGCGAGTGGATGGCAGTCTTAATTGGTGGGTTAAATGTAGCATTTACCTTTAGTAAAAACAGTCTACCAATAAGAATGAAAGTCATACATGTCTACACTGCTGTTGAATACCACCCTGGACGGTACTGTAGTATCTGTTTGGAATCTGATCTATACATCAAACGGAATATTTATTGCCGGCCAGAGCGAAGTTTCAACTAAGAACCCCACCGGAAAAGCATAATTCGAAACCCCCCTTCCCATATTAAAAGCACGTGGGGCGGAACAACTCGGCTTCCATACGGAGCCCTTGTAATACTACTTCGCGCAGAACGAATGTATATTACTATCTTGGTGTCGAGAGGACAAATAATTGGCATGCAAGATCTCTGCCGAGCGGGCACACTACCGTCGAAAGAAAGACCGATGTTGTGTTCTTGGGGGTGGCCTCTTAAGGTAATCGAGCAAGATAATCGGGGGAAGGTGGGCATGGTTTTCTATCGTTGGATGGTGCAGGCGTGCACACGATACGTGCACACAACTGCGAGCATCCCGTAGCGCTTTGTTTCAATGTACCAAATCAACTTTGTGAGTATGTCTCTTGAGGACACCTGTTTGTCCTCCATAGCAGTGGGGTAGAATACCTAGGCCTGATTCATGCTGTGAATTTTGTTTGTCTCGTATTGGTTCGTTAGGGAACTACTGTAAACATTCTTTGGGGTAGGTACCTGTAGGCGGTTAGAAACGTACGATAATGCATCTCGTCTACGGTTTGATATATCTTGCTCCTGATTGCTGTGTCAGTCTTCAACTTGGCCGACATTCCATGATCAGACACACTATTAGACGATTATATAACGTCGGCTTGCTTGACACGAGTATCAGCCAACAGCATACGGCATACGTGTATCAATTAGCGTTCAACGGAGAAGTACGAACTATACTTTAACGCAACAAGCGCGCTTTCAATCGACTGGCACATGGTTGTGAGCTTATCTCCCCACCTTTCTTCCTAGCTTGAGACTTTAAAGTTGTAACCAAGCCTTGCTTACTGTTCTTAGGTTGTAGTTGATATCCCCGTCAGCTCCAAGCTGCACTCACCTGCTGATAAACGACCAAGACATAACGTACAATGAGAGTCCAACGTGAGTTACCGTTCAGTGGGCTCGTATGAGAGCTTTGGCACAACAGAACCTCACGATGGTAGTCCATTGCCAAGTTGAGGGTGTGGTTTGCTCAAGAGGCAGAGGGGACAAGAGTGGAGCAAGGGTGAGCTTCCAGGGTGGGTGCGTGTTCGCTCGTTCCTAGACCACATCAAAATGCACGACCCCGAAGCAGCTTGTGACGATCCATCACCTTCGCCTTCTTCCCGGCCTTTTCAGCAGCTATTCGTGACTCTTTCAAGTGGACCGGCATTGGAACGAAGACATAATGAGTCTAAAGTAGTTGAACTACAGAAGCCGGACAGTCTTGTTCCTATGGGTACATTCGTATTTCCCATACCCCAAATACTCACAACTTGGGCCAGGCGGCACTACAAACTTTGCTGCACAAACATTCAAGTCCCGTAGCTACGCTATACCACCAGACACAGAGACTACCGGCTACGTGTATGAGTACACGTTATAATGCAGTCAGCTGCTACTTACTGCTGTACTAGATCGAAACGTGATATCGACCAGATGGCAGCACTACTCATAGATGGGCACTGACTACGTGCTGACGATGTAGTACGAACTACACGTATATTATCACTCTGTTTCATCAAGCGGCGACTAGATTATAATAACTACAAGGTTCCCCTCCGGGACATGCCTAGGGGAGTGGCGAAAGGAAGAATAGAAAACCCACCACAACAACACGCGGTATTGTATCATACGCATATCATATTATATATTACATAAATACGACGGTATTAAATATCTGCGTTTTTCGGTACATAAATGTTGACCTTTTTAGAACAGCACCTGCATGTTTGGGGATAAAGCATACTCGGAAATATGATGGAACCGCTACGTTTGACTCGGGCGTTCTTAGAGATTTCGTTATGATCCCGCTAGACATGCCATCATATTTTTCAACATTTAAATGTTGTGGCGCTCAAGGTAAGGAAGGTGTATCCCGCACAAAACCGAGGACTCCCGACAAACAAATATTTGAACATACTTGAAGCGTGGCACGCTGCACACACACGCGCGTGACACACGGCACACAAAGCACACGCACGCCCACGTGACACATGAGACACAGGGCCCGTGCAGTAGTTGTGGATAATATTTGCAGAAGAAGTAGAAAAGGATGCACCGAAGAAGGGGTTGATAACGTACCATACAAAGAAAAGTTGAAACCAAAATAAAAAAGGATCGCTGTGAGAATCGAACTCACGCCTTCACATCCACAATCGGGCAGTGTGACCATTTGACGATACAACCAAAAACTGACTTCCCAAACACCGGTACACTATTATTTGTCGCAGCGTGCGCCAGACGCACGAGAGGCCGCAAATACATACTGCAAGGCTCATGATAAGCTCGTGAGGGCAGGGCAAACAACAGGACATTGTTATTTACTGGTAGGTACGTACATAATAACGAGCGCCAGACGCACGACAACCCGCACATGCATCATGCAAGCACTGCAGCAGCAGGCAGCAGCGCAGAAGAGAGAGAGAGACGTGGTGGTGATTGCTAATGATGAGTGCAAGCCTCCGGTGGAGCAACCACTATTAGCCACAGAAGTACACGGCGGACCTACCACAGGAATTTCTGCTGCTTGTGCTTCTAGGCGGGGCTGTGACCTCGTCTGTGTTTGCTGCGTGTTGTCTGGTGTATTGTAGATTTCTGGAGTGAGCTCGGGGGAAACACAAACAATACAAAATATAAGGACAGTTGAGGTACTCCAATTGATCAAAGCGGCCATTTCATTTCGGGTCAGAGTGAGCGTGGGTCAGTCACACACATCAGCTCAGCAGAAAGGTAGATGGTGGATTAGGACCGCAGGCTCCGGTAGAAACAGCTAGCTACAGCAGTACAGCGCAGGTGGGTGTGTCACCCACGCGCAGTGTTACCTGCCGGTGACTATGCAGAGTTGTAAGGTGGTGCTCTCTGCATGTTCTTTTGTCTACCTGTGGTACACCGATATGTCTGGGCTCTCCTGTGTGTACTTATGATCAGCCTGTGAAAGAAGGGCAAACAACAAAGAATTTGTTTTTTACTGGCACGTACCTGCAAAAAAAGGCGTCATGCAGAAAACCAAGGAAACTGTTTTATCCACTCGCGCGGGGAAAAAACAAATTGATCGCCCGCGACGAGAACTACCGTGCTCGGATCGAGCTCAAACCTCGACCAGCGTGTCTGGACGGGCATCTTGTGTCGGCGTTCTTAGCGTGTTGCCGAAAAGTGCTCGCGCGACGAGACAAGTTGCGAAAAGTGCGAAAAATTCACAAACATAAATATACATACGTCGCAGTAAGAAGTATAGCCTCTGATACCTATCATAGCTGATATTGTGGTTACTAAGGTGGCGAGCAGCAGGTGTTGCCGACCAATAATAAAGGAATAACTTTCGCTGTGTTTTCTACGCCAACATTTTGCGACCATGCCATCACAGAAACTTCACCTCCGATTTTCAATAGCGAAGACCATGTGATTCATTTGCTGTTAACAATTTTACTCTCATGCTGCGGCTATCCATCACAAAGGACAACCGTGATGAACAAACATTGGGTGGGATCATCAAATGTCCTTGGCGTCCTCATCGGAGATCTGGTGGTTAATATATTGCGGGCGGCCAGCTGTAAGAACTCAACAGTTTGTTGACTCGATGTCGGCGGCTGTCCGTTTGCGTATTTCACGAGATGGCATTGGAACGAAAATACGTGGGCAGTGGATACACAGCAAGATGCATCAGTCCAAACGTTGAACTGGTATGACTTTGATATTTATTTGGTCGATGTTGATGACAATTTATCTTCCTGCTACACGATCCGTTGTCCAGAACGTGGGTATCGAAAGTACATATTGAAATGCTATACATAACGACTTTATGTACAAGACTTGGTGTATGCAGCCGGTGTTTCGAACGGTGTACACGCCGGTTAAAGGATTTGACTAACTTCGGGGCCCAAGCAACCAGCAAGGAACTCCATAAACATGATTTGTACGAGTAGAGCGCTTGGGGACGCGAATACAAGTGCCTTCACGGAGAAACATTAGGGTTGGGTCGTATAAGACTTGGTAATCTACTTGTCACCTGAAACATCCAGGCCATCTATAAAAGTGAGGTCTCTGTTTTACTCCATAAACATGATTTGTACGAGTAGAGCGCTTGGGGAGGCGAATACAAGTGCCTTCACGGAGAAGCATTAGGGTTGGGTCGTATAAGACTTGGTAATCTACTTGTCACCTGAAGCATCCAGGCCATCTATAAAAGTGAGGCCTCTGTTTTACTGCAACGCGAGAACTGCGTTCTAGATGGTGGGGAAAGGGGTGTATATCAGCAGTCCGGACCCACAGATAAGAGTATATCCATTTGTGGAAGCCCTGTGTTTGTATTGTTCAGGTCCGCGTCACGGAAGACATTATCGCGGCGGCCTCGTGGTTCCATCCACAAGGTCCCCCGGTGGATATTATTGTCTCGGCATGTTACGTACCAGCAGTAAGACCTGCCCCCGCCAGAGCACCGACCACCGACAAACGATTTGGCTACACGAATGAGGCGAGAGGCAATCAGATGTACCTGAGACTGGTCCTAAATATAGAGGGCACTGAACATGCCGCTAAATTCCGGCATGCACCTTGTATTATGTATAGATATGTTTATAAAATGTTTCGCACTTTTCGCCACTTTTCTCTTCGCGCTAGCGTTTTTCGGCAAAACGCTATATACCCCGACACGGGAGGCCCGGCCGGACACATTGGTCGAGGTTTAAGCTCGAGCCGAGCACTGTAGCTCGCGTGGCGGGCGCTCAAAGTTTTGTTTCCGCGGGAGTGGATAAGACAATTTCCCGGGTTCTCAGCATAAGGCCTTCCTTTGTACGTACGTGCCAGTAAATCATACTGTTCTGCTTCTCGTTTTTTGCCCTTCCGCGAGCTCGTGATGAGCACAGAATAGCCCAGACATATGTACCAGTATACCACAGGTAGACAACATAACATGGGAGCACAACGTTAAAATTTCGCAGCATAAGCACCAGCAGGTAACACCGTGCGTGTGTGACACGCACATGTGCGATGTACTGTTGTGGTCAGCTGTGATGATCGGCGCCTGCGGTCCGTACTCCACCATCTACATTTCTGTTCTGCTGTTGCTGCTTTGTGTGAAAGATCCGATATCGCTCTGGCCGAAATTATAAGGAAAAATATATTTCATTTTAGTATATATATACTGTTTATTTAATGTTTCTTCCCTGAAACTCACTGCAGGAATCCGATGAGAGACTTCAGACAACATCAGACAACAGGCAAATTTGGCAACACAAACAACGTCACAACACCGCCTATAGAGCATGAGCATCACAAGCAGCAGCGGACAACACCACGCGGCGTGCTGCAGGTCGAGCATGTACTGCTGTGGCTATTCATAGTTGCTTTATCAGAGGCTTGCATCCGTCAATCAGTCATCACCTATTTCCACCTTCTCTCGTCTCTGCTGCTGTGCTGTGTATGAGGTGTGTCGTATGTATGTACGGCGCGTTGTGCATCGATCTGTCGTGTGCCGTAAAAAAATATGCATGGTATTAATTTGGATCTTTTGTATTTTGGTCAAATGGTCTCGGTGCCCGATTTTGACTCCGAAGGCATGAGTTCGATCCTCGGCGAGATGTTTTTTTCCCTTTCCCCCCCCCTTTTTCCTTATGTAGTACGTACGCAGACACCACAGACAACCGACCAAACACGAGCACTGCAGTGCTACAACCAGCTGGCTACACAAGGCTATACACGCCTGCCGTCCGCCAGCACGACAAGAAGCAAGATCAAACGATTTCGGTAGTTTGTCCGCGTTGTATTGCTGATGTGGGTCCCTATTATATATATACTGCAGTTACTTATTTTATTGGACCCTGTCATCTGTAGGGCAGAAGGTCTCGGCTGCAGTGTGGTACATGCATGCATGCTGCCACAGGTATAACAACACTACTGGTTGCAGCTACTACTGTTGCTGTGGCGATTTCGTGAGCAGTCGAAAGCACAGCAGATTCACGATCGACAGGGTAAGGCGCTGTATATACATACCACTAAACTGGGTAATTGATGAGAAAAAACAACCCCTGCCAGCAATGAAGCAGCGCGATATCTATCCATCTTGTTAGATCGTACTCCGAATTCCGAATAATAACTGGTTGTTATTAATAGTAGAGGTTAGCGGTGCACGCCGCACCTTCTAGCCCCGCACACCAAAACTAAGGTATTTTCGACCCGACACAAAAGAGTAAGTGAGCTTCGATCCCCCCACTGAAAACCTTTAATTTTCGGTCCGCACACTATAATAAAAGCCAAGTCAAGTTGGACCTCCCGAACAAAAACCAAGCCTATTTCGATCCCCGCACCAAGTCAATTTCGATCCCCGACACAAAATCAAGTTAATTTTAACCTAACACTAAAATCAAGTCAATTTCGATCCTAATTCTAAATCCAAGGCATGTTCGATGCCCCGACACTAAAACCAAGTGTTTTTCAGCCCTGAATAAAAAAAACAGTCAACTTCCAGCCTCACACTAAAACCAAGTCATTTTCGGCCCTGACACTCAAAACCAACTCAATTTCAACCCCCCGCACAAAAATCAAGCCAATTACGACCCCCACACAATAATCAATTATATTTCAATCCCCCACACAAGAATCAAGTTTTTCCGACCCAACACTAAAATCAAGTCAATTTCGATCACATTTTAAAACCAAGTCAATTACGATGCCCTAAGACTAAAACCAAGTCAGTTTCAACCGCCCACACTCAAACTTAGTAATTTTGTTCACCTGTATGTTTTATCCCAAAGTGCAGATAGATGCTGTCCAACGTCGTACGTATTATGTGATACGCCCATGATACCATATCGCATGCTGAAGTAGGTTTTCAATTCGTTCTTGCGCCACTCCCCTACGCACGTCCCGGAGGGGAACCTTGTATTCATTAGGATTATTACGAGCGAATGCAAATTTCTAATTTTGACCAAGTCTCTCGTGATAGGGACCCCTCGCAAGATGGCCATGGCCGTTTTCTTACTTGATTAAAGTATTGATTTTGTGTGCACTTTTTATCAAATTCTCAGAATTTTATATGTTTGTCAGATTCTCAGAATTTTATCTGTCTACTGTCTACTACGATGTACTCTTTAACATTTCTCAGAATTTTGTCTGTCTATTACGTTATACTCAGATACTCAGAATCGTTATTATCTGTCTACTACTACGTTATACTCGGAATTTTGTTATATAACGAAGAATTTGGAATCATGCCGGGAATCGAACCCGGGATCCGTGTGGTACCACACCGCATTCTAACCCGTTACTCTACTCTCCTTAGGGCCGTTTTTAACGACGCATATTTAGCAAATAAATTGCCAAATTTCCATTTTTCGGCAAGTTTTACTTGCCAAAATATAAAAAAAACTTGCCAAGTTTCTTTCCGGATAATTGCGTAGCTGTTCGTTGGCAAGTTTTTGGAAAGTCAAATTTGATATTTCACTTGCCATTTGCGACCAATCACGCCTACCCAAGACCATGCAAACCACACGCCGTCGCGCTAAACGCACGAGCTGCAGCAACACAGGAAGATACCCATGGTTAGATGGTGGTACTGACAGCAGATGCTTGTGGCTGACGGCACTGCTGAAGGGGTTGCTGGCGCGGGTGACGAACCGCATATAGGCGTGGCACTGGTGCCGTCTGGGGCTGATGCTTAAGTTAATCCCAATCAAACAGCCGCCCCAGCTTTCCCAACACAACGAACATGTGGCTATGACCGTCCGGTAGAGCTGTCCACCTCTGGGACCTACGAGATATGCTTAGATCCGTCTCCAGGCCACCCATTCCTCGACGAGGGTGTCGTCTAGCCGTCCGATCCTTGCTGTAAGGGGTTTAAAAAAAACTGAAGGCGTTACGTGGCTCGAATAGCAAATCTCTTGCCATTTCATCGTGTTTGTCGATAGAAAGTATTTTCCAAGACTTGTCAATTTGTTGTTGCCAAAGTAGCAAGTTTTTTGCTATTTGCTCGTGTCGTTAAAAACGGCCCTTAGATATATTCATGTGCAGTTTTTCTATTTCTATAGTCGACGTACCAAAATTAGAAACTCGAATTCATTTCAGACCCCCCATACAGAAATCATATCATTCCAGACCCACCATACAAAAACCAAGTCATTTACAGCGCACTATACAAAAACCAAGTCCTTTGAGATCCCCCATACAAACACCAAGTCATTTCAGACCCCCATACGAAAACCAAGTCATTTCAGACCCCCCATACAAGATTCAAGTCATTTCAGACCCCCCATACAAAAACCAAGGTTTTTTAGACCCCGCATACAAAAATCAAGTCATTTCAGACCCCCCATACAAAAACCAAGGTTTTTTAGACCCCGCATACAAAAATCAAGTCATTTCAGACCCCCCTACAAAATTCAAGTCATTTCAGACCCCCTATACCAAAACCAAGTCATTTACAGCCTACTATACAAAAATCGAGTCATTCAAGACCCCCCATACACAAATCATGTCCTTTCGGACCCCCCATACAAAAATCAAGTCATTGCCAGCCCACTATACAAAAACCAAGTAATTTCAGACCCCCCCATACATAATTCAAGTCATTTCAGACCACCCATACAAAAATCAAGTTATTTTATACCCCTCATACAAAAATAAAGTCATTTCAGATCCTTCATACAAAAACCAAGTCATTTTAGACCCCCCATACAAAAATAAAGTAATTTCCAGCCCACTATACAAAAACCAAGTCATTCAGACCCCCCCAAGTGGAGCAGATCCTCATTGCCATGGCCTGCACCATCATGCACGTGTACCGCCTGAAGGGAGGGCAGAGGGGGTTCTCGGGGCAGGTCGTCGACGTTTTTTCCTGTTTTTTCCCCCGCCAACGCACACAAGTTGACGACAGTTACTATTAATAATATCCTGCTGGGCGAGTTCCTAGCGACAGCTATACTATATTACAAGGTTCCCCTCCGGGACGTGCCTGGGGGAGTGGCGCAAGGGCGAATCGAAAACCTACTATTAATATCAAAACAACAGCATGCGATATTGTATCATACGCATATCATATTGTATACCTGCCTAAGAAATCCACTTAGTTTTTGTGTGCTTCCTGTCTTATATTATGGGGGTCTGGGTTACGTATAATACGATACAAAAAAAAAAGTATACAGAGTCATCGCCAAGGATCGAACTCAAGCCTTCAAGCATAAAATCGTGCATGGTGACCGTTTGCCTATACTTTCAAATACGTATACATTTTCCTGTACTACACGATTACTTGTCGCGGCCCGCGTCAGACACTCGACAGGTCGCACATACATGATGCAAGCACAGCAGCAAGCAACAACAGAACAGCAGCAGAAGAGAGAGAGAGAGATGGTGGTGCCTGATGACGGATGCGAGCCTGCTGCGATGAAGCAACTACTAATTAATAGCAACAGCAGTATATGGTGGATCCGCCACAGTCACGTCCGCTGCTTGTGCTTCTAGCCGGGGCTGTGGCGTTGCTTGTGTTCGTTGCATGTTGTGTGATGTATCGTGGTATTCAAAAGCGGTCATTAATTTCCGGTCAGAGTTGGCGTGGCTCTGTTACACACACAGCAGCAGAACAGAAAAGGGTAGATAGATGGTGTGGATTATGGACGGTAGGCTCCGATAGACACAGCTAGCCACAGCACTACAGCAACATCAACAGCAGCAGCAGGTAGAAGAGTGGTGGTGGTGGTGGTGTCGTTTGGTGATGGATTGCTGGCTCCTATGAAAGCAAAACTATACTCGTAGCGACAACAGAGCATATCACAGATCTGCCTTCGAGGCGCACAGTGTTGTATCACTCTGCCCGGAAAAGTAACGACAGTTTATATATAGTTTTAATGAACAAAAGTTTCTTACATTTCGGGACAGCGGAGAGATTCGTACATGAGCATCGATCTGCAGGTATGATACCATGACTCGGAAAATCGCATGCTTCGACACAAGCAACTCGTCACGGTACAGCACGGATCTGAGGCACGCGCATGCATGATGTGATGGCTGCTGCTGCTGCTGCTGCTGGGCAGCAGGGTTGTAACATTGAGGTTGTACTGTTTGTAACACGCTCTCCGTGGTGCTGCTGCTGTTCGTGTATGCTCCCCGTGCTCTCGGCAAGAAACGCACAAAAAACGCACGACTGAACATAAACAGGGCCTCACGCAGCGAAACCCGGGAAATCGTCTTATCCACTCCCGCCGGAAACAAAAAACTTCAAGCGCCCGCCACGCGAGCCACAGAGCTCGGATCGAGCCCAAACCTCGACCAATGTGTCCGGCCGGGCCTCCCGTGTCGGGGTACTTAGCGTTTTGCCGAAAAGCGCTCGCGCGAAGAGAAAAGTTGCGAAAAGTGTGAAAATTTCACAAACATAACTATACATACAAGGCTCCCCTTCGGGGAGTGGGGTGTTCCCCGCGGGGTGACGCAAGCTGGCATGTCCCACTGAACAACCGAG
This sequence comes from Saccharina japonica, assembly GCA_008828725.1. Lineage (NCBI taxonomy): Eukaryota > Phaeophyceae > Laminariales > Laminariaceae > Saccharina > Saccharina japonica. The sequence goes on from MEHQ01000249.1 coordinate 202,615, forward strand.
CTATCGCCATCCAGCTGTAATCATAGAAAACGGGGAAACCGAGTACTCTCCATTCAGCGGTAATCGTAGTAAAACGGTTTTTGCTAACGTACGCGTATTTTGTTAATTTATAAGGAAATTGGCGGTCTTACCACACTAAAAAAACATGTTATTTTTGTCAAGAATCGCGACGGCAGTTTTTCTTGTCTTTGCCTAAACTTGTCATTGTCATAGTTTGTGAAACAATATCACGATCGGCGAAAATGTCACGTTGTTTTTCCTGACATGTTTCGGTTGTTAGACATGGCGGTATGTACCACAGCAAGCAGCATGTCGTTCTCGTATACGTACAGCAAACGGTAGTAAAATATATTCGCATTACGTTCTGCAAAAACAGTACCTGGTATATGCTAGCAGCAGTACAGCAAGTAAAAAGCAGTAGCAGCGAGCAGTGTAGCAAGCAGCAGCAGCACAAGCAGAGCTACTAATTGTAGTACCTACGTACCTGCAGCAAGCACCAGCACCAACAACTACCCGATGGACACAGCTAGTCACAGCAATACAGCGCAGATGGATGTGCCACTCACGCACGATGTTCCTCTACTACTGGTGTGGGCGGCAACGCTGTAACGCCGTGCCCTGTGCATGTTGTCTGTTGTCTATCTGGTACGAGTACATGTTTCTGCAGCAGTTAACGTTCAGCAATAGAAGCAGCACACTCCTGCTTCATGTAGCGTACGGCAAAGCAGTACAGCTAGCAGCTGAGGTTACTTACTTATTACTACTCGTAGTAAAGGGTACTACTACTCGTAGTAAAGGGTACATTTTCCGCCGTCCAAGGGAAAAAAACACAACGTTCTTGTGGTAGATTCGTACATCATACCAAAATGGGAAATAACCAAAAACGGGTACACCCGCGCCGGTAGGAGTCAAAAACGGGTACAGCATGGAATCGAGTCAAAACACCACATCCCACGAGCCATCACGGGATGGATTGGCCAAAATCACATCGTGCCCGTTTCTGAGGGGTAATGACGACCAGGCACACTTTTCGGCACCTAACAATACACTTAAACGTGTCCAGATTATGTTTGGAGGGCTCAGGTCCGGGTGGAATCGGGAGCAGGGTCAGGGGTCAGGGGTGTTAGAGGCAGAGGGTTCTGGCGGCACGCATGTATGTGTGTTTTACTTGGTCTCAGGGGGTACCTGAAATACACCCTATACTACAGCAGAAGTCATATTACGAGTACAGTAAAAATACATCAGTCGTATCATATATACGTAGGTGGATGGTCGTATCACTCCGAAGACGTACGTACCCAGGTGCGTAAAATGGTTGAATATAGTTTAAGTGAATTGTGAAAAAGCTTGGAAGAAAATGAAACAACGAAAGAGCGGTCTCAGACCCAGTGGAGAGCGAGGAACACTGTAGGCAAGTGGTTAGAGCAAAATATCTAACCAAATACGGTTGAAAGCCAAGCATAATAGACATTTACAGTTGTACCCGGGACGTTATCTCTCAAAAATGGGTACAATTTTCTTTTGGCCAATCGCGTGGCTCGCTGGGCGTGTTTTTTACTTGATTCCAGGCTGTACCCGTTTTTGAGTGAAAACCGACCGGGTATACCCGTTTTTGGTTACTGCCCTAATAAAAATATCATTGTAGTATGCCAGAGCGGGGCCGGTATATAGCGGACAAGAACAAATAGCAGTACGTATCTTGGGGCAGATGGGCAGGTACTGTAGGTGCAAGGGGTTGTTCCACTATGAAAAATTTCCTGTCCGGTCGCCGGCATCTGTGTGGAGCCCTTGTAGCGGCCCAACAAAAGAACAAAACAAAAAGCGGGGGCAGCACAGTAGTTCCCACCCACAGACATGACAGGACTCAACCGCGTATCAACCCACCCACCAAAGCATCCATCCACCCACCTAACCACCAACCCACCCAAACACCACGCGCTATAACAGTACAGCAGTACACAGTAATGCGTATGTGAGGAGCATGGGGCTGCTGTATTGTACTGGCGGGTAAAGGTAATACAACACAAATCAGGGACATCGCAGACACGACAGTACTCAACCACGTACCAACCCACCCACCCACCAACTCACCCACACACCATGTGCTGCATCAGTACAGCAGTACGTAAGTGAGGATCAAACTTTCGATCGATCGCACAACAACAGGAGTAACAACAGCAGTATGCAGGAATCACCACGTACTTATTGTGTAATTACAGCAGGAAGCAGCAGCAACACTGCCGTAATACGTCGTAATGCTGTAGAGTATGTACACCTGGTGTGTGCGCACGTTTGTGCGTATGCTGACATAATATCCCTGAAACAACACACGTACAACAGATACATGCTGTCGCTTTCGATCTATCGTACAACAATAGGAGTAACAACAACAGCAGTATGCAGCAGGAAACACCACTTCTTGTGTATCCACTACTTGCAGCAGGAAGCAGCAGCAACACTGGTGTACTACGTCGTAATGCTCTAGAGTACGCGCACCTGGTGTGTGCGCACATGTGTGCTTATGTATGCTGGTACAACAACCCTGAAACAACACACGTATATACATGATACATGCTGTCGCTTTGGTGCGTGCTTACGAGTTCATACACATCCAGCGTAAGCCGCAGCAGCAGCACTCTGTAGTAGTACCATTTCGAGTATCATCATACTGCGCCTGCTAGCTGTTGTCTCATGCCTGGTACGCCGCAATATAGCAGAGCGAGAGCAAGAAGCAGCACCACTCGGTAGATTGACACCCCTATGAGCATGACACTGCTGCTGCTGTGGTTGCATATGACGACGTAGAGGACGCATGATACGCACCAGGTTACCAGGTACCCTACATTTACCATTATGCCCGGAAATGTTACCACCGTTTGGATTTAAAAAAAAATACGAAACGTTTCTTACATTGTCGGACAAATTGGTGCGGTAAAAACTCGATGCGGTGATATCCCTCGTTTCGCAATTTTAGTCTTTCCTATCCGACGAATCGTGTAGAATGAGCTTCGATTCACTATCATATGATACGAAAGAGTGCAACCGTTTCGACAGACATGTGATGCACCAGCACACGAGCCTCACGTCCTGCGTGTAGACGTATGATACTACACAGCAGCAAGCCGCAGCAGCGTAGGATCACGAGTACTGCTGCTGTTTTCGCTGCTGTATCACGACCTGGTACGTACGAAGAGTATATGCATGATACGTACCTGTATACTTCAACACGTACGTGCTTGTTGTAGTTCGAAAGGTGTACAGTCTACGAGTACAGCAGCACAGTGTGTGCGAACGGAAACCAGTGTTGCGCGGGGAGATAAACACGTACCAGGTATGTATCCACGCAGACCTGGCGATGTAGCAGTATGCCATGAAACACACAAATACATCAGGCCACACTGCTGCACAGTGACCGATATGCCCCAACGCTGTCACGCTGTGCTGCTGTTGTATGAACGCATGTTCGAAGAATGGTCGACGTGTCGTCCGATCGATGCCCTCCTTGTTGTGGCGTGCGCGTGTGCTCTTGCTGCATGTGCCCTCTTCGAAACCCATCAAGGCTGAAGGGATCGTGATTGTCCGTCATGTATAGGGCTACGAACAGGCTACAGGGTGTGGCAAAGGCGGGGCGTTTTTCACAGAAGAAGCGGGTTTCACGTTGCCCTGGTAGGCTCGCCCGAGTGGGACGGGGTACCCCGCAAAACCGACTCTATTTTTTCGGCTTCGCGAGCGCCCCGCGCGGGCCACGGGCCGCGGCCGAGGGCGAGGCCCGGGGGGCGCGCTCCCCTGCCGGCCTCCCGCGGGCCGAGCCCGGCGCCGGCGAGCTCGGCCGCGAGGGGCGAGAGCGAAAACGCGCCGCCGGGCAAAAAAATCACAATCCTACTTTGTGATATATAGTACCAGACGCAATGGCACTGGAGCCCAACCAACCACCACGAGGGGGAATACAGGCCTTGCACAGCAGGGCCGCACGCCACATACAGCATGTTATTCATGAGCAGGCAACGAGAGTAGTCGTGGGGCAAGCGCAGACCTAACATGAGTTTTAGTCTTGTTGGAAACAAGCTCAATATTTTATGGGCCTCTCACTTGCTGAAGTCCACAGCAGACGAGAAGGAGCACAACGTCAAGCGGTACTCGCGATGGGGTGGGCCGTTGCAGTTAGCCGTGCTAGCTAAACGGAGTTTTGAAGGTTTCTGGGTACCAGGTGCGTGCTGTTGTAGCGCTCGGTGTGTTTGGGTGGGTGAGATTCCTCCTTGTTTGCCGCTTTTCCGCTTTTCCTCTGAGAGCAGAGCAATCGTCGGTTTGGTATTGATTGTGGAGGCCATATGACCAGGGGATGGGGGACGCGAACAAGTTTTTCGGCCCAATAAAACAAAAACAACCCGACAGGCACCACCAGGCACCCAAAAGTCGCTCTTTTCCATTCGATTTAGGTGCGCGTGTACGACGGCCCACAACATTGGTGTTGCGTGCTCCTTCCTGTTTGCTGTGGAGTTGAAGAGGTAAGGCACACAGCATTGTGGAGCTTGTTTCGAATCAGGCGCAATTTACACCTGGTACCTGGTGGTGGGTCTTTGGGCTTCTCACTGCTGCCCAAGGCCCTTATTTTTCCTCATGGCGTGGTGGTGACGAAGTCTGTCTTATTCCGTTGGTGCTGTTTGTAAATACAAGTCGGGATGTACAACGTTGTGCTGCATGTCCGAAATGTCCTTCATAGTGAAGGCCAGGCTCGCGTACGTACATTTGACAGGTTTCGCGGCGTTCGAGAATGCACGTACATTACGTACATGTAACTATGTACGTACCTATTTGTTGTACAGCAGTACCAGAGGTACGTACCTTCTTCTGCATCCACTGCTGTATCTACTGCTGCACGTATTATCATGAACCTAAGGTGGCCTATTCTACTACTGTTGTTGTTCTGATCGCGAAAACGGCACTACTATATACGTAACTGTAGTCGATAGTCACAGGGCAGCAGGGCAGGGTCCGACAAAAGCTCTGGAGTGGAAGAATACCTTACGTAAGTAAGAAAAATACAAAATACACAGAGTACAGGGATGTTGCGAATAGCGGCGCCCGCTCAGTGTGGCGGAGTCCAACACTTTGGAAGTGGGTGCCGCTGAGCATTTGAATGGCGGCTGGTTATTTTGATATTACGTAGCGGATTCTATGTTTTGCTATGTTGCCCTGGAAAATGTATGATACAATAATTTGTCTGAGGGCAAACGAAGAAGTACTATTCTCCGGTCCTTGGGACCGGAGACTCAGAAAGCAAAATTCCAAAAGTGTTCCCGATTTTCAAGATAATAGGCGTGACAAAAGTGGCCCCAGTTTTCAAGTCAATCAGCGTGACAACAGTGGCCCCAGTTTTCAAGTCAATCAGCGTGACAAAAGTGGCCCCAGTTTTCAAGTCAATCAGCGTGACAGAAAAGTGACCCCCTCTCATCATACCACGGGTACCCCCTTGTCCCCTCGACCCTCAAAGCCCGTTCTTGCGCACAGCAGCGGCGTCGCGACAGTTTTTGCACGCCTCGACAGCCAAGCACACACCATGGGCCTCGGCCGAGTATCGGCATCTTGGTGAGCGCACGTCGAGCACAGCAGCACGCTCGCCGAGCACCCCTCCAGCAGACCCCGAGAAAAAACTGCGACCACTGGGAGTTCCACATTTATTACTACTATTTTGAATAGGGGGCGGGGGTTCCTGATGGCTGTGGTGAGGCGACATGAAAGCACACCACGACGGTTGCATGACATGAACGCAAGCCACGACGCCTCGCCACCACGTGTATGAGTACATGCCACGCCAAGACCAACTGCTGTTGTTGTGGTTTGGCGCCGCGAAGAGACGCGCCGAGTGCGCTGTACTGGGCGTAGAACCCAAGCGTCCGAAGCCACGCTGGCTGCCTCTGGTCTGGCGGCGACACGCCGTGTGCGCTCGAGTCGACCTGTCTCTGGTATTTTGTATTTTGACACAACGAAGCATCCGAGCGTTGACTGACTTCTGCTGCTGTACTGCTGCTGCTGCTGCTGCTGCTGTAAAGTCTACGAGTACGGAGAGGCGCGCGCCGAGTGCGCTTCCCTTCGTGTCTAAGCCCGAGCCCTCGCCAGCCGACTGTAGTTTGGCGACGGAGAGACGCACCGATCGTCGGCTGGTCGTCGGGCGCGAAGCAACGTCGCTGTGTCACCATCCAACCCATCGATCGTGCTGCTGCTGCTGCTGTTGTTGATGCTGCTCTTGCTTGCTGCGTGGATAACATCTTGAATTTAAAGACCATGCCATTTTTCGATCCCGGTCAGATTTAGCACATTCTAGAGGCCGTTTCCTATGCGGTTCGATTTCGAGCTTCAGATTTGTATTTTTCGATCTCAAAAACGAAAGCACCGTCCTATGTACCTGGTATGCAGTCCGATTGTGCAGTATACTCCGAGTATCGCGTGCATTTCGTACTCCGAGTACTTAAAACTATGAGAGTACTGGCGGCATGAATACTCGGAGTACTTGGAGTATGAGCAGTACTGAAGACCCAAATACTTGGAGTACAAGGAGTACCCGCAGTATCGGACCCCGAAATACTCCGAGTACAAGCAGTATCGAGAGTGTTCATACCCTAAATACAGCAGGGTATGAGCAGTATCCCGGAGTATGGAACCCCGAAATACTCCGAGTGCATGAAGTACCTGAAGTATTTTATCTCCAATACTCCTCACTTTACTCGGAGTATTTCGGGTACGAACACTCTCGATACTTCCTGTTCTCGGAGTATTTAGGGGTCCGATAGTGCGGGTACTCCTTGTACTCCGAGCATCTGGGGCTTGAGTACTGCTCATACTCCAAGTACTCCGAGTATTCAGGCCAGAATGATACTCATTCGATTGCGATACTAACACTTGGACAAAACTTGCTCGATAATAATGGCCCTTTTTCAACACATATTTTTTAGTAAGACCGGAGACTAGCAACGCGAATGTTACTCATTCGATTGCGATACTAACACAAAAATAAGAGCCTACGGCGAATAGCAAAAGGTGCCTAATGTTTGTTTTCGACCATGGCGAATAGGACAGGGGGCCTAAACGACGTTCAATTACGACTAATTATCAAAAACAAAAGACCCCCAAAACATTTTCTCGCCTTTGACTAGAAATAAACGCGCAACAAAAATGTTCGCCTGCGACGAAAAATGTTGCGCACCCAAAAACTCGTGTTGCGCTGCGCGCAACCAGCCTCACGGCGACTGTTGCGCAAAACGGTTATTGTGACCAAATGTTGCGCCAGTGCAACAGCGCAACTCCTAATTAATGCCCTGGTCCACTAGGTGTACTGTTGTTTTTTTTATCGGACCCTGTCATCCGTAGCACAGAAGGTCCCTCCCTGCTGCAGTGTGGTACATGCACGCATGCTGCCACAATCAAATATTGACAAATATGATACCTGGCACAAGGTTTGGGGGGATCAATCAATAAAAACATATAAATTCAGTCAATCGCAACTGTTCCACTCTATTTATCTCTATGTTTTATCCCCGAAGTGTACGTGCAGTTCAACTTCTCAACGTCGTACGTACTATGCGATATGCGCATGCTATTATATCGCATGCTGTAGTAGGTATTTAATTCGTTATTGCGCCACTCCCCTAGGCATGTCCGGGAGGGGAACCTTGTGTTTAGGTATATTTGTGTCGAGGAGTTATTTCGCCCTCCGCCCCCCAAGAGATACAGACATCTCCGCTCATGAAGGCGGAATTTACTAGTATTATAACGCTGTACGCTGTTTTAGAGGCACCCCGGCAGCTGTGTCAGCAGTAACGATACTATAATCAGCACTTCGTTACTTCGGTCTCCAAGGTTCATGTACCCACCATACTAGTACATTAATATAGTCCCAGTCACCGGACAGGCCCGCGCGTAAGTCGTCAGTTTTGATGCTGCCATCGCTGGACGTGCGGCCGACATCGTAGCACGCATGGACGGACGAGACAGGCCCAAACAATAGGCACCACCGAGGCCTGTGTAGCTGGCACCAGCAGGTACCAAAACCAGCCCAAACATGGACCCGTGCATATTTCGGAAACACCTACTGTATATCGAATACGGGGAGTCGGATGCGGGATACGTTTCGTAGTACGAAGTACCCGATGCTGCTGACTGTGAGTACTGCTGCTGCTGTTGCAAATTGTTGCTTTGCGCAGTATCCACTGTACGCTTGCATGGCATCATTATTGGGAATCACGGGCACACGAGAATCATGGCCACATCTTCCCTCAATCACGGTCTAGACACTTTAACGGTACCAAACGATCTGCTACATCAACGTGCCCCAAACTATTACGTTTGTAACACCAGATTCTACTCTAGGCTACTGTAGCTACGATTAGGCAAGGGGAGAGGGGGTCGGCCTTCTTTAAACAATTTAAAGCCCAACGACCAGATCGAAGACCGAACTCAGAAAACACGACGCAGGTATTGCGACGCCTATCGGCGACGCTGCCTGCTTGCACTATACGCTGTGCGTACTGGGACTGTGGGAGGGCTAGACACAAAACACCTAAACAAACTCTGTCCAAGCTAACGAAGAGTGCGGGGTTGTAGCAATGCCGGATGTTGTGGTGTTTTTGTTCACGTTCAGAGGACGAAACGCGCACTATCGTGTACACAGGCAGTCTACCTCTCTGTACAAAACCCCGATTTTCAAAGCCAATATCGAAATGAACGTGAGCCTTTTCACGCAAATGCAGGCAGCAGGAGGTGCTCTTGTCGTTTTGGGTCCACTTACACATTGTGTTAGTATCGCAATCGAATGAGTAACATTCGCGTTGCTAGTCTCCGGTCTTCCCCTTAACTTAAAAAAAAGGTGTTGAGAAAGGGCCGCATTATTATCGACCAAGTAGTAAGTGTTGTCCAATGTGTTACCAGTAGTATCGCAATCGATTGAGTATCATCCGCGTTGCTTGTCTCCAGTCTCAATCTATCGTAAGAGAAGATTGTTGTTAATCAGAGTGTTGGAGGTGCTGATCGCGGTTCAAGCGGGAGCTGTATGATATGGAGGATGTCCCGTTTACTCTAAATGTGCGCATGCTAAAGGCCGCGAGGTGATGGAGACACTGCTGTACAGGTGTGTGACGTGGACCCTTGTCCAGGAGCACTTCGCTGAGCTCCGAACGGCACACCACAACTTCCTCATACGTACGGACCATTAGTTTCCATCGCCGACAACGCATCGACCATCTTATCATGTCGTCCGCCAAGGCTCTCAAGAAGGCATAATGCGTGAGCGTTGAGATGACCATCCGCAAACGACGCCTCCTCTTTGCGGTGTTCGTCAGCTCCAAGCAAGATAGTCAAAACACACCCAGAGACAAGCGATGGTTTGATGATTCAAGTCGTTTATTAGGGGTAGGAATAGCAGGAAGTGACAGTGTGCGTCGTCACATATATATGCACCCAGTCGTCAAGATCCACATAATCCTCAACACATAAAATCCTGAATCGTCATGTAACTGTTAAACTGAAGAGGCATCACGAACATGAGAAGGCCGTACAGCGCACGACCAATGAGCGGCTGGGGAGGGTGTGAAAATGATAGTTGGGAAATGAAATCACTTGCATTTTGGGTGGGCGGTCCGGACCGTATGATCCGAAAAAAATAATACGTGCAATCAAAGTGATCCGCACGCACAATGAACAAACATACGTACGCACCTGGAAAATCTGCCAAAAACGTAAAATAATCTCTCGGATACGCTGTACGCAGATACGGTACGCAGATAGATGCAGTGCGATAAAATACCAGGTGCGTATAAAGTAGCGGTGCCATCATCAGGCATGAGCTTTGCTCGTCAGATAGGCTCTCTCGGAGGGTGGATGTCACATGCACGCGGGAGGAGAGAGCACTCAGCACAGCGACTGACTTCTTGACGTGGGTCAAGCTTTTGTGTTTTTATCGGGGGAGGTGTGGTTATTACCGCAGCCATTCCTACTACTATGCACGTTGTATTTGGAGGTGATGCGGTGTCTGATTCTTCCTTGGTCTCTAAACGCTCTTCTTGGTACCACTCCGTCCCGAAATATAATAAATGTATTGAAATTAATATAACTACATTAAAAAGTTCCTATATTACGGGACAGAGCTGTATGTGCAATGCAGCAGCTATGATACCGAGCGGTCTGGATACCTGCCCTCTACCTGCCTCTACTGCTCATTGTTGTTGGCATAAAATAAGCAGCGTTTGAACTGCCTCAGGTATTGGTATGCTCTGCCTGTGTTCTGTGTGCTATACGCCAGCGCCAAACTACAGCCGGTATAACCCAAGCGTCCGAAGCCACGCTGGCTGCCTCTGGTCTGGCGGCGACGCGCCGAGTGCTGGCGTCGAGTCGACCTGTCTTGGTATTATTTTGTTAATACGTAAGTTCCTATATTACGGGACAGAGCTGTATGTGCAATGCAGCAGCTATGATACCGAGCGGTCTGGATACCTGCCCTCTACCTGCCTCTACTGCTCATTGTTGTTGGCATAAAATAAGCAGCGTTTGAACTGCCTCAGGTATTGGTATGCTCTGCCTGTGTTCTGTGTGCTATACGCCAGCGCCAAACTACAGCCGGTATAACCCAAGCGTCCGAAGCCACGCTGGCTGCCTCACAATGTACACGCTGCTCGCCCACGATGCATTTTCCCCGTTTGTCCCGACCTCCCCCGCATCTTCTCTGGTCTGGCGGGAGCGGTGCGCTCGAGTCGACCTGTCTTGGTATTATTTTGAAATTTGACACAACGAAGCATCCGAGCGTTGACGTACAGCAGTACAGGAGGACACCTAATAAGAAACAGGCTAATGAGGATTTAGAGGAAAATAAGAAATTCGGGAGTCGTTATCTTGAAATCAGTGTAGAAAGCACCCTCTCGCAAATACCAAATCGAGCCTGGACCATATTCCTTGTTTCTTATTAGGTGTCCTGTACTGTACTACTGCTGTTGTGCTGCTGCTGCTGTGATATGTACTCACACACGTGGCGAGGCGTTGCATGTACTCATACCCGCGCCAGCGCGACCTTCGCAGCTCCCAGATCATCACAACCCCCCTTCCCCCTGCGCAAACTATATTCATCACAGATGTGGAACTCCTCAAGGTCACTCAGTGCTCGGCGTGTTTGCGTGCTGATCTGCTCTGTTCGCGCTGTTGTCCTCGGCGTGTCGCGCACACCCCACCTCTGTTGCTGATACTCGGCCGAGGCCCATGGTGTGTGCTTGGCTGTCGAGGCGTGCAAAAACTGTCGCGACGCCGCTGCTGTACGCGCGGGCGTGTGTATGTGATGTCTGTCTTACCCCGGACGATGGCCTGGCGTTGTAATGTCCACTGACCTTTACTGCCCTACCAAATATATACGCATCCATACATCAGATGTTGCCCCCCAGGCATATCCATATAAACGACAGTGCGAGGCAAGTATTTGTTATATATTCATACCCGTTATTTGAAAATGTTTGAAAAGCACCAAGCAAACCGACTATTTGAAATATTTCAAATATTTTGTTACCACCCTACTGTAGTACCAGGTATCCATACATCAGATATTGCCACCCAGGCATATAAACGACGGTACGAGGCAAGTATTTGTTATATATGCGATATGGAGTTGTGCCCTCCCTGGCGTTTGTGCTTTGTGAACATGCGCGTTGTGCTGCAGTAACATTGGTTTGTGCTACTTGGCTAGGTACGATAATCTTGTACTTCTGCTGTAAGTATCAGCAGATAAAACCCACGAGACAAAACCCGCAAAACGCATAACAAAACTAGACAAAATACAATGACCGATATCATTGTACGTAGAGATAGACGAGACTCGCGTTCAACGCGTCTATTCATTTCTGTACAGAACACCAACTACAGTACTCGTACCCCCCCGCAGTTTTCCCTGTACGCGTGCGGCCAACTAGCTTTGCTGTGACACCCCCCCCCTTATATCACAGATAGCCGGGGAGGGGGAGGGTAGAAAGTAATCATTACGAATGTACACAAATGTACATCAACTCTTTTTCGGGGTTGATTTGATTGTTGATTAATTTGTCCAAATCGTGTTGATTTAATAATGATTAGTTGATTAATACCAACCCAATCAACTACACGATGATGTAATTAATAATCATGATTATCGGTTGATTATTGATGGTTTTCACGGTTACATCACAAAACGCCTCTTTTATATAAATACATAATCAAATAATCATGATAAATTTCAATAATCAACTAATCATTGATTAGTTAATTTGTTGTAATGTGCGCCGGGCGAATTTGTTTTTACGATTACATCACAAAACGCCCCTTTTGATTCAAAACTAATCAACTAATCATGATTATGTACTATACTCAACTAATCATTACTAGTTGATATATAATCAACAGTCAACAAGACTTAATCACATCACGTGATTAAAATTAATCACCAACAATATTCATAATCAACACGTGATTATGACTTGATGTACATCCCTAGTAATCATACCAGGTACATTTTTTCCTATTTTTTCCCACAGCGGCAGTACGAGCGGATCAATCTTCAGCCGGAAAATTCCAGGGAAATATTTCAAATATCGTTTTCAAACATCGCTTTCGCGACATGCTCGGTCCGCAGTAGACACACATGTGGAATTAAGCACGCCAACCCGTTCCTTGGCCGTGCAATAACAATTAAATAATAAGCAACTCATTGTACACCCCCCAGGGGTAAACCATATCACGTACAAGTACCAGCACAGGTATATTGTATAACACGAAAACCCGACAATAATACCAAAACAGCCGAAAGACAACACATCACTAGTATGATTCATGTGGAAATGATAGGAGGAGCCGGCGTACAACAGGACCGAGCTGCGTCTACCGTATGCACAAATCGACGTGCTTCGACGATTGAAACGAATGCCGATCTTGCCTCGCCAAATAAATACAACCGATACAGCTGCACGTACCGTAGGAGTGGGGGGCGATGGTTGTTAGAAGGGGGAAACGGTATATAAGTGACGAGGAATTCCTGTGAGCATCTAGGCAAGTGACGCCCTCCCCCGAAGACGTATGTTCAAGTAAAAAGCTGCACCACTTTATCGTATTGATACGTGGTGAGTTTGCTCTTGCTAACCGCGCCCCCCCCCTCTGTCCTACGACAGCTCACGCGCGACAAGGACAAATAGACTCGGAAGGTGCTGCACACCATAGTGTGTATATTGCTGCCGCTACACATGTGCGTCCCCCCCCATCGACGTTCGCAAGGTAGGGAACGTTACCCCCCTCTCTTTCAGTGCAACCGCCGATAGAAAGGACGCGGCGCAGCAACCTAAAATATTGCCTTCACGATATCTTGATTTGATCACGGTGCCCAAACAGCCTCGCTGATGGTACGTGGTTTTTTGTATGCGAGCGGCCCCTCCAGATGGTAATAACGAGGATCTTACCGCTGATAGGACCCCAACCGCCAGCCTCGCCCGCGTTTTGGACGATTTTTCGTTCAGGTAAGAAGGAGCCTGGACGCCGACCCAAGCATGCCGGATGCTTCGAAGATGCTTCTTCGCTTGGAGAGCAGCTATTTAAATCACAGAGATTGAAATGCCTCGTTTGATTGGCGTCAGATTTTTGGATTGTCGAATGCGACTTCGTTCTCTGATTTATTTTCGCGTTATAGCTTTTAGCGCCTCAGGCTCCGAGCATGTACTTGCTCCTAGCAAGTCCCACGATACTGCTGAAGTTCGTCGTAGTGTGATTGGTCGGCACCCTGGGCTCATGCCCAAGGTTTATCCGGGTGAATTGGCCATCGTGTCCACCCCCTTGATGTTTTAATGCCATACGGCTTTGAACGTTTTGGCTACGAATAAAACTCCCGCGATGAGCGGTGGAAAACTTTTTATTTTTCTTCCCTCCCCTGGCGGGCCTTGTTTGTTTCAGTCACATGCAGGCGATCGCTCACAGAGCAGATCTGCCGCCCCGTCGTCCCACACGGAACACGTGGGTTCGGCTCGAAAGCCTGCCGTGAGGAGTGTCGCTCATACCGACCATTATGAATCTGATCATATATTTTTTTCCTGTGTCACTGTGACATAGTGTGCCATGTTGCTGACCCTGATTCTACCAGTGACCCCCGATTGTGGACACCACGGTATCGACCACAACTTTTAAAACACTGTCCTCGATATTTTATCGATGAAGAGCTGCCTTAACCCCCAGCTCAGTAAACTCGGCGAAAACGATGACACCTGTCGTCGCTGGCAGCAGCACATGCGCTTTCGCCATCGTCGTGGCAGCTATGTTGGCGGCGAAAACACACTCTCGTCGCTTTCATCTGATCGTCGTAGAGATACCTCCCGATGCAATGACTTAACAAACGTAGTGGCAATACCTCGCGGAGGCATCACACAAGAGCCTTCGCGCAATAATAGGCAAGTTAACTACAACTACGGCCCGTCCACTCAAGACCGTCTGCTTAACCAACAGGGTGGCCAACACGCGCCCCTCCCGCTCGAACAAGATGCCCGACACGCAGAACACGCGCCCCAATCTCTAACTGCTGCGTACCAGTACACACCAACCCAACAATGGAACACCCCCGGCCCCCGCCTCGGCCGGTGGAACCTCTGGCATAGCTGTGGCACAATGCAAACAATAGTCTCAAAGCACACCAGCCGGGGAATTTCCGCCCAGGTCGCGGCTGACCGTCCAATAACGGTACGCCGCTCCTCCCAGTCTCGCATGTAGCACTTTTCGGAGGCAAAACGCGAAACGCCACCCCCCCTTTCAAGGATTCTAACGCAGGGCCTGGGTGTGTGTAACGCCACCCCCCCCCCCCCCCTCGCGTACTGTAGACGACTTGGAGAGTCGTAACGCCTGGCTAGTCGCCCCCATATTTCAAAGGATTGCAGCGCAGGGCCCGGGCGCGTGTAACGCTTCCCGCCCTCGCGTAAACGACAAAAAGTTGTAACGCCTCGCTAGCCTGCCCCCTTTTATAGGCACTTTTACAACAGGGTTCGAAAACGTGTAACGCCCCCCCCCCTCCTCGCGACAACGGTATCGACCGCAACGCCTCAATACCACCCTCCATAGGGATTTTACCGAACGGTCAGGGCGCGTATAACGCTGCCCCCCCCCTCACGTAGTCGATGAAGATCATAACGCCTCATTACTTCCCTCTGTAGGGGATTTACCACGAGGTTCGGGCGCGCATGTCGCTGACCCCCCTCTCAACAACGACTTTACCTCGTTCGCATGCGTCTCCTACTACCCCATCGCAAGCTTCTGCCGCAACCGGGTTTTTCCCCCCAGTTGTAGCGATTGCCTTGAAGTGCGGGTACCGGAGTCCCAGACGTAAGAGTATCATAGCGGCGCTCCGCTTTGCGTCTGCAAGCAAGACCGGTCGGAATCTACCACTTTGCGTCTTTGACGAGGAACGTCTCGATTTGGCTCATCCCGACGCCCCTTCTAAACAGCGTACGGCCAAAGATTCTTCTTCGGCCTCTGGTTTTCCACCAGCGGCCCACGAGCCGGTAGGGAACTTATTTCCCCCATAGGGTTCAAAAGCAGCTACACCCCTCGCCCATGACCGCGCACCTTTGTTCCGGACGGGACGCGGTGAGGCATTCTGAACGCCCAGCTGCCACCCTTCCCCCCGACAGTGCTGACAACACCTTTTTCTGTGGACACACTTAAATTGCCCTCCGCACAGGCGGAGGAACACTCGCTAACCTTGTCAAGGAAGATCGATCAGGAGGACCCCACTGCCCCCTATAATTATTCGGGACATGCAGTAACGACCCATCTAAGCGAATGCGTCCCCACCTCGGGTCCCCAGATTGGGACCCCTGAGGGACAAGTAGCCCGTCAGGTATCGCCAAAGAAAGACGACCCCTCGCGTTATCTGGGCAGCGTAAAAACGCCCCCCCCTCCCCCCCACTGGCTCACGCCGCGTCTACCGCCGCCGCGTTTGATGCCACCCAGGAATATTGCACCCTCACAAGAGTGTTTTTCTGGCAGCCGCCCTCTTTCTTCTCGCAATGGACCCCAATCACGATTTACCGTGGACGGTACTTCTTCTTTGTGCGCGGAACAATTCTTCGCTGCAGAAACAAATCGCCTCTTCGAAACCACGCCGCGCTTCAAAACATCATCCGCGTGTCCGACCTAAAACTATGTAAACGGTACGGACGCGAAGTACACGATTTTGATGCCGCCGTGTGGGAACACGAGCATGAAAGTATTGTGCTCGTCGGTTCCTACGCAAAGTTCGCCCAAAACCCCGCCATACAACAACACCTGCTAGGAACCGGTGCCGGCTGCTTGCAGAAGCAAGCCCTTATGATTCCATCTGGGGGATAGGTTATCGTGCGCATCGCGACAATGCCCAACAAGCCTTCCACATGGCGCGGCCTCAACCTGTTAGGAAAAGCCCTGCAGCTTGTGCGCCAGCGCCTCCGCGACCGCGCACAGCCGCCGTCTCGCCACTACTCTACCTCCCCCTGCGAAGCGCCTGCCCGCGCAAGGCTAGGATTTCATGCTTGAGTTAGACCCCTTCTCTCATCAGCGTATTTCGACCTGCGACACAACTACCGCTCCCTCCGGCTATTCCACCCACGAGCCGAATGTGCCGTCGGATCACGGTGGCAACGTCTCCTCTGTAACAATAACAACAGGAGGCACTACTCCGGTCGCTCAGACACTCGACGAGCAAGGACCTTGCTTGGTTGCTGGTTCAGCCACTATGGACCACTCTTCCTTCACAACGAAAATCAAAATCCACAGCGGCCACGCTTCCAATAAAGTTGGATGCGTCGCCCTCTTGGATACAGGCTCCCCCCCCAGACGTTCCTTACTCGCAACACCTGGGAGTACATGGTGCGATCTGGTGCAGCCTCGACCATCTGCGAGACACAACCCCCCCAGGATCGTGGGGCGGTTTTGGAAAGTCCGCACCCTTGCAGCCTTCTGTCACTGTTCACCAGAGCGTTCACTTCCTGCATGAAGACAAACTTACCGCGTCGCTCGCGGTCATGGCTTATATTGCCCCCCCGGAGGCCATCCAGGACGATGTCCCTCTTGAACGCGACAGGGGGATACGGTTTGGCAAGCGCTCTTACCGCACCTTGCCCCCGCGTCCACGCGATAATCGCGTTTTCGGTGAGCTCACCTTATCTCACCAAACCTCAACTGGTGCCGTCGCTTTGGTCTCCGACTCCTCGGCCCCTGCGCGGCTACCACCTTGTTTACGCCGGTGCAACGCCATATCGCTCTCACGCGACCAACTGCTCGTCCAACTTTCCCTGGTTCGCAGCAATGGAACGCCAGCTTTAGCCGGCAGCTACCTTGTGGAAATGCTACGCGGTTCCCCTGGTTTCTCCGTTGACGACCACCTCGTTGAAAACGGCCTTCAACAGATCTCGCTAGCCAGCACAATGTATCTCAAACCCAGCGATCTGCCCGGTACCTCCCCCTGCCCGCTTTTTGGCGTGCCTGTCGCATCGGTTTTACACCAGGAAGCCAGTGCCTAGACACCGCACCCCAACACCCCCAACGAACCTTTCATGGTCGTTCCAGGTCCTGTTACGCCCCCCTCGGCCGGTAATTCTACCCTGCCGACCTTCGCTGACCCCTTCGTCCATCATTTGAACGGAAACCCCCCTCTAGGCGGGCCCGAACTACCTAAGTCTACACCGGCCGATCGCGAGCCGCCCCCTCCTTTATTCGAGCGTTTAAACGCCGGACAACGAGTCAGTTTCCTCCAGGTATGGCACAAACTGCCAGCACATCTCCGAGAAATCTCGTTTGATTCCTACGGCCCAGGCTGGAACCCTCGCGTCATAACCCAGCTGGGAGACGCTCTCACCGAGTTTGCAGATAGCTTTTCCACGTCATCTACCGACTTCGGCTCGTGCTCCCTCCTACCGATCGAGCTCACGGTCCTATCTGGCCCCCCTCCGGTGACCTCTCGCCCCTACCGCGTGAATCCTGTAGTGGCCAACAAATTGATGCTATCTTGGACGAATCTCTCGCGGCCGGTCTCATACAGCACTGCACTTCGCAATACGCGAGCTCTGGGGTCATCATACCCAAGAAATCGGGCGGGATTCGTCTCACGATCAACTATAAGAAGCTGAACATCGTCAGCATCCTCGGACAGCTTCCCGTACCCCGGGTCGATGAAGTCTTGGACAAGTTGGGCAGTGACCGGATATTTTATCTCTTTGACCTGGTCTCTTCGTCCCATCAAGTCGCGATTCACCAAGACACGATCCCTTCACGGCGTTTTGCACGCCCACGCGCCTTTCGAGTGGCCTGTCATGCCTCAAGGAAGCAGCGCGGCACCTGGACGGTTCGTCAAGGTTATCAACGAGGTCGTCAAAGGCTTAGCCAACGTGGCTGCCTACCTCGATGGCGTTATCGTTTCTGATCCGGCCCTGCTGCTCACGTCCTCAACATTCAGGAGATTTTCAAGTAGCTGAGAAAGCACAAACTCAAGCTCTCGCCGTCGAAAGCGAAGATCAGTGGCACCGACACAAATTTACTCGGCCAGACAATCTCCCCCGCCGGCATTCGGCCGACGGCCTCCACGGTCGCAGCCCTCATGAGCATGTCGATGTCCCTGGCCCTCAACCAACTACGCCCTATCCTGGTAGTCTATCTTCCTGCAAGAAATTCCCGGCAGATATGGCCAAAGGGGTCTCTGACCCATCACCCCCCTCCTGAAGCAAGAGGTGAAATTCGTTTTTACGCCTGCTATGGACAACTATCGGGCGAAAACTCCTTGAATAACTCTCGGCGTCTCCAGTCTTGGCCTACCCGGACTGGGAGGCGATCGCCGACAACTCCCTTTTTCATCTACTCCGAAGCTAGCACCGATGGTTTTAGAACCACGCTCGAGCAGGAACAAAAAGACGGCCCTATCCGCCCTACAGTTTTCATCTCCCGCGCTACCCTTGAGTCTGAGCGACACTGGACCCCGCTCGATCTCGAGGCTGGCAGCATCGTCTGGAGCATCCTACCTCGGTTACCGTTGCCTGCGTTGGAAGACGACCATAGCGGACGCAGTCGTTCAACTCCATCCGACGAAGAACGCATATATCTGGAAGCCTCTCGCTTGATGACCTTCCTTCCGACTCTGAGTCTAGGCTTGGGTGGGCTCGCGCCCTCCACCCAAAGAGTCGGTTTGGGTGGGCTCCCGCTCTTCCAAGCTAATTTTCGCGATCTTCGCTAACACTGGGCACGGATGAGGATTGACGACCTCGATGCTCCCTATGGAGAATTGACCACTCGTGCCCCAACCTCTGTTTTTCCACGAGGTTCAAGCCGGACTCTCACCTCCAGCATACACGCGGCTCGCGGCCCCACCGATTCGGTGTTGGTCGTGCCCGCTGTACTGCCCGCGGCTCCCGCCGGCGCCGGTCAGAAAAAGATTTCCCCCGTGCCCGCTGTACACCCCCGCGGCTCCCGCCGGCGCCGGTCAGAAACTCATTTCCCCCGCGCCCGCTCCGCCCTTTACCCCCACGATTTCCTTCGGTGCCGCCCAGAATGCTATTTCCCGCGCGCCCGCCCAGCCTCGTGCCCCAAAATTCGAAATTTAGGCACCACGGTTTTGGAGAAAACTTCCTCCGCCCTCGCTTCTCAAATCGATTCGGTTGGCGTGGGTACAGACAATGTTCCCCCCACGACCACCATCCCACCGTTTGTTTTTTTCACGGCGACGCCGGGGACCTCAGTTCCCAGGCATTCCCTGCTCAGCTTCAGGCAACCTCGCGAAGCGCCAAGGCCAACCGTGCCCCTAACCCGGTCATGCCCTCGGCTCTACCTCAGCTGCCTTCGACTTCTCAGGCTCGCCCGCCTTCCCTCGTTCCGTCGGAACTTATCTCGACAAGAACTAGTCGGCGTCAAGCCAACGCCGCTGGATCCCTCAAGGCTGCAGTCAATTATGGCTTCGATCCCCCGGCCCCAGTGTCGCCACCGGCTGTAAAAACAGCAGCCACCGCGCGACGTCCTGCCAGTAGGCCACAGGTGCCCCCACCACCTAGCGAGAGGCCCGCCCGCCCTCCCTATTTGGCCCGCGCGATCAACGTTCCGTCGGCCACCGCCACAACTTAGCCTGCCCCGCCCTAGCTTGGCGCGTAAAGCTCGGACGTCGCTCCTTTGAACGCCCTTTCCCGAGGTACTATCCCCAGCGGAGCCCGAGTTTCGCGAGTCCGTCGGGCGGTAATCACCCGCTGATTGGTCGCGCGAAAAACGCACGGAACCATCATGTGATGCCGCCAGTAGATATCTCCTTTCCGGGAGCCCTTCGCCCCCCCCGATGATATCTCCCTTATATTTCATCCCACAAACGCCCCCTCTGTCGGAAATCCGCCTTTAAGCCACAAAAGGACTCATCCGCAGAGATGACGAAGGGACCCTTCTGTTGGTGCGTAAAATTACCTCCACCCCCGCAGCCAGTCCCCACACACCCAGCGGGCGTGCAACTTGCCTTATTAACGACGAGCCCACGAGAATTTACTTGCCGCTTCTCATGCGGTCGTGGATTATGCAAGCCTGCCACGCCAACGTCTCCGAGCGTCAACGCCTCCTGCTACCTTAGAGTCGCTCGTACGTTTTTCATGCTCGAGCACTCTTATTGGTGGTTGGGAATGAACGTGAGCACGCGATGGTGGCTTGGACATTGCCTCCGGTTCCAAGCGCGCAAATTGCGTCGACAGCCAGCGCGCGGGCCCATTTTGTCGCTCCCCTTGCCCTCTGGGCCTCGCTTCGGCCCCATCCCGCTTACGCCCAAATCAAAACCCTACCGTCCCCTTTTCACCGACAGTTGCAGCAGGCGCGCCGGTATGGACGCCGTTATGCTGCCGAGTTCACGGCCTAACACACAGCGTACATTCTGGTCAACAAGTACACCCCTCTGTGGGGATGCCCCGTTAGTCTCTCCGACAATGGCCTCCAACTCTGCTCCAAGCTGTCTCCTGCTATTTACCAGCCCCTATCATCCCAACGGCAACGGCGGCGTCGAGCGCGTGAATCATAACATGGCTCTGATGCTCGCTATGGTCGCCAACGAGCGACACGATGATTGTGACGCTCATTTATCCGCTCAACAGTTCAGTCTGTGCCGCCACCGGGTTGGCCCCCAATGAAGTGCACATGAACCGCCTCCCTCGCCTACCCCTCATTGTCTTCGAGTGCCCTAACGCTCGTAAACACAAAAGAAAACCTTGCTCGTGACCAGCTCGAATATATCGACCTGACCGTCGACCTCCGGCTACGCTCGTTCGTCCTGGTTCGCGAACAACCCTCTACATTAGTTCTCGCGTCGAACGCCGCAATTATTCGCTATTCGACGGGCTCAAACCACCCCCCATCTACGCCACGTACCAAGATTGGACCAGTCGCTTCCGTAGCACCATCCTCCCCGTCGGCCCCCACTTCTAGTACAAGGCCCGCGGTCATCACTGGTGGCTTGGCAAGATCTCCGCTCACACCGCAACAACCGCCATCTGCATCGTTCGCTTCTTGGACGATCCCGGACCTGTTAAGCTCAAGCTCTCTTATTCTCTCTACACTACAGCCATTGGAGCGAAGCGGAGTTCGTGATGCCTTCATACTCGCCAAGGTAGAGCCCTTCAGCATGAAATATTGCGCAACGTCGATTAGTCCCGCGAAGTCGAACTTGCCGACCACGCTGCGACAAACTGATTTTGCTGGTGTTAGTTAACTAATATAGTGGCAGTAGTTGATTATGGGTCTTCATAGTTTTTCTTTGCTCTCCCCCACTAAGTAACTAACTGCAATGATTGCCTTTTCGTAGACATCTAGGCTGGTATGCCTCTGCTTTTGTTCAGTTGATTGTTTTTTTGTCTTGAGATCCTGCTTCCTTTTGGGTATTCCACCTTGACGATTTCTTCACGTTCTCTTTTGGAATTGTTGTTTTTGCCGGAGATCCGCAACGTTCGTCGAGACCGGACTAGTCATACCATACCGCTCGCCCCTGCACTTGCCTCGGGTGTCGCGCTATTTTGTTCAATATTTTCGAATTTTGCTTAATTGTCGGTATGCCGCCTCGACGATTTCTTTATGTCATCTCTCGCTTTTTATGCCGGAGACCTGAAACGTTTGTTGAGTCCGGACTAGTTATGCCGTACGCCGCTCGCACCCGTATCCGACTCGGGTGCCGCGTTAACTGTGATTTTTCCTTAGTTTCGCTTTTCTTGCTGTTACTCCTTTTCCCCGCCTGACAGCCAAGCCCAGAGGCCACGTTGTCATCGGAAGGTATATTTTGTCGTGACTTCGACGTCCCTTATTGGCGATAATATTTCAGCCGTTGCCGGCTGTCTGTCGATACCAGGCGCGTCATTTACGATGGATCACGCACCCCCTCCTCAAACGCTTGCTCCTGTCTTTGCTTCAGTTGCCGCGTTTTTCTACTTGCCTATCTGTGTACTCACTTTTTCCCGCGTACCGCGCGCGACCGCTGTGACTACTTTTGTCCGGGCAAATATTTGTTTTCTTTCGGGCCATTTGCTACGCTGCCTCCCTTTCATGTTTAGGATTAGGCACCACGCAGCGTCTTTATGTTGTTGTTGTTGGTCCGTCTGATTTTTTGTTTTTAAATGTCATTTCTAGGCTTTCTCTACGCCCCTGCCCCCCGCCCTTGCATTTTCGCTAGGGTGAGACAGGCAAAGCATGCCTTATTTATCTGATTACCGTTAAAAAACCATTGTTTCCGCCCTCCCTTCGAGCTTGTTGGGAGTGCTGTTTTCTGTTTTACCCTCCACTTCTTTGTATTCGTTTCTCTTGCAGCTTGATACATGCCACTGTGTGCCTACGGCTTTTTTTCTCGCATGGTGCTGCATGGGTGATTATCACCTATATGTATTGCATGTGTTTCCCTTGCGCGCCCTACTTCAGCTTGATCGTGACATCCTACTTTTTCATTTTCGGATTTTAGTTTTTGGGTTCCTCCGCGCCACTCTTGACTGAGTGTGCTGCAAGTCGTTCCAGAAACTGTTTGGCTACCTCGACTATCGAGAGCCCTTCCCGTTGTCGGATTTTGTTTTGTTTTTTGGGTTCCTCCGCGCCACTCTTGTTTGAGTGTGCTGCAAGTCGTTCCCGAAACTGTTTGGCCACCTCGGCTATCGAGCGCCCTACTCTTTTTCCCACTTGGGCCGTGCTTTTCGTAGCTATGTAGTAGGCTTCTTTTTGTGTCACTTCGCACCGTTCCACAAGACCGCTTGCTTTCGGATTGCCGACGCGTTTCTTCCTTGGGTCAGGACTACCGTGCTGTTTTTCTGCCTCTGTTTCCCCCATGGCATTTAAAATACGCACATCGTTTTGTTATCTCCCCCCCACGGTAGGTCGGAGTTCACACGTGCTAGAACTCGTGCCGCCCCCTCAAACTCGTGTTGTTTCTTTTCATCGTTTTTTTTTCTCTCTGGAACCCTTTTCTTGCCAGTACTGAATGCCTGCGTATCCTGTGTTATAATCTCCGTGGTTGTAGGACCCCATTAGTCCCCTCAGGCAGATACTTTGGCGCACGTCGTAATTTCTTCTGTCTAGAAAGTTGTGCTCCCTACGTTGGGTGCACTCTTCGGCTTGTTGCCTTTCTTCAGCATGGTTATCGTGTCGTCCTTGGTTAAGAAACCTGCTTTCTGTAGGCGGAATATTTTATTTTTTACTGCCTTTCGCCTTGCAAGTTATAGAGGTGTGGGAGTGGGTTGGGAAGTACAGTATTTTCGATCCATTTCTCAGAATTTTCTGGATGGATTTTGTACCCTCCTGTTTTATATGCATCTGCATATACTGCCCTTCAGGGTGGGCTTGTGTCATGGTATTCATGATATCCCCGTTTCCCCTCTATTGTTGTGGAGGCGTTACTATTTATATATTCCTCTGAGAAGAAGAATACTTGCCCCTCCTGTGCTCAGAACTTCTGGAGAGGCAAGGAACCGCTAATAATATGAACCAAACACGTGTGAGTCCAAGTGATTGAGAGTAACCAGAGTGAACCTGCACAGTAGTCGGGCTTGCCCCATACTGCATAAACCGAGTGCATGATGCCGCGGCCGGGAGGCTGTGGCTTACCTTCACAGCAACACGTAACGTTTTATGTCAATGTTACGCACCAGCGGAAAAAAGTCGTAACATTACGTTACTACGTGATCTAAATTCCGGATTTGTGATAACATACAAGTAGTGTTAGTGCGTTACGATTTTGGCGGGCGATTGCATAACATTATGTTAGAGTGTTGCCTTGATCCCGTGATGACCGCAGTATACGTGTTACGGTGTTAAGGTAGGCAGCCCATAGCGAGTAACACTATGTTAGTGTGTTACCGAAATTCCTAGTTGCCATCGTAACACACGTTATAGGGATAACGTACATAGTCGATGAAGCGTTAACATTATGTTACCGTGTTACCGATATCAGCCCGCAGCGAGTCACGTTATGTTAGTGTGTTGGCGGAATTCCTACTTGCTGCCGTAACACACTTCAGACGGATAACGTACATACAGGTCCAATAAACGTGTACATAACACTATGTGTTAGTGTGTTAGCGCAATCACAATATTACGTTATCATTGTGTTACCGTGTTAGCGACACCAGCCCGTAACGAGCAATATTATGTTAGCATGTTACCTTATTCTTACTTGCTACCTTGGCACACTTCAGGCTGATAACGTACATGGACAACTAAACCCTTACATAACACTACAGTACGCGACACCAGTTAATAAGCTCTTAATTATGATCAGGCTGGAATTCTTATGTAAGGCAGGATGTGTCCTGCACCATTTTCAGTACGAAAGAGGTCATGTTCTTATTTTCGTCTGAAAATTCAGCCTTAAAATATTTACTGCCGAGTTCTTGAGTGCTATCGCGTACTTCATGTTGGTGTGTTAGCGGAATTCCTTGCGGATATTCTAACACACGTTAGAGGACTAACGTAAGTATGTATATAGTCAATAAAACGTTGACATGTTTTTGTGTTACCGTAGCAGCGGCAGCAACAGTCCGTATCGAGCGACGTATTGCCAGGCCCACCCTCCTACTGATGAGGGGACAAAGAAGCTCTGCTGCTGTAAATATCATACAGCAGTAGGAGTGTGGTGGCACTTATGTTACTAAAATATCTGTTGTTGTGGACAGGTACGAATCACAGGTGCAGCGTTTTCTTCTTCCAATTATGCCGAATATCAATACCGCTTTGGGGAACCAGGAGACACACAAAAAAATATACTTGTACAGAGGGTTCAAGGGTTAGACCCACAAGCCCAGCGTAAAGCGATCAATACTGATGCTTCTGTTCTGCTGCTGCTGTACAGTACAGGACACCTAATAAGAAACAGGAAACATGGTCCAGGCTGGATTTCTTATTCGAGAGAGGGTGCTCTCTACACTAATTTCAAGATAACGACTCCCGGATTTCTTTTTTTCCTCTAAATCTCAGCCTGGCTTTCTTATCAGCCTGTTTCTTATTTGGTGTCCTGTACTGTATGCTGCCGATATGTTTTGCTTGAAATAAAAATAAATAACTCAGACGGCACGTATACGTAGTAGATGATCATTCGCGTGGTTCAGCACAATCAGTATTCCCCCAGCGTGATGCATTGCATATTAAACTACTGCAGGTTCTGAAGTTGCGCCCATATTCACTACGAGTTAATTACTACACAGTAGTAACTACTGTGTTACTGGGATGTCAGCAACATTGGATAACACGGCTACATTATGTTGCTCCGCGACGCCGTTTTACCCCTATCACAGGTAACACATGTTAAAGCGTGGGAAGATCCAAAGGGTAACGTAGTAACATTACGTTGGGTTGACTCCGGCCCTCACGGTAACTCAGTAACATAATGTTACGCCCGGATTGATTATCATGGTAACACAGTAACATAATGTTAAAATCAGATCTTTACTGACAGTAACACCGTAACATAATGCTAGGCAGACCTCGGCATTTAGGCTAACACCCTAACATAGTGTTACGTATTGGCCGGCTAAGACTGTAACGTATCTAACGTATGTTAAATGTTACGTTATCCGACCTTAAGGCAATCAGACTGGGGGTCCGAATAACGTTGTGTTAGCAGTGCGGGACACTATGATGTTAGTGCTATGTTAGTGTGTTATTTGTAACACAATGTTGACACTCATTAGGAGGGTAACACAATGTTAGTGTGTTATGTCTAACGCTCCATGGACAGTAACATTATGTTATCGTGTTAGTAAATCTGCAGATATCGATCTGGGAATGTTAGAGTGATAACGTACGTGTTGGGTCAGAGCCTAACACTAAGTTAAAGTGTTTGTTGAAGGACGGATCACGGTTTAACATAACGTTAAGACGTGTGCACATTCGTGGGTTTCCAGTCGACACTGTGTTACCGCGTTACCGTGATTGCCCCTCCAGTGTTA
Organism: Saccharina japonica; assembly: GCA_008828725.1. Lineage (NCBI taxonomy): Eukaryota > Phaeophyceae > Laminariales > Laminariaceae > Saccharina > Saccharina japonica. The sequence continues at coordinate 229,044 of MEHQ01000249.1, forward strand.
ACACTGCTGTGTTACCGCGTTACCGTGGTTGCCCCTCCAGTGTTAACACTATGTTAGTACGTTGCCAAGCCCTTGTGTTAGGCCCCATAACGTAGATAAGTGCTATCCGAGTGTTACGTTTTCCGAGGTGTGAAGTATTTCAGCTAGAAGATTGTACCCCTGGTGTGTCACGCGCCCTGTCAACTCCCACAGACAAGTCAATGCGACCGTCAACTGGTTTTCCAGCACACCATTCGTGATGTTGACGCCCGACCTACTGTACGCACAGTCTACTTCGATTATCTTACACCGAAACACTGATCACGAGGCTCCAGACAGTGAGGCAATGAGCAACCTCTCCATACCGACAAGAATACTTTGGGCAGATGCCTAGGCCTGCCTTAATCAAACATTGGTCTGTACGGAGCATTACAGTATACCGCCGTGAATAAAATGCTAATTTAGGCACACGACATCGCAAGCCACCCACATTGATGACTAAACCGCCCCTGATGCTGTTCCAGTTTACTGCCATACACGTTAAAACGAACACTCAGTTTTAACGCGGAATGAGGACCCCCTGACGGCACCGTAGGATGTGCTACGGAAGTCTCTTTCGCTGCGAGTCGTCTTGACAGTGCAAACAAGTCCGTCCTGAAGATTGCAGTGATCAGGGCAGTGAGTGGGCTGCTTCCCGTCGAGTCCCCACTTCGACATTTTCCTGCAACCATCCACTTGACACCTAGCATTGAAATCGACCCCGTTGAAGCCCAACATATGGCCTTTGTGACTGATGCATACAGTGGCCACACCGTCAGTTAGTACACCCCAACTCGGTAACCTAGTGCAATCATCGTGTGAACAGCGTCTCCTGCGAATGCGCACCATCATGCCATCCTCAGCATGTTCCTTGCAGTACGCCGCCGTTCTGCTGCCCTCGACATTGAAACTAGGCACCGTATCGCAGGAGACACGTAAGCACCGCCTGGTGCAGATATCGACCATGCTGTCCTCAGCATGTCTCTCGCAGTACAAAGCCTTCTTGCTTCCCTTGGTGTTGAAGCTTGGTCGCGTCATGCAAGAGCTATGCAAGCAACGCCTGTGGCTGACATCTACCATGCCATCCTCAGCGTGCTGTTTGCAGTACGCCCCCGTCTTGCTACCCTCGGCGTTGAAAATCGGCCGCTTCACGCAAGAGTCTTGTGCGCAACGTCGTCCAAAAACATTCACCATGCCGTCTTCAGCGTGTTCCTTGCAGTACGCAACCGTTTTAATCCCCTCGACGTTATAGCTTGCCTGCGTCTTGCAAAACATTTGCAAGCAACGCTTACTGCGAATGTTCACCATGCCGTCGTCAGCATGTTGCTTGCAGTAAGCCCCCGTCCTGCTGCCGTCGACGTTAAAGTTTGCGCGTCGTGTGCAGGAAGCCCGTGGGCAACGTACCATTGTTGCCGGATACTGCGGCGGTGGAACACAAAGGGAAAAGAAAGAGGGGACGAGAACACATCAATGGAGTTTATATCTGCTCTACGGCCCTTGTCGTTACTGGAGACACCGGTATAGAGTTGCGGGTTTTTAGCGGCCTTATACAGTAGTTGAACGCATCGACATCGGTTATCATCGCCTAGAATGATATTGTACGTCCCAGGTTCGAATGGTGGTATGCTGCCGTACGGTTCAAGTTTGATGAAGAACAACCGTTGAACGATCATACTAACTTTGCTTGTTGTTCAGCGAACTAGACCTTGATTTTGTGCTGACTAAAGTGGTTCAAGTGAGTGTCGAACGGATTAGATGTGTAGTGTGTCCAACTTCAGTCTGTCAAAGACACAAGATAACATGAAAATGTGTCATAGTATCCAAGGAGCAGCAGTGTGGTTTAGAATCATCGCTATCAATAGCACGAAATAGGTTCAGTGCGCATTTAAGAGAGCCCCGCGAAGTGTTTTGTGGTAATGCCTCATTTGATTGGTACACGCGGGATAGGTCATTGCCGTGGAGGCGCTCGCAGTACTCTAACGATCGTTGGGGTAACATCGATGGTGGGTGGCAGTAAACATGCTTAACACGTAAACCTGCAGTAATATTGCGTCCATATGTCTAGGGTGGATTTGTTTCTGGTACTCTTACTTCGAAGACTTGGCCAAGGTCCGGCACCGCGCGGTAAGGCGTGTGCAAAGTTACGGGTCACTCTGCCTCCGCACAAACCACATGTAGACGAGATAATGCATAGCCTGCAGTACGGAGTCAGCACACAAGGTTCGCATTGTACGTGAGACACTGAAAGCGACCCAACCATACGACAAACCAAGCATAGATTGTGAGCAGGGTGAGGGACACGAATGTATGGCTTCTCTAGGGTAACGTTAACCTGATGCAACTGGAAATACCCGCGTGTGTTGCATGCACACGTAAACAAATACCTGGCATGAAGTACATAAACCTAACGCCTAAATCAAGTATTAGCGTCCTTTGCTCGGTATCAGCTCCTGATGAGTCCATGCGGAGCAATCTCTCGCAAGGACTGTGTGTTGGGTCATACTGCAGGCACTGAGGTCCTTATATGCCTACTAGGTATTCTGTCACTACGAAAGAGTACATGGATTTTCTTATTTTCGAATGTCGGATAGATGCAATGTGCGACGAGCGTACGAGCTGTTTTATCACTTGCCATTGGTTATATTGCATACTCAACTTATCTTTATCGGGACGGATGTAATTCAGCTAGCTTTCCACTGAGCATAAAGGGAAGGGGGCGTGGGACAAAGAGCAGGCCTTCGCACAACATTTATCCGTAGTATGTATTTTTTCCTCGAGATGGTTAAGTCCTCGTGGGCATACTCACATAGACCGCTCTTCTTCGTGTTCACTTTTTGGACACATGAGCGCCTTTTCGTACAACGTACTGGCATTTTCTACATCACCACAAGTGGTTTTCAGAGCCACTTGGTACAATTTCAGACCATCTCGTATCACATTGACAGGGCCCAGGCAACATGAACTGCAATACCGTGCCCTCCACTAAAGTCATCAACGGCCGTATAGCACATATTAAGTTATGATACGGGTGTATCTGTACTCGGCCGGTACAATCTCTTCCTAGATTCGAATGCATGCAGTTCATTGTAAGTAAAAAAGCTCTGGAACTTCGGGTGCAATATATTGTGTCTCGTGAGTAGGCGAATTCCGCGGCTCGGGTTGTCCTTGATGGGAAAGCAAGAAGACGTCCACGGCTCCTCCTGTATGCACCTACACAGGCGAATAGGTATTTTCTGAAAATATGAAAAAAACATCAAAACTACAAGTGCCAAGCTAAGCCGAAGTAAGACACCTGCAAAAGTAACCAAACATGTACCCCCATTTCCGCTCATAACGTTCACGCCTACCCGTTTGTATAGTACACGCTGGACTAGCTAGTGTAAAACTACTGCAGTATTCTCCGAAAGAGCGGTGGGGGAAGCAAGACATCACATTATGCGATGCTAAATTAGAGCCATGTTGAATGGAAACATCATTTTAAGGGAGCGTTACAAAATGAAAATGAGGAAATCGGTCACGAGTGCATACGTTCTGCTGCTCTTTATACACCATACAAAAACAACGTTTGAGTAGAAAGTGCAAAACACACATATCCAACGGCTTGGAATTATATTTCGACGTCCCGCGACGAGGACATCCTAGATTGATGGTATTAAAATGGCTGTCTCTTTACCACACTGGCGGCGGTGGAGCAAGGGCCTCACACCCCCTGCGCCAAAATAAGGGTTAGAACTTCAGTCAGGCGTGGGGTAGACATCCAAAGCCTCTAATACGATAAAAGTAGGTAGTTGAAGTTCTTTCACGAGCGGGATTGAATATAAAATTGAATGCTTCACTGTTTTCGTCAGCAATGAAACGCAGGTAGAACAACACGAACGCGTTCGGCAAGTGGAAGCGCAGGGCGCAGCGAACAATATTTGACTCAAACACATGGCCGGAACAGGCACGCGAGGTACGCTCACTTGGGGCAAAAAAGTAACTGCCTATGCCGCCTTTGTATAGCTCTACTATACAGACGGGCAACTACAAAGGTGGCAGCCTATCTCTATTTAACATGTAAGTCCTCACTGGACATGGTCCAGATTTCAAAAGCCGTACACACCACGTTCATTGTTGCTGCTGCTGGAGTTCGAATCACGTTTAACGCCGTTCGTCGTTCGAAGGTATAGTGTGGTACACTGAGATATGAACATGCCGAAAAAGGTGCAAGGAAAAAAAACAAATGTCAAGACCCAGGGCTGACGATAATATAATAGTAAGCACGGCACAGTGCCCGGTACATCCAAACTCGACATACCCGTGGAGACTTAAAACGTGGTGGCAATTCATGACGTCCATCGTGGACTACCCGGTAGTGCCGGATATTATGGAGATGCTTCTGTACAGCAGTACTCGTAAACAAAACTGGCCTTAATAGTTTCTTACGATACTGCTGTGAGTCGTGATGTTGCTGTGATACGCACAGAGGTTTTATGTCTGGTTTATCGCGCGCGGTTTAATATCGGGTTGGGAAACCGAAGTTCTGTACATCGTATTAGCCCCGGTGTCAACGTAGTCGCGTTTTGGGGACGCAACACTCGCAATTAGAGCCAAATCCAGGTTCTTACGCAGTGTAGTTGTACATTACCGAAGATTTTGCAATCGGGCTTCGTCTTCCCTCGCCGTCGCCTCTGAGATGTCATCACTACTATGCATTCGTGTCCGCCCCGCCCGCGACGAGGCATGTACGAGCTTATGTTTGGTTGGGAGAGCTTGAAGGGTTCAGAAAAGGATTCAGGTTTGAGTGCCCGAAGGTCCCATAGAGGGAATATATGAAAATATGTTCCGAAACAACACAATCCCTTTTATATAAAAAAAATAATTGGTTAAAGTTTGACCCTCTCCGCCTCTACCACCAATGTAGTTACTGCTTGTTGTAAATGAACGACAACAACCTGTGTCTTCCGAAGGGCAACAAAATGAATTCGGAACACGCACACAAAATATGTACGAACCAATGTAGGAGTACGCATGATAATCTTATGCAACAACTGTAGTATTCTTGTACGCTTTCACCGATCATTCAAAGTACTTATTGTGTTAGCTGAGGCCTCCTGCCCAGAGGCAGGAGGCCCTCACCAAGAATAAATCCCCCTCCGTGCTGAGTGCATACTCAGCGCAGTGGCGGTCCCGGCTATTAAAGACAACAAACGCAGAAAATACTGTCAATTACCGTCTTGCTGGGCGGGTGGGATGGTCAGAATTTGTTTACCAAAAGCCTCGATGGTTCGGCTTTTGAGCTTCTTGGAAGAGAATGATCTCGTGTGCTCAATTGTGATCCAGTAGTTTCGATTTATATTAGTAGAACCACATCTCTACGGACTGGTGACAAGGAAGGGGGGTCGCTTTCAAGTCCGACATTTTCAGCCGACCAGAGCAACTCGGCCGAGTGACTACATATTTCTTTGCAATGTCAAGCTTTTTAGCATTCACCGCCGAAGTGAAACGCATTGCCCTAGGCTTGTTTGTTACTCTGCGGCCACAGGTCAATTAAATTTCTTACTTCGAGTGAATTGCAGAGCCACTCGCCCGAGTGGCGTACCCTTTGCTGTGAAAATTGGGATACCCCCCCTATCGTAGCTCGTTTCTACGATCACTTCGTTCCCATTGGTTGACTCCCGATTGTTTCTGTAGTATTTTCGTACGCTTTAACCGATCATTTAAAGTAGGTATTGGATTAGTTGAGGCCTACTGCTCCAGTCAATGGTCCTACCCATAGTTGCTAGGGCTCTTGAACTATCAGTTGAGCATTTTGCTGGGGTCAGATAACTCTCTCCTGTCCATTCCCTCACCAAAACGTATAGTACAACACCTCAACCGCGGAATGCGCGCGGCAAAGCCTTCGTGAAAGTCTGGTCAGTGGTAAGTCGATGACTGCGGCCGGCGGAGCCAATGTCCCGCCGCCGTCAATTGTTAGGTGCACCGTCGTGCTTTAGATCGGACACCACCGTCGAAACCTACTCGTGGTCGCATATGTACGAACCAATATAGGAGTACGCATGATGATATAATGCAACATGCGAGTGTATACTGAACACGAAGCACAACAACGAGCACGAGTACGAGTAAATACGACTGGAGTACACGCCGGTGTGGCGCGAACGCGAGTACCACGGGCAGTGGGTGGCAGCCTTCATTGGTAGGAGAAATGTAGCATTTACCATTAGTAAGAACAGTCTACCAATATGAATGCAAGCCATACATATCAACACTGCTGTTGAATACCACCCTGGACGGTACTATATTCCCTGGTATATGTTAGGAAGCTGATCTATACATCAAACGAATTTTTATTCCTGGACAGAGCGAAATTGTAACTCATAACCCCACCCGAAAATCGAAATTTGAAACCCTCTTGCCCATGCTAAGAGCATGTGCGGGCCGGACCATATCATCTTCCATAGGGAGCCCCTGTAATACTACTTCGCGTAGAACGAATACATAACGATATTTTGGTGACGAGAGGACCTAGGACTGCTCTGCAAGATACCTGCCGAGCGGACACACCATCGTCAAAAGAAAGAACGATATCATGCTCTTGGGGGTGGCCTAGTGAGGTAATCGAGCGAGAAAATGGGGCGAAGGTGGGCATGGTCTGCCATCGTTGGATGGTTCAGGCGTACACACGATACGTGCGCACAACTACGAGCATCCGGTAGTAGTCGGTTTCAATGTACCAAATCAACTGTGTGGGTGTGTTTCTGGATGAAACTTGTTTGATCTCTTTAGCAGTGGGGGGCGATGTCTAGGCCTGATCAATAGTGGATTCGTTTTTTTGGTATTGGTATTTTAGGGCAATACAGCAGTAGGCATTCATTAATGTTCGTCCTTGTTGCCGCTTAATAAGTACTAGAATGCATTTCTTCTATGGTCTTCCTGCTGTTGCTCCTAACTGCTGTGTAGGTCTTCAATTCGACCGACTCTCTATGATCAGACACGTCATTCGACGAATTACGGTCTGGTGTTTTGAACATGAGGGTCGGACAACATCATACAGCAGACGTTTACCAGTCAGTATTACCCGAAGAATTACGAACTGAAGGTCAACGAAAGGCAATCGTCCTTCCAATGGTTTGGCACCTGATGATGAGCTTATCCGCCCACCTTTCGCCCTAGCTTGCGACTTGTAGGTTGTGATTGAGCCTTGTTTACTATTCTTGGGCGGTAGTTGACGACTTTATCGGCTCGTAGCTTGACTCGGCTGTGGATGAACGAAAAAAACATAGCGTACAATGAATGGTTGACGTTGTTCACTGTTGAGTGGGCTCGTATGCCAGCTTCGACAATATATTTCATGACCATGGCAACCCCATACCCTATTGAGGGTGTTTTTTCTCGGCAGACAGGGGGGACAAATATAAGAACAGGAGTGACTTTGCAGATGGGGGGGCAAGTGCGCTCTATCTAGACTACTACAAAATGGACGACCTCAGATTCCAGCTCATGGCGATCCTTACTATTCGCCTTCCTGCCGGTATTTTCTACAGCTACCCGGAATCATTTGAGGTAAACCGACATAAACCCGATGACTGAACTGACCTACAGTAGACGAACTACAGTTGCACGATATTCCCCTGCCTGAGCGTACATATAGGTATTCCCCGTACCTCAAGAACTCCCGGCTTGGTCCAGGGTGCACTGGAAATCATATCAGCACAAAGTTGAGGTCACGTAGCTATGCCCTGCCACCAAAGACTACTGGCTACGTGTACGAGTACACGTTAAAACAGAGTCGGCTGCTACTTACTGCTTTAGCAGATCGAAACGTGGCATCAAGCCGATCACAGCACTACCCATAGATGGGCATTGACTACCTACGGATGATGAAGTGCGAGATAAATATATATGTTAGCTCCTTTTGATCAAGCGGCGACAAGAATATACTGCAGTAATAATATATCGCAGTAAGAAGCGTAGCCTCTGATACCTAACATAGCCGATATCGTGGCGACTCAGGTGGCGAGCAACAGCTGTTACCGACAAGCTGTTGAGGAATAACCTTCGCCGTGTATTCTACTGTTACCTTTTGTGGTAATATCGTACTATAAACGTCAGCTTCAATTTTCGCAAGTAAATACCATATGCTTTCTTTGTGGTAAACAACTGTACTCTCACGCTCGGCTGTCCATGAACACTGAACAACCGTCATGATAAGTATTCCCGATAGGATCCATACTTGTCTTTGGCGTCCCCACTGGCGATCTGGTGGTGTGTATAGTGCGGGCGTTCGGCTGGAAACGCTAATAGTGGCTGGGCTTGATGTCGGCGGCTGTCGGGTCACTTAGTTAACAAGATCGCATGCGGGCGAAAGTACGTGGGGAGTGAAAATACGGCCAGAATCATCAGTCCGAACGTTGTAGTACTGGTATAACTTCGTCATATATTTGGTCGATGTTGATGATAATTTCTCAGCTGCTGTACGATCCGTTGTCCGACGTAGGTATCTAAGGTAACTATGGAAATGCTATACAAAACGACTTGGCTACTAGACATGGTGTATGCAGTCCATGCTTCGGATGGCGCACATGCCAGTTAGGGGCTTTGGCTAACTTCGAGGCCCCAGCAAGAAGCAAAGTACTTCAAGGATCTCATTTGTAGGGCGCTTTCGGAGGCGAATACAAGTGCCATCGCGGAGAAATATTAGGGTTGGGTCCTTGGACCTGGTAATTTACCTGTCACCTGAAATATCCAGGCTATATATAAAGGTGAGGCCTTTCTTTTTCTGCAACGCGAGAACTGCGTTCTAGATTCTGGGGAACGGGGTGTATATCAAGGGTCCCGACTCACAGATAAGAGTATATCTATTTGTGGAAACCCTGTGTTTGTATTGTTCAGGTCCATGTCACGGTGGCAGAGCGCCCATACCTGAGGAAAGTTTTGTTGGGATTTGTTGGGCGTGAAAATATTTCATTTTTATAAAAGACTGAAATCCCAGGAATCCCAGGAAGGTTCCTCAAACTTAAACCAATGAGAGTCGAGTTTTGTAGGGATTTTGTTGGGACAAACGTCGGTGATAGGCTGCACGGTCGCGCCGCCTTTGTCGGACGAGCCGGAGGTGGCGCGCGTGAGCAAGAGAGAGACCGTTGTTGCAGCTAGCAAGCGCAGACAATCGACGCCGCAGAGGGCAGCCCAAACAGCATGATGGTGTAGCGGTGTTTCCCCCCCGCAGATATGTGCTTGCTGTGTGTCTCGGAGTCGGCGCTCTGTCCGTGTGAGAAGATGGAAAGTCGGGGCCTGAGCAGACTGCGCAGGCTGCTGTGCGTCTGCGTACTCTCATCCGCCCAGAGGCCAGAGGCACAAGTTTTGAGTGCGTGCGCGCAGCGAAACCGTAGCAACACCAGCGCCACACTACAGTACTAGCAGCAGTAGCTTGGTCTTTGGGTATCCAAGGTCTGGCCCTTGCTTGCAACAGCGAACAAACCTTGTGCTTGCAGTCGTGGGACGCGTTTCCGTTCAAATTTCAAACAGCAACAGTACTGCTGTAGAAGACATGGTACCACCCTGCCCGGAAATGTAAAACAACTTTGATACTCATATTAATGCACAAACATTCCTTATTTTTCCGGACAGAGTGGTAGCAGCAGTACCACTTTGTCCGGAGATGTAAGACAGTGTTGGTAGTCATATTGATCAACGAACGGTGGTTAAGTTTCCGGACAGAGGTGTATTGCCACACGAAGAACTCAAAACAAACTAAAAAACGAAGTGAAGCGAGCTCTCCCCAGGGAAAACATGCCGATAATTTAATGCCCTAGAAAATGTTCCCCAGGTATAGGATCGGAGCCTGTCACGGAAGACAACATCGCGGCGGCCTCGTGTTCCCATCCACAGGTTCCCCCAGTGAATGTTAATGTCTCAGCATGTTACGCACCATCAGTAAGAACTGCCCCCGCCAGAGCACCGACCACCGACAAACGACATGGGCTCCACGAACGAGGCGAGAGACAAACAGATGTACCTGAGACTGGTCCTAAATATAGAGGACATTGAACATGCCGCCAAAATTCGGCATGTACCTTGTGTACGACTACTGTACGTACTGTGGTACAAAACGCAATGACCCTCTAGCGATACCAACATCCACTAGGGGGATTACAGGCCTTGCACAGCAGGGGCACACACCACATACAGCATGTTATTAACGAAAAGGCATTTGTAGTAGTCTTGGGGCACGCACAAAGACCGAGCATTGCTGGAAACCATCTCAATGATGTATGGACCTCTCACTTGCTCGAGTCCGCAGCAGACGACAAGGAGCACAGCGCCAAGCGGTACTCGCGATGCTGTAGGCCGTTGTAGTCAGCCGTGATAGCTGAAAGGAAAGTACGATAGTTTCTGGGCACCAGGTGCAAGCTGTTATACTCGTAGCGCTCGGTTTGTCTGGGTGGGTGAATTTCCTCCCTTTTTGACGGTTTTCCGATTTTCCATGAGGACCATCAAACGTCGGGTTTGTTAATGAGGGTGGGGGCCATATCACCAGGGGATGGGGGACGCGAAAAGTTTTTCGACCCACCAGGAGAGCCAGAGCCCTGACAGGCACCGCCTGGCACCCTGAAGTCGCTCTCTTCCATTCGCCGAAGGTACCGGAATACGACGGCCCATAACATTGGTGGTGTGCGCTCCTTCCTGTCTGCTGTGGATTTGAAGAGGTGAGGCCCACAACATTGTGGACCTTGTTTCCCATCAAGCGTAATTTATACTGGTACCTGGTAGTGGGTCTTTGTGCTTCTCACTGCTGCCCAAAGCACGCTTATTTATCGTGATGGCGTGGTGAGGAAGTCAGTCTTATTCCGTTGGTGCTGTTTGTAAATACAAGCAGGGATGTCCGATATAATGCTGAATGTCCGAAATGTCCTTCATAGTGAGGACCCGGCTAGTACGTACTATAATTTGGTCAGCTGATCCTAGATGTACGTATTTTTACAGCAGTACCAGGTACGAACCTTCTGCATCCACTGCTGTCTCTACTGCTGCACGTACAGTAGTATCACGAACCTAAGGTGACCTTTATTACAACTACTACTGCTGTTGTTATCACATTAACTCATCGCGCTAAAGGTACTGCTCTAGTCGGTGGTCACAGGGCAGGGTTCGAAAAAAAACTCTGTGGAGTGGAAAAATACCTCAGGTAAGAATAATACGAGAAGTTCAAACTTCAAGGGTTTTTTGCGGCTGACAACACCCGCTCATTGTGGCGCAGTACATTAATTCGGAAGTGGTCGTCTGTGGGCATTTGTATGGCGCCTGGTTTATTCGGTATTAGACCAAAGGGTATGGTACATTTTGTGGCTCGTTCATAATCTTATCAGCGACATAGTGCCAAACAAAATGGGTGTACCCCTCGTATGGAGCATAAAGTTTGCCACTATGTTGCCCAAGATTGAAAAATCCAACAAAAAGGGGTGTCTCGCCATCATCTGACCCCTGAGATGATGCCAGGCACAATACGCCATGATCTTGATTGGCTCTTTTATTGTTCCGCAAATATATACGATAATACATAATACATGCCTTGCACTATATACGAGAACGATACGTATAATATGGATGTATGACGTACACCGGGTACGTATACGAAGACGATACGTACCATATTTTGAATACATACGAGTACTATGTTGTTTTGGCCATAGGCACTGCTGCTGCACAGCCTTTGTCTTTGGTTGGCGAAATAAAAGTCGGGAAGAAAAAAGAGCCACAAAGTGGTACTATAACGTTTGGTCTTAACAGGTTCTTTATTTTATCATTTCGCACTAAAACACGTATGATATAATAAATTGTCTGAGGCGAACGAAATAATCCCGTGGTTTTCTGCTTTAGGGAATGTTATGAGTGATCAACGTTGAAGCTCATGCTGCACATTGTCGGATGGAAAAGATAATGATAATAAAATCAACTAAATGCACACCCTCCAGGGGTAAACCATATTACTAACCGGTACTTAAATATGAGGGGATTTTACAAAAGGGGTACACCCCCCCCTTTATCGTGACAAAAAAGGGGGACATCGGTTTTCGCCGGCGGGTACGCCTATGTACTCTGTCGAATCGGCTCCAAATTAAAACCTGATGCGTTTGCCACACTTACATGGCATCTCCCTACCATCCACAGCGTTTTTTTTGTTTTCATATATATATATATGTGTTTAGCAGGTGAACGAGAGCGATCAAAAGGGGGGTGTGAGCATATCCCCCTTTTTGTTATGCCTACGCGAGGGTACCCCCCTTTCCATCTAGTTAGTTTGGGAAAGTCCCCCTTTTTACGTGACGTCCCTCTTTTTGTCACGCTGCAGAGAGATATCCCCCTTTCTGTGTCAAAAAGACCACGGGTAAGTGACCACTCCATGTTCTGGTTGTTGTGTCATCCCCAACAGACGACGTCTAACGTCGAAAAGACCAACGGCCCATACCTTGGAAAACGTGGTCAGCATATCAGCATAATACGTGATGTACGTATATATCACAAATTATTCCCTGAGTACTGCCTGCACACTGCACACCAAATACGAGAGAAGATCCTGTGACAAGCACATCTGGTTCATAATCAATAGTGGTTTTCAGGTGTGCCCCTGCAAATCAATGCATTACAACACTGGTTGGCGCCCTGTGCCCTGTCTTCCTCAAAAATGACCAACATACATACGAGCATACGTAAATATGTACGTACCAAAGGACAGAAGTACTCCTCTGGTACTACTGCTGGCTACTGTACGTATATTTGTCGTAGTGCCAGTACCGACGTATACGCATACGCGTATATCAGGTGCGTACCATGTCCTAAAGGAGAGGAGAGTCTTATTGTACCAAGAAGTGAGCTGTTGAGCTGTTCAGTCAGAGTGATGGTTAGTATATGACTATGAGTATACCGTGAATGCGCTGGGCCGTTGGATTGGTGTTGACGACCGCCTCCTTAACGATGACCTCGCCGCCGGTGCTTGGTAGTGTCCCCCCTTTTCTTACGATATATGGGGGGTGTCCCCCTTTTTGTCAAATGCCCTAAATTTTGTATAACACGAAAAGCCGACAATAATAACAATACAGCCGAAAGACAACACATCACTAGCATAATTCATATGGTAACCATGGCAGAAGCCGGCGTACAACAGGGCCTAGCTGCGTGTACAGTATGCACAACTCGAGGTGCTTCGACGATAAAAACAAATGCTGGCCCTGGCTCGCCATTGCAAAACCGCCGATACTGCTGTAAGTACCGTAGGAGGGGGGGTGGGTGAGTGTTGGTAAGAGGAAACGGTACGTAAACGACATAAAATGCCTGCAAGCATCAGCAACACCACTGCAATGATACCAGACCAACGGGATCATCGGGGCTGCCCAGTTTGTGACCCCGGATATGATTTACGTAACTGGTTGGGTGTAGAGAAGAGTGTAGGTCGAGGAAAATAAATAGGATGAATAAGAAAATAACACAAGTAGGAATCCCCTCCTATTAGACCAGGCGACAACTGAAAAACGGCACATAAGGGACCTCAATTTTGTACGCTCTCTTATCCCAATAGTATTGTTGGGTATATAGACATGGGGGTACAGGTACGAACTCCAGTAACGGACGTTGGTATTCCCTTGCATGATAAGGGACGGGGTATACGTACGTATTATAGTGCTGCTGTTGTAAAGGCCCCCGGGGAAACTAGCTCAAGCCTACTGAATGCTACGCATTGACAAAATGATATGCCTGTCCAAGTGGGAAGACCATTGAACTATGTCAGCGCTGTCGTTGACTGGTTGCGTGGAGAAGTGACCTCTCTAAAATGGTTCTGGGAGCGTATGGTTCGATGGTTCGAAGGACTGAGCGTTTTGGCGTCAAAGACACACGATATTTAACATACAACTTTAGCACAAGATGTTTTTGTGGCTCCTCACATTAAACCTTCCTTTATACCCTGTTGCAGTCGAGCACTCCTAGTGTCTAACGTACCAGCTGCGAAACATCTAACACCTCGACCAATAGCAAATTAAATCAACCTAAAGGAAACCACAAAAATATATATATGAAGAGAAAAAAAGAGGAAGGATAAACAGGAAAAAAACGAACAAAGTCAACAAGAAAAAACTGTACCCTAAGGTGACTTATGTGCCATTGATGCTCTTGTTGGCCCAGCATGCGTCGGCTTAATGGCATACTTATAGGTGTACTGACGAATGCTTCCATGAGTTGGTCCAGGAGTTCGAATCCCACGTGGGTCGGACTTTTGGCCTAATTTTCCAAAATGAATATTAAACGGAATCCACTACTGATACCACCTAGCAGTGTGGGTAGGCACGATTCGAAGTGAATCGATAAGGGATGAAAAACCCGAAGCCTTCTTGCCATATAAATACAAGGCATGAACCGTACTGAGGAGGAGCGAGAAGAGTTTGTTTTGTTACACTGGGTCTGAGTGACAACTACAGTAGGAAGGAGGAAAGAAAGGAGAGCGAAGAAAATATAAAGGACGGAGGGGAAGAAACAGTATGTATCTGACTACCGTCAACTGCTGGACCACTTAGTAGCGTGGGTAAGCACGATTGGACGTGAGTCGATGAGCTAACAAAATGCCGAGGTCTTCCTGCGATAAAAATCCAAGGCATGAACCGTACTGGGGAGGAGCGAGAATACCCCTCTTTGTGACCCTGGGTCTGGGTTCCAACTTCTGTAGGATGGAGAATAAACAGAGAGGCGAAGAAAGTGTATAGGACGGGGGGAGGGGGATGTATGCAGCATATTGCCGTACACAAACCCGTGCTCAACGCCATTCACCACAACATCAGTACACAACTGCTTATATTGTAAAGACCATGGTGTGCTGGTAGTTGTTACTGCGGCTTCATTGTGGCGGTGGTGGTATTTTATGCGAGGATGCGGTTGGACGTTTCATGCTGCATTGAACGATTGCATTAGCCAGAAGCAATAGAGATATTATGGATACCTCGGCCTCTGAGATACCTGTATTGGTTTTTAATGCCAAGACAACATAATTGGTAGCATTCATGAATGTCCCAGGAACCGCTTCGGTGCTGTCAGCAATTCTCAGCCCGGGGCGGCCAGGGCTCCGCGTGGCATGATACCCGTTGTCCCACTGGCGGTGGCACTCAGCTTATGTGATCCTCGGGTAACTGATATGCCGATGCTGTCGCTCTTGTGGTACCGGCGTGCTGCTTCTGATCTGCTGCTCTAGTCCTGCTAGCCGTGCTGGGGGTGCCTTTGTGCTGAGTGATGTATCGCACTGTGCCACTAAGTAAACAGGACCACGTTTGTTCTAACATTTAATGCACTTGACTGTGAGTGGTAATGCTCTGTACGCAATGCTCAGCTCATGGCGGCCAGGACTCGATGTGGCGTGTGAACTGGCATTCCACTGGCTGTGGCCCTCGGCTTCTTTACTCATGGGGCAACGCGGGACTAAAGCGCTTTTGATCGCCGTAACATGATTACAGACATACAGACTCAAATAATTTACTATAGGGACTACGAACAACCGGTCGCCCCGGTGGGCTAGCAGGTAACCACGAAGCTTGTTAGCGTCGAGATAGTGAGTTCGAGCCCCCGCGAGTGCATGCTCGTAGGGACCTTTTCTCGCTGAAAAATATTGTAACTAGCGGAAAACGCGAGAGCGTGAGTTAGCACAATTCGGTGAAGATCGACGAGCGTTGGGACGCCGGATCTGAGTTACGACTAGGGAGGAAGAAATATAGAAGTGCGAAGATAATAAATGGGATGGAAAAAAACAAAAACAAACCCACACCCACTCAGGACTATTATCATATCGGAATCAAGTTTCATCTGTATAGTGGTCGCTGCTGTACATAAGCGTCTCGATCGGAACTGGTAACAGCTTTCGTCGGCGCTCAAACGGAAGATTCATAGTTTATACCACGTCTTAGGACTACCTTGGTTTTTCGCGTCTGAGGTTGCCGCACATTGACTGGCACGAACCATCATGTGTTCGTCAGCCCTCGCAGCTAAGGGTACTGACCCCTTTCGTAGAAAACTCTACCTTGGGGTATACTCCATCACTTTAAATGGTAAACAACGTCGCAACACACTGCAACGACAGCCCCAGCAGCAGGACCAGCAGCAGCAGCAGCAATGGTTTTTCGGGTCTGTACGCATTGTGAAGTGTGGGTGGTGTTTTGTGAGGATTTGGACGTTGATGTATAATAGCGATACACTGCCGACCCTGTATTCGTGCCTCTTTACATTATATTTACTACCGCAATTTGTTCCTCGTGGAAATACGCTCTGAATAAGAGACTATACAATACCAGGTATACGGCTGCAATATTATCAGTGGTGAAAGGGCTCAAATAGATTCCCTGTGTACCCAATATCACCACAAAATATATCCCCTTTGTTGCCAACAACACCAACGGTAGCGCCACTAGCGGCGAAACACAGGAGTGCAGCAAAATATTACTAACTCGTATAATGAGCCCGGCATCGGCAGTGTTAAGTATCATCGATGGTCGACAATATAAGTAGGTGCTCCTTTGGGCTGTGAAGCCTGTGGATATTTGGGGAAGTGTATATAAATGTTAAATGTTGCATCCATTTTTCGATATAGAGCACGTGTGCTACACGGCACGTATGCTATGTACGTATTATATATATACTAAGGGGCAGAGCTTCTGGAATTATGTTAAATTGTGAAAAGACGGACTGTCGTCAATGTTTCTTGTATCGTATGAATAAATGACAACAATTTGCTTTTAGGCTTTAGATGTGAAATCCAAAGCAAGCATTGTCATGGGCCAGTCTCGACAGCTCATCAGTAAAGCGGAAACTTAGTATTGTCTGAATATCTACTTGCAGTATATTATGAACGTACGTACCGTAATGATAACTCGTGCTGAGACCCTCACGAGCGATTTCCATGCCCCGTAAAATTGTCTTGACGAAGCTCTTGCGAGCTCTGAAATGGATACCTATGCACAACACGACAAATAAAGTTGACGCTGTCAACAGCCACTATGGTTTATTTTATTTCAAGCCCAAGAAGCAGCCAGCAAAATTGCTGGTCTTGTCTACACACAAGCATAACGAAATTGAATTCCCCAGCCGTAACAGATGATACTGTTGATACTGTACTGCTGATAGTGTCAAGGAAGCAAACGTATGCCAGTGCGATTATCGTGGCACATGTGAAAAGTATGAAATCATTCGTACTATTAATACTGCGCATGTTCGGTCATAGTCACATGGTAGTATACGTCATGTCACGTATAACATCAGAAAGACTACTCGTTGTTGCGCCGCGGTCTAGTAAACCGACCGAAACAACGACCGCAATGCGGAACGTGCGGCAGGTTTAACAACCTAACACGAGCGTGCAGCAGAACAAGAGAACAGTGAGCAAACAAGGCAACGCCAAACACTGAGGGGCGATGACACCGCACGAGACAAAATATGCTTTGTTGCAGCGACAAAGCCTGCAGGCTACTTCCCTCGGATGTTGATAGCTCAGATTTGTCGTTAGCAATGCCTATTAATACATAGTTGTACTCACGAGCATCACAGCGTCAAGAAAACAGAGCCAGAAAAGAACAAACAGTCGGATCGAAGAAATTGTTTTTCCAATATCCGCGGAGAGTTTCCCGATGTAAATGTTTGGCTGGCGTAGGTCGCCCGTCTCCATAGTGTTTGCCGTTTACCGAAGTTATGGTTTGCGGACATCATCAGCCCGAGTGCTGTTACTACTACTATCACTACTATTACTGATACTGTTGTGGGCGTCTCGGCGCACTAGGTACGTGGGTGTTGTTGTTCTGCTGGAGTGCGTTCCTCTCCGACAAGAAGAAAAGAGCGTATCCTCGGAAACGCTAAACACCAAAACAAGTTGTTCGCAACCACTAGAGAAAATCACCTCAAGGCCCCATGTGTAGTCAGCCGGTTTGACATGTGAACCGCGGAGTCGCTGGCTTTCAAAAGACACTATGGTGCAACACAACACGCGCTTCTTATTTAGTTGTTTTCGTGCTGTTTGGTGCGTAATTTGATGACGGTCTTGCATTACAGCACAGGGCATATTGGCACAGAACATATTGATAAGAAACAGCGAAACTGTCCAAGGAACAGGTTATTTGTACAGAACCCTATTTTCAGTACATCGACTACGAGTTATATGTGTCTTTCTGCAAATCTCAATGTGCCTTTGTTGTCGCCCGTGTTTTCATTCGGTGTCTTGTTCTTTGTGTGTGTGCATAAAAGTCTTTAGGCATGTTGTAATATAGTAGGTGTTATGCTTCCTGTTGCCGCATGTCTGTACTACTGTTGGTTTTGATGCGTTTGCCCTTATGCCGAATACCTTTGTATGCTACATGAATACCTACATAAGGTACTATGCCTGCACCTCTTGTGCACGTTGCTCCTGAGTCCAAGGTTTGGACGATTCGCCAATGGCGCTCATAAACCCAGTGTGATCCCTAGTTACGAGTATCCAAACATTTGGGTAAATACGTACGATGATGGCACGCAACACACATACCGTCCGTGAACTCATCACCTCAATCCTTCTCACACAACTTTTGAACTGCTTGAAATCAAGGCAATACGACAGAGCCTTTCGAGGATCGATCTTTGTCAAAAGGCAAACGCTACGTGCACCTCTACAGGTTTTGAACGGGCGATGTATCACGGTCCACGCCAAAGTAGGCTCTTTTTACACGACATGTTTGGGGGCATGTTAGCAAGGCCTCGGTCTGCAAGGCCCTTAACTCCGTGATTGTTTATTGATATACCTTGCACTAACCACAGGTGTGATAGGTCCCTCACGAACCTCCCTTGCTGTCTTCACGTCCCCTCCTGTTTTTGCCTTAGGTATTTCACCGCCACAGTATTCATCAAGAATGGCGCGTTGCTCATGTAACTCCTGCACGCGGAGAGCAAATTTCAATGTCGCGGGTAATAGAAAGCCGGCGTATTGCCGGAAACATGCTGAGGACGGCATGGTGAACGTTACAAGCAGGCGTTGCTCACACGAGTCCTGCAACAAACACCCGAGTTTCAACGTCGAGGGTAGCAAAACGCCGGCGTACTGCCAAACCCATGCAACGGACGGCATGGTGAACGTAACAAGCAAGCACTGCTCACACGACTCCTGCAACAAACACCCCAGTTTCAACGTCGAGGGTACGAAGGTGGGGGCTTACTGCAAAGCACACGCGAAGAACGACATGGTGAACGTTTATCAAACATTTTGCTCACATTACCCCTGCACTACAATCGCTAGTTTAAGCGTTGAGGGTAGCAGGAGGGCGGCGTACTGCAAAGCCCATTCGAAGGACGGCATGGTGAACGTTACAGTGAAGCGTTGCTCACATCCCTCCTGCAAGAAACACCCGAGTTTCAATGTCGAAGGTAGCAATACGGTGGCGTACTGCAAAGCCCATGCGAAGGACGGCATGGTAAACGTTCATCAAAGACGTTGCTCACATCCCTTCTGCCCTAGACAACCGAGTTTCAACGTCGAGGGTACCGAGACGGCGGCGTACTGCAAACCGCATGCGAAGGACGGCATGGTGAACGTTAAACGAAAGCGTTGCTTACATCACTCCTGCACTAGAACCCCGAATTTCAGCGTCGAGGGTTCCAAGACGGCGGCGTACTGCAAAAAACACGCCAAAGACGGCATGGTGAACGTTCGACAAAGGCGCTGCTCACATTCCTCCTGCTCTACGCAACCGAGTTTCAACGTCGAGGGTAGCAAGAGGGCGGCATACTGCAAAGCGCATGCGAAGGACGGCATGGTGAACGTTAATCGAAAGCTTTACTCACATCCCTCCTGGCCTCGAACCCCAAGTGGCAGCGTCGAGGGTTCCAAGACGGCGGTGTACGGCAAACAACACGCTGATGGAAACATGATAACTGCCTTCAAACCTTGCTCACACGACGGATGCAATGGGTTACCGGGCTGGGGTGTACACCTCGATGACGTGCCCACGGTATGCGCCAGACACAAAGGCGATCTGATGGGCGACCACGTGGTCTCGTTCAATGCCAGGTTCCAAGTGCATGGGTGTCGCAAACGAGCGCGCTGGGGTATCAACGGGAGGCGGCCCACACATTGCCCTCATCACGGTACTCCCCAGGCCGGACACGAGTGCACGGTCGGGACGGCTATCAGCAAGGCAGAAGTTCATAGTATACCCGATATTGCAGTAGAGAGCGCGTCATTAAACATAAAAACTGAGTGCGCGTTTTGAAATATTGTCGTAGTCAACCGGGACATGTTTAAAGTATGTTCAACTGTCCGTGGTAGCTTTCGATTGCGAGCGCACAACGTAACGTCTTGCATCGGCTGTAGCGTACTAGATTGTGATTTGTAGTATTTAGCTGTTGCCCCAAGTATTGTCTTTTGGGAATAAGATATTCCAGGCTCCCGGTTTGTAGCCTGGTGTACCCAACTCAGCATGACGTGAAGATAACAGACAACGCGGGTCGCCTAGGTCAAGTGTATCTCTTCTAAATAATGTTTTTGCAAGAAGCAGGGAGTGGGGTTGAAGTAGATCCTAGGACGCGTGGTGATAGAGGATAACACAGTTTTATAACCGAAATATTTGTGACGGGACGGAGCGCTTCAACATAGGAACTACCCGGTATCCTATTTGTGTCGCAAATTGGTATTCGTTCGCACCTAAGCCATGGGTTCATTCATCGGGATACGGTTAACCCTATACCTTGATTAAAATTCGTTTTTGGGCGGAGGTATGGAACACGTCAAGCGAAGAGCCTCGGACCCTTGAATATTCTCACTTACCGTATCGTGCTTCTTCAAATTCAACCGTCGTGCTGCTTCCTGAACGTGGCCTCGGACTGGGCGGCCGAAGGGATGCTGCGGGAGGTTGTTCCGACTCCGTGACGCGTAGGTCAACAATTACGGGATAGCAGGAAATAATTTGTCAAGCCCGAATAAGTATGTAGAGTGCCCCGATAGTGTAGGTTGCATGATTAATACACGACCAAGGAGCCCTGCTATGGATGTGTTAGTTTGCATCTTCTTTGCGGGGATTTGAACTGCCGCAGACGCGTACGCGTACACGGTTTTGCATATAACCGACATAGACCAAGGTAGTGTTCTTCGGATACCTGACAAATTAGCGTGTGCGGTCCTTCGGGGTGGGCTATGAGGCATACCCATATCCGCTTGATGACTATGTGACGGCGTCACCTCTTTTCGCACATAGGCCTTTCTCGCCCATTCCGGCAGAAGCCAGCAAAGGCAAGACGAACACTATAGCCATACCCACCACATTAACGTGGTTCCCAACACCTTCGTCGAGAGGCCGGCTTCACAATGATAGTTGGCCACGTTTTCAATCATTCATGGTCGTATCACGTGCAATGTACGCGTTACGCTATACCTTC
Organism: Saccharina japonica; assembly: GCA_008828725.1. NCBI lineage: Eukaryota > Phaeophyceae > Laminariales > Laminariaceae > Saccharina > Saccharina japonica. The sequence goes on from MEHQ01000249.1 coordinate 250,461, forward strand.
AGGTAGTTCGAAGGTAGCACGAACGCACGTGCCAACAAAGGATGAGGATTACGGCATCCGCTGAAAAAGGCTCCCCGGATGGCCGAGGAGCGTGTAGAAAAGACAACCGATATATTGAGGGAATACAACGACATGCACACAGTATGGTAACATTGATAGTGATGCACGCTCTTGATGAACGCTTGACAATGCGGCCCTCAACTTGTGCGTGCGGTTGCTCTTAATGGGTTTGCATCGTGGTCAAAATTACCCGTTCAACACTGCTATACCCCTATGGGTGTCAAGGGTGATACGGGATCGTGTCCCTACCATTGACCATTGGCCGCTGAGAAAACCAGGGCAGCCACAGTTGTCTGAATTGTCTCCCGCCGGCTGGGATGGCCGCTCGGCCACCTGTAGAAGCTTTTCGCTTCCGTCTGTCGTGCAACAACAGTGTTTATAAGCGATATGAATCCACACTAAAGATGGTCGTCTTGTCTGCGGGTTCGCACGGACCAGTTTAGGTGTATTCCCTTCAATACAACAACAACAGTGTCTATAAGCGATATGGATCCACACTAAAGATGGTCGTCTTGTCTGCGGGTTCACACGGACGAGTTTAGGTGTATTCCCTCGAAAACAAATGTAGTCGCGCCCTCGTGCGTTCGGACGGAATCAACGAAGAACTTGCTGCAGCAGGGCTTCATACCTGGTGTTTGTGCTGTACTAAACAGTGTTGCGTAGGGCACGCGAGAGCACGTCCAACATGTTGGGCATATAGTCATCGCTCAATAATTAGCCCGATGCTGCATTCAAATAAATTCGAGCATTGACTTCTGGGGTTCGATTCCTGATAAACTTGTGTTTCCGCTGTTCACGGAGACAAGGGAACCCAAGTGGAGAGACCCACTCTGAAACACTCGATCAGAAAGTTGAAAGCGGAAAGAACAACTTATGATAAAACTTGCGGGGCAGAGTAGACTACATGAATGATAAAACCAGGCATGGTTGTTTTCGAAAGGTGTAATCAGTCTTAGCTACTCACTGGGCAGCTCAGTCACGCGCTTTGACGTTGTTTAACATTTGTATGTAACCAACACATACACTCCTGAACAATCCTGCCCACGCAAATGGCTTCTTTAAGTATCGTGTCCTTCGAAGGTGAGAACTACCTGTTATGAATGTCTTGAACTTGTATCCATGAATAATAAAAGACATGGCGTTGTATCGTAGGCTTTGGTGCATGTACCAGACGGAGGGTGGGTGTCGGAGCATTGCAATACCTTAGTTCCGCAGGGAAATTGTGAGCTCGTGGTAAACGACTGCACAATAAGCTGTGCGCGTATTTATAATATCAGCCAGGCTGTGTGTTTAGCGAGATATTGTTGTGGTGGTATTACACGGCGATATAACGTCGACCATGGTATGGATAGAAGTACAACACAAACATACATCGGGCCATATCGGCCGTGTTATGTCGTCAACAACGTTTTTGGTGGTACGAATACCGCGAAATCTCGCGTGACGACTATTACTTCTACGATCTCGCTCTAAGTTCCAGGTTGCTTTCCTAGAATACCGAGGCTTGACGACGGGCTTGTCTTTCTGGGCAGGTTCCTAGTTTTATTTCCCAGTGAATGGATCGTGGAGTGTGGCGAAAACTTCTCGCTACGAGCACTCGCACCGCACGGTTTTGTTGTTGGCCATATTCAGACATGCATGTCAGAAGCTATCCATAGTGTTGTGATATTAGTCACGGTGTTAATACTTGGCGAACGCGGCGGGAACACATGCCGGCTGTGCCCCCCCCCCCCTTCTTAGCCCGCTTGCCCTTCTCCTGCTCAATATCTCTTGCCAGCGCCTGCCACACCTGTTGGTCGTCCAGCAGCCAGTGACAGCGGTAAACATCAGCACAACGAAGCTCAACGTCAAGCGGCCATCATGTTGGACGTTCTACAACATGAACCTGGTATCATCTCGATCGAGAACGAATACAACGACGATTTAATTCCTTTGCCAATCCGTCAAGATCTTCGGCGGACTTACGTATCGTTTTGTCTTTGAGCTGCATGTCACCACGTGCCTAGTGAGGTATCATACGCTGGGGTGGGTTACCGTAACCTCTTTTTCCTGAACCAAAGGGCATCAACGCAACGGCAGCGATGGCACCCGAAGATGCTACTCAGAGTATAAATTAGCACATCGCCCTCCCCCTGCCGTCGATAGGAACATCTTGGACATATTAAGACGTACGTTCTACAGTGAGTGGTACTTTTCTGCTCGTACGAAATAATTTGTGTTTGATTTACCTAGCTTGTCGGATATACAGAGTGTATCACTTGGTTGTTGGGAAAATTCAGTTCTTGACGGGAATATAAGAAGCGTTGTGCTGTACGTCGAAAACCCTGAAGGTCCTTATATTCACGCCCAGAATGGAAATCATTTCCAACACAATTCCAGCTCCGATACGTACGTACGTCCGTTTCATTCGCAACATTTCCGCATTGAATATTCTGACATGAACGCAAATATAAGCAACGTTGGATTATCAAGACGGACACTTGACGGTCCGTATAATTTGGACTACATCGTTAATATTTTCCGACACCACCTCAATTGTATATTATCACCTCGTCATGCGCGTGAGTTACAACGCGCCGCACGCGCCTGCGAGGTGTTGACGCCCTATCCTCCTGCAGCAGTGTCAGGCGAAACAAGGAAATTGTTTCTGCATGATCGTCCGCATTTCAGGTGTACCCCGTCTCAAACCACAAACTGCGACCCAGCGTATCACTCATATTAACCGTTAGCCCATCACCTCCCGCAGCACCGCGCAACCCCCCCCATTTTAGGCGCTTCTGGCGAAGCAGCGAAAGGCTATACACCCTTAAAATGTTGCTGGTTTACATTGATTACAGAAGATGTCATTGTGTACGCACTATAGCCGATACGACTTAAAGGCGTTTCCGTCCAATGTTGCTATTGTTCGTAGCTCGCAGAGCCAACCCCTCCCCCCCCCCCGATACGAATGCATCCTTTACACGTTTATATACCCAACAAATGCGATGATGCTACTTTGTTTGCTTTATTTCATCGTTGCTTGTTCTATAGTAAGCTAGATTTCTATAAGTATGTTTTGCCGCGAGAGGGTCGATGCTGTGCCCCTAATGACTCCCGGCCGAGGCCGCTAACAACTGGCTGTGCTGTAACGACAGGCATGCAAGAAAGATCGTATGCATGCGAGATCACGACGACAGCAGAATACACTCGGAATTTCGGCGACCTGCCCCCATCTATATTATTAGGTGCACAAGATATGAGCGGCAGCTTTCCTTCGCTATGTTTGCCCTGTATTTATGTTGCTGCGGCGGTGGTGGGTGTGCCTGCGATTTACACATACGCCTCGCTGTTGAGACTGTATGTGTTGCTACTACAGTATAGTGAACCCAACAACATTGGGGCTGAGAAAACAAACGGGTCTAACTGTCTCGATACACACGTCAAAGCGATCGCATAGCATAAAACACACTAAGGACACATAATATACAGCGGGGAGTCCAGTGAATAGTTCGAAACCGAGGCGACGGGCGCGCATGGCATGAGCGGCGGCTGGCCTTCGCTCTTTGCATCATCCTGTGACTCTGTCGCGTGGGTATTATTTGCTTAATGTGCAAAAAGTAGTATTCGCCTAAACGTTGCTGTGTGGAGTTTCTCCGATGTGATTGTGCGTTCTCACGAGTACTTGAAAACCAACCCCGGTCCCCGCTTGTCTATTTTGGACGCGTTGCGGCACTTGCGGAACACTTGAGGCCACTCCTAAACGAGTGCCTCCTGTAGTCGTCTAGCGGCGTTAACTGTAGACAATCGGATGCGTTCGCCAGAATCAATATCGTACCGGAACAAGGGCATCCAGGAATAATGCATGTGTATATTTGGCGGAGACCACCTTCGCTGATGTGTATAATAGTTATAATACCAACATCAGCTGTGGTATGGTGGCGTCAATGTTTAGGGGTCGCTTAATGGGAAATAAACAAAGGTCACGCATGATGTTTGATTCACGGATTATACAGACTAATAGACGGAGGTGCGAACGGACAGCCTAACGAGATTCCACGGTGGGATAATAATATGTAGACCAGGTGGATATTTTACAGGAGCACCTGGAGTGCGGCACATCCACGCGGGAACATCTGGGACGACAGCGAAGGGGTTTCCAATAGGTCTAGTGTTCTCGTTCGCGGTAAGAAATTTCCGCCTTAGCCTCCGTAGGTCCCGCCCGGCACTAACTCTACAGTATCACACCTTTGTGCGACTATATCCAGCAAGACCCTGCACAATCGCGGTCGTTCTGGCGCATCCGCGGAACAGCACATTCGCTACCCTAGAATGGCAGGGACGCATGCTGCTGTAGACCTTTCCGCCTAGTTTTAGTTGTGAGGTTCCTTCCTTAAGAAACGCTACGATCCTGTGGAATACCCAATCAAAACAAACTGCTATCGGGAGAAAGGAGCCGCCAATCCGACGAACACAACCCTTGGCCTACTTTGTAGGTGTGTACATGACGCGACATATTGAAATACAAGCTCATGCCGGGTAGTTCTGAAGCTGAGGAGCGCCGTCAGCCCCAAGCATGTTTGCCGAAAACCTCCAGCCCCTATCGCAGTAGGCGTCCAGCCAGCAAAAAAATATACCACTCAATGCAACCGTCTGCTGCTTTTGCAGGCGATCGTTTACGAGGTTGACGCCCAGCCTACACGGCGCCGACAGTCTGATTGAATTATGTCGTACCGAAACACTGATCGTGAGGCTCCCAAGCTACGAGATAATAAGCAACCCTCCCACAACGAGAAATATACTTTGGACAAACGTCAAGGTCTGTCTCTCATCACACATTGGTATGTACGGATTACTACAGTACAGTATACTGATGTGGAGTATATGCTAAGTTGGGCAATCGCCATCGCAAGCCACCAACAGAGATTGCTGAAGCGCCCTGATCTTGTTCCAGTTCACTGTCGTACACTTCAAAACAAACACTCAGTTTTAAATCTGAATGAGGGGCCCCTGACGGCACCATAGGATGTGCTACGGAAGTTTCTCTCGCTGCGAGACGTCTTGACAGTGCAGACGAGTCCGTCCTGAAGAGGGCCGTGATGAGGGCAGTGAGTGGGCTGCTTCCCGTCGAGTCCCCACCGCGACAGTTTCCTACAACCATCCACTCGACACCTGGCATTGAAATTGATCGCGCTGTAGCCCAATATATCGCTTTTGTGACTGGCGCAGGCAGTGGCCACACTGTCGGTCGGTACACCCCACGCCGGCACCCTTGGGCAGGCGTCGTATGAACAACGTCTCTTGCGGATGTTCAGCATGCCATCCGCAGCATGATCCTTGCAGTACCATGCCCTCTTGCTGCCCTCGGCATTGAAACTTGAGGTACGATTACATGAGTCATGTACGCAAAGTCTGGTGCAGACGGATACCATGCCGTCCTCAGCATGTTTCTTGCAGTACGCGGCCGTCTTGCTTCCCTTAACGTTGAAACTAGGGTGTGTCGTGCAGGAGTCATGTGAGCAACGCCTACTGCAGACGTCTACCATGCCGACATCAGCATGTATCTTGCAGTACGCTGCCGTCTTGCTGCCCTTAACGTTGAAACTCGGGTGTGTTGTGCAGGAGTCGTGTGAGCAACGCCTAGTGCAAACGTCTACCATGCCGGCATCAGCATGTATCTTGCAGTACGCCGCTGTCTTGCTGCCTTCGATGTTGAATCTCGGTTGTTTTGAGCAGGAGTCATGTAAGCAACGCCTTTTGTCGATGAGCACCATTCCGTCCTCCGCATGTGTCTTGCAGTACACCGCTATCTTGCCGCCCTTAACGTTGAAGTGTGGCTGCGTCTTGCAAGAGCCATTTAAGCAACGCCTGTTGCAGACGTCTATCATGCCGGCATCAGCATGACGTTTGCAGTAAGCCGCTTTCTTGCTGCCTTCAACATTGAAGTTTGCGCGTCGTGTGCAGGAAGCACGCGGGCAACGCACCATTTCGCCGAATACTGCGGCGGTAAAATACCTAGGGAAAAACAAGAGGGGGCGTAGACACAGCAAGGAGGCTTAGACTGGTATATCGTACTTGACGTTACCTGGAGTCACCGGTAAACCATTGCGGGCTTTTGACGGCCTCCTAGTGGAAGGCCGCATAGCAATGATGTCAGACATTTCCTATATAAAACAGGCTACCATGGCCTAGAACGATAATATACGTCGCCCGTTCGAGGTTTGGTGTACTACCGTCGCGCTTTGCGTTTGCTCCAAGACAAACCGTCGAACGGTCATACTAATTTCCCTTCTTGTTCAACAAGCCAGAGGACGTTTTCGCGATAGCTAAAAAGGTCCACAGCAGTGATACACGAACTTTTTGTGTAATGTGCGCAGTCGCAGTCTGTAGAAGATGCAAACAATATAATATGAAGCACACATAATGTCAAAGAAGAAGCAGTGTCTCATTGCTATCACGACAAAGGTTTAATGCGCATCAAGAGAGAACCGCAACAGTGGGTTGAGGTACTGTCATATATAATTGCTACACACTAGACGGGTCATTGGTGTGGAGGGTCTGGTCGTATTGGCGCTGGGGTGACATTGGCGGTGGGTTGCAACCACCAAACCTAACATCTACACCTGCAGTACCCTGGCATTCATTTCCCCAGGTTGAGGTTGTTTGTGATACTGTCACTCGGTAGCATCGGCCAGGGTCAGGCACTACGCGGCAAGGCGAGTGTAAAGCTACGGGTTACTCTGCCTCCGCACCCCGCACATCTAGACGAAGTCACATGTAATCTACAAACGCATTCAGCACACACGGTTGGCGTTGTACGTGAGGCACCGCCATCGATTGAACGGTACGACGAACCCAGAAAATATTGTGAGCGGGGTGAGGGACAATAATAGGTGGCTACTTCAGGGTAAGTGCAGCTTGACACCCCTGGAATAAGCCACGTGTGTTGCATTATCCACATCAACAAATGCCTGGTATGAGATGCAATATCAAACGCCTTAATTCCTGTGGTATTAGCGGCCTTTGGTCGGTATCAACCCCTGCGTCCTTCTGGAGCACTCTGTCAAAGGAATGTGTGTTGGGTCATGGTCTAGGCGCCAAGGTCCAAATATACCTAGTTGATATACAGTCAATACCAACAAGTATCTGAAATATCTTGGTTTCGCATATCGGACGGATGCAATGTGCGGCGAGCATTCGACGAGCTGTTTTAATCACCTTCCGTTCGGTATATTCAAAATACCTCCATCGGGACAAATGTAGTTCAGCTAGCTTTCAACTGGGCATCAAGGACTGTGCAATCCTCCTTGAGCGACGAATAACTTCTGAGCCGCTGCAAGTCCCGCGACAAGGACATCTTAGAAGGATTGCACGAATGCTGCACCGAGGAGTTCCACATTCCCTGCACCTAACTAAGGGTAAAAACTACAGTCGCAGCCGGGGCAGACTTACAAAGCTTTTCATACGAGAAAAATAGGTAGCTGAGGTGATTGCAGGGGAATAATTGGTTGTAAAATCGGGCATTTACAATGCTTCGTCAGCAATGCAACGCCGGTGGAACACCCTTGAGAGTTCGCCGAGTAAAAGCGCAGGGCCCAGCAAACTATATAACGCAAATAAAATGCCCGGAACAGACACGTGAGATTCGTTCACCTGAGCTAATGAAAAAACGGCTTTCCCGCCCGTTGTATATCCCCAATATTCGGACGCGCAACTACAAGGTCGGCAGTATATCTTTATCAAAGATCTAAAGCCTCACCGAACATGATCCAGACTCCAAAATGCGTACATACCAGGTTTATTGTTGCTGCGGCTGGAACTGTTCCAGTAACGTGTAAGGTTGTTCGTCGATAAAACAGATAGTGTGGTACCCTGATATATGATATGCTGAAAGTTGTACAAGTACCAATAATGAATTAGAAGGCCCAGGGCTGACGAGAATATATTAGTTAGCACGAGACAGCGCCCGGCACATCCAAACTCGACATACCCGCGGAGTCTTAGAACGTGGTCGCAATAAGGAACGTTCAGCGTGGATTACCCTGTAGTGCCAGATGAAGTTATGCGATATTCCCATTGAGATGCTGCTGTACAGTAGTACCGGTAAACACAACTGGCATTAACAGTAGTCAACAATACTGCCGTGTGTCGTGCTGTTGCTGTTATACGCACAGAGAGGTTTAGTCTGGTTTATCGCGCGGGATTGAATATCGGGTTTGGGAACCGAAGTTCTGTACACCGTATTAGCCCGGTTGTGACTGTAGTCCCGTTTTGGGGACGCAACACTCGCAATTAGAGTCAAATCTAGGTAACTATGCAGTGTAGTAGTAAAATACCGATAACTTGCCCATCGCGCTTCGTCTTGCCTCGCCGTCGCCTCTGCGATGAGATTACTCCTATGGATTCGCTTCCGCCCTGCCCGCGACGAGGCATATTGGAGCTATTGTTTGGTTGTGAGAGCTCGAAGGGTTCAGAAAAGAGTTCTGGTCTGAGTGCCAGAAGGTCCAATAGGGGGAATAGATTAAACTAATCTCCGAAACAACACCATACTATTTATATATATACATCATTGATTAAAGTTCGTCCCCCTCCGCCTCTACCACCAATGTACTTTTGTTACTGCTTGTTGTCAATGGACGACAACAACCTGTGTCTTCCGAAGGACCGAAACATTAATTGGAAGCAAACAGACAAAACATGTACGAACCAATGTAAGGAGTCCGCATGATAATGCAACATGTAATGGCATACTGAATACGAAGTACAGGGATAAGCACGAGTGAGTACGACTTGAGTACACGCTGGAGTGGGGCGAACGCGAGTACGAGCGTGAGTGGGTGGCACACTTCATTGGTAGGTGAATTGTTGCATTTACTATTATTACGGAGGCCCATAGTATCCAAGCCCACCAATGTACTTTTTCATTTCACACCTATTGTTTTGGTGGCCAATTGTTTCCCTGGTTTTCTACGGAACCTATTTACAGGTCGAGTAGTCAGTAGCCACACAAACCCAGAAGGCACACTGTACACCCATGATTAGGGCCCGCGGAAAGCCGAGGATTTCAGATTTTCAATGATGCAACTTGTAGCCAAGAGTATGTCGTTGGAGGTGAGCACAGAGGTGGTGATATAGTGGTACACAAATCGTACTGAATTTCACGGGGGGAGATGTTTCAAGACCAGATCTCCCCGGAATTTGGCTTATTATGCATCTATGGAAAGCTTGGGAGGTGGCCCGCAGAATACTGCAAGCGTTTTCCGCAACTCTTAGTCGTTCTTGAGATATGTGGATGTAAAGATGGGCAGCCGTACCAACCTTCCCACCTCTGCCTCATGTGTAACGTTATAGTTCCGGCTACAAGTAGCATCGTTGGAAACCTAATGTCCTCGGCTTTCCGTCGGTTGTGATTAACTGCTTTGTAGCGCCCCTGCTTACGGCTAAGAAGGTTCAACTCAGTCCAAACGCAGATAGCTTCCTTGAAAAAAGAGCGGAACAAAATGGCTACAAATACAATAATTCCGAGAAAATGAATAAAACAAGTAAGTCCGCCGGGCCTGGATACTGTGGACCTCTGTAATAGTAAGAACAGTCTACGAGTATGAATGCGAGCCATATATGTCTACAGTGCTGTTGAATACCAACCTGGATCGTACTGTGTTATCGGTGTGGAATCTGATCTACACATCAAACGGATGTTTTACTCCTGGCAAGAGCGACATTTCAACTAAGAACCGCAGCCGACAATCGGAATTCGAAACCCTCTTTCCCATACTAAAATCACGTGGGCCGGAATAAACGGCTTCCATACGGAGCCCTTGTAATATTATATCGCGTAAAAAGAATAAAAACAAATATTTTGGTGACGAGAGGACCGAGGGCGGATATGAAAGATCTCTGACGAGCGGACACGTCAATGTCAAACGAAAGACCGATGTCGTGTTCTTGGGGGTGGCATCTTGAGGCAATCGAGCGAGATAATCGAGGGAAGGTCGGCATGGTCTTCCATCATTGGACGGTGCAGGCGTACACACGATACGTGCGCACAAGTGCGAGAATCCCGTAACGGTCTGTTTAAATGTACCGAATCAACTTTGTGAGTTTATCCCTGGACAAAACCTTTTTGACCTCCAAAGCAGTGGGGTGGAATGTCTACGCCTTATATAGTGGATAGTTTGTTTTTGTGGTATTGGTATGTAAGGGCAACACAGTAGACATTGCTATAAGTACGTACTCGTTGCCTCTTAGAAAAGTACGAGAATGTATTTCGTCTACGGCCTTCTTGCTGTTGCTCCTAACTGCTGTGTCAGGCTTCAATTCGACCGACTCTACATGATCAGACACCCTATTAGACGAATTCTTCACATGAGGATCGGACAACATCATGCGGCAGAAGGTTACCAGCCAGCATTACCCGAAGATTAAGAATTGAACTTAAACGTAAGACAATCCTCCTTCCAATAGCTCCGCACGTGGTGATGAGCTTTTCCGCCGACCTTTCTCCTTAGCTTGAGACTTGTATGTTGTGATTGAGCCGTGTTTACTATTCTTGGGCAGTAGGGTGACGCATTTATCGGCTCGTAGCTTGACTCGGCTGTGGATTCATGATCAAGACATAACGTACAATGAGTGGCTGACGTTATTCACTGTTGTGTGGGCTCTTATGCCAGCCTCGAAAGCAGAAAACATGGCCAAGGCAACCCCATGCCCTGTTGAGGGTGTGTTTTCTCGACAGGCAGAAGGGACAACTATCAGAACGGGAGTGAGCTTCCAAGGGGGGGTGCGTGTGCGCTCGCTCCTAAACCACCACAAAATGCACGACCCCAGATTTCAGCTTATGGCGATCCATGACATTCGCCTTCTTGCCGGCATTTTTTACAGCGATCCGGGATTCTTTGAAGTAAGCCGAGATAGGAGCGATGACTGACCTGACCTACAGTTAGTTGAACTGCAGTTGCACGATAGCCCCGTTCCTAAGGGTACATACGTATTCCCCGTATCTCGAAGACTCGCGACTTGGTCCAGGCTGAGCTACAAACTTGTCAGCACAATGTTGAGGTCCCGTAGCTACGCCATGCTACCAGAGACACTGGCTACGTGTACGAGTGCACGTTAAAACAGAGTCGGCTGCTACTTACTGCTGTACCAGATCGAAACGTGACATCAAGCAGATCACAGCACTACCCATAGATGGGCACTTGCTACCTACGGATGATGAAGTGCGAGCTAAATGCATATGTTAGCGTTTTTTTATCACGCGGCGACTAGATTATACTGATTACGGTACATCGCAGTAAGAAGCGTAGCCTCTGATACCTAACATAGCCGATATGGTGGCGACTCAGGTGGCGAGCAGACGCTGTTGCCGACAAGCTATTGAGAAATAATCTTCGCTGTGTATTAGTCTCCAACCTTTTGTGGGAGTATTGTAATAGAAACTTCAGCTTCACTTTTCGCAAACAAGGATCATGTGTTTTCTTTGTGGTAAACTACTGTACTCTCACGCTCGGCTATACATGAAAACAGCACAACCGTTATCACAAGTGTTCCCGATAGAATCCATACTTGTCTTTGGCGTCCCCACCGGCGATCTTATGGTTTATATAGTGCGGGCGTTCGGCTGGAAACGCTAAGAATGGGTTGACTTGATGTCGGCGCCTGTCGATTTGCATATTTCACAAGATCGTATGCGGGCGACAGTACGTGGGGAGTAGAAATACGGCCAGATGCATCAGTCCAAACGTTGTACTGATATAACTTTGTTTTTCTTCGGTCGATGTTGATGACATTTCCTCTGCTGCTGTACGATCCGTTGTCCAACGTAGGTATCCAAAGTACCTATGAAAATGCTATACATACCGACTTGGCTACTACACATGGAGTATGTAGTCCATGCTTCGGATGGTGCACATGCCGGTGAGGGGCTACGGCTGACCTCGATGCCCCAGCAACAAGCGAAGTACTTCAAGGACTTCATTTGAAGAGCGATTTGGAAGGCGAATACAAGTGCCTTCGCGGAGAAACATTAGGGTTGGGTCCTTGGAACTGGTAATCTACCTGTCACCTGAAATATCCAGGCTACATATAAAAGTGAGGCCTCTATTTTACTGCAACGCGAGAACTGCGTTCTAGATTCTGGGGCAGGGGGTGTATGTCAAGGGGCCCGACTCACAGATAAGAGTATATGTATACAAGGGCTCCGCTTCGCGGGCGGCTGACGCCGCCCGCTACGCTCGCGCAAGGAAAGGGGTACAGAAGAGGCCCCCATAATATAGTGCAGGCACCGCGACTTGAAAATGCCAAGAGGTTCATGATGCAGCAAAGAAACGGCGGACTTGACAGGCATGCAAAACATGCTCGGGGCGCACAATAGCTCCATGCTCCATGACGAAAAAGCTGTACGTTCGAAAGAGAAAGCACAGCAACACGGCTCACGGCACGGCGCTGCGCTGTCTGCTGTGGGTGTGTGAGTTGTGCATTTTTCGTGAGTATGTGTGGTAGTACAACACTATTAATAATATTACGAGTACGAAGTGCTTCGTACTTTGTACGAGTATACCTGGTATACTTTATTGTATGAAAGAGAAAACGCACAACACCAGCACGGTCGCCAAGTTGTGAATTTTTTTTTTTTTTTTTTTTTTTTTTTCTTTTTTTTTTTTTTCTCTTTTTTTTCTCTCCCTCCCTAGTCGTAACTCAGACCCGGGGTCACAAAGTAGGCTCCTCTCCCTCCTCCCCCACTACGGTTCTTGCCTTGATTTTTATCGCGCAGAGGGTTCAGCAATCCCAACGCTCGTCGACTTTCATCGAATTTTGCTAACTCACGCTCTCGCGCTTTCTGCTAGTCAAGATTTGCGAGAAAAAGTGCCTAAGAGCATGCACTCGGCGGGGCTCGAACTCGCTTTCTTGACGCTTCCAGGCTTCGTGGTTACCTGCTAGCCCACCGAAGAATGCAAAACAAATAAATCCACAAAACTGAGAAAGACGTATGATACATACGTACTCGTACTCGTACTCGTACTCGACTCGTACTCGACTCGTACTCATACTCGACTTGTACTCGTACTCGACTCGTACTCGTACTATACAAAAACGGCAAGCAACAACAGCAGTAACAGCAGTAGCACTTCGAATCACATACGAACTGGTACTCGTATCGTGATCGCGCCGCTCAAAAAACAAAAAAGTTGAAACGACTGCTGTCGCGTTCTGTCACCCTCGACGCTTCCAGCCACCCCGCGATCACCTCGCCATCGATTCGGCCCGGGTCGAGCTTTACTACCTCTCTGTCCCAGTGAGCCCCGTAGCCCGCATCGCGTGAAGCTCGGTGCTCACCGTGGCCCTCGATCGCCGGCTCGAGCATGATGGTGTTCAAACCGCCCTGCTGTCACTCTCTGATTAAAAAAATTTGTGTGTGTTCCGAAAAATAAGCACCGCTTGAATGTTCTTTTACAATTATAAAATAATTTTATAATTATGACATACTGAATTGATACAGCAAGCAGCAACGCAGACAAAGACCCTTCATGCTTCCGTCGTGTCTCGATGGACACGCCACGCCTAGCCACGAAAAATAAGACCGCGCTCCTTCCGCCCCCCCCTCTACTGGCCAGTGCCCTCCCATACCGGCGATCGTGCCGGGCTCGCCCGCGCTGCCGTGCTCTCTGGGCACCCGCACGAACCCAAAACTGAAAGAGGAAGAAGCCTCTCGCAACTAAAGTATACACGGAACAAAGAGATGACCAAGTAACGAAAGGAGGCGGTGTTCAAAGTGGGAGCTCTGAGAGGCCAGGGATGAGCAACCCCTGGGGGAGATAGTAGTAAGTAAGTCTATATTTGTGGGAACCCTGTGTTCGTATGGTTCAGGTCCGCGTCACGGAAGAAATCATCGCGGCGGCCTCGTGTTCCCATCCACAGGTTCCCCCGGTAAATCTTATTGTCTTGGCATGCTACGTACCAGCAGTAAGAACTGCCCCCGCCAGAGCACCGACCACCGACAAACGATATAGGCTTCACGAATGAGGCGAGAGACAATCAGATGTACCTGAGACTGGTCCTAAATATAGGGGACATTAGACATTCCGCCAAAATTCGGCATGTATGTACGACTACTCTACGTACTGTAGTACGAAACGCAATGGCCCTGCAGCGATACCAACATCCACAAGGGGGAATACGGGCCTTGCACAGCAGGGGCACACGCCACATACAGCATGTTATAAACAAAAAGGCACTGGTAGTAGTCTTGGGGCAAGCACAAAGACCGAGCATCAGTTCAATTCTTGTTGGAAACCATCTCAAAAATATATGGACCTCTCACTTGCTCGAGTCCACAGCAGACGAGAAGGAGCACAGCGTCGAGCGGTACTCGCGATGCTGTAGGCCGTTGTAGTTAGCCGTGATAGCTGAAAGGAAGATACAAAGGTTTTGGGTACAAGGCGCAAGCTGTTGTAGCGCTCGGTTTGTCTGGGTGGGTGAATTCCCTCCTTGTTGACGGTTTCCCGCTTTTCCATCAATCGTGAGCAATGAGGATTTCTCTTTCATCCTCATTGATCGTGAGAACCATCAATCGTCGGGTTTGTTAACGAGGGTGGGGGCCATACCACCAGGGGATGGGGGACGCAAAAAATATTTCGACCCATCAAAGCTCCGACAGGCACCACCTGGCACCCAGAAGTCGCCCTCTTCCATTCGCCGTAGGTGCCCGAGTACGACGGCCCACAACCTTGGTGTTGTGGGCTCCTTCCTGTCTCCTGCGGATTCGAAGAGGTGGGGGGGGCACACCATTGTGGAGCTTGTTTCCAAGCAAGCGTAATTTATACCTGGTAGTGGGTCTTCGGTCTTTAGGCTTCTCACTGCTGCCCAAAGCCCTTATCTTCCTCGTGGCGTGGTGGTTGGGAAGTTAGTCTTAATCCGTTGGTGCTGTTTGTAAATTTAAGTACTCGTAGGGATGTCCGACATTATGCTGAATGTCCGGAATGTCGTTCATAGTTAGTGAGGACCAGGCTACTGTAGTACGTACATTTGATAAGTTTCGCGGTGTTCGAGAATCCACGTACATTTACGTACGTACATGTACCGAACTACTGCAAGTATATAGTCGTACCTTCTGAAATCCACTGTTACTGTATCTACTCCTGCACGTGCTATCAGGAAGCTAAGATGGTTTATACTGCTACTGCTGTGTTGTTGTTCTCACCTTAACTCATCGCGCAAAAGGTACTGCGGTCGGTGGTCACAGGGGAGGGTCCCAAGAAAACTCTGGAGTGGAAGAATACCCCAGGTGAGGATAACGCAAAAATACAAAAGTCAAGGATTTTGCGGCTGACAACGCCCGCTCAGTGTGGCGCAGTACAAGGGTTGCCGCTTGCGAATTTGAATGGCGCCTGCTGGTTACTTTGGTATTGGCGAGTCCTTTATTTTATCATGTCGCACTAGAACATGCACGATACAATAAATTGTCTGAGGCAAACGAAGAAGTAATAATAAATTAAATGTACACCCTCCAGGGGTAAACCAGAATACGTACCGGTACATGTATATTATATAAAACTGAAACACGACAATAATAACAACAAAACAGCCGAAAGGCAACACATCACTAATATGATTAATATCGTAACGAAAGCAGAAGCCGGCGTACAATAGGGCCAAGCTGCGTGCACCAATCGACGTGCTTCGATAATTAAAACGAATGCTGACCCTATCTGGCCAAAACATACAACCGATACTGCTGCAAGTACCGTAGGAGGGAGGGACGGTGAGCTCTCCAGTCTGTGACTGGAGTGGTCATTTGGAAATTCAAAAAGCGTGACAGATTTCCCATGAAAAAAGTGACCGAGATAATCGAGTGAATAAGTGACCCCCAAAAAGTGACCGAGATCATCAAGTGAATAAGTGACCCTCATAGATCACACCCCGGGTACCCCCTCGTCCGCTCGACCCTCAAAACCCGTTCTTGGCGCACAGCAGCAGCGTCGCGCTAGTTTCTGCACGCCTTGACAGCCTAGCACAAACCATGCCCCTCTGCGGAGTATCAGCATCAGAGGTGCGGTGTGTACGACACACCACGGACAGCAGCAAGCACCGAGCAGATCAACACGCAAACACGCCGAGCACTGACTGACCTTTGGGAGTTCCACATCTACTAGTAATTGGTGGTAATGAGGCGCGACCTCGGGTACCTGCAGTAGTCAAATGTGCGATGCATCACGCTGGGGGGATACTGCTGTGCTGAGTGCTGAGCCAAAACACGAACGAACATCTACGTATACGTGCCGTTTGGTTTGGGTTATTTCTTGAAACGAAAATAATCAACAGCATATCATACAGCATACAGCAGCAGCAGCAGCAGCAGCTGTGGCGGCCGCAGCAACAACAGCAACGGAACGGCAGCAACAGCAGCAGTAGTAGGACACATGAAGGCCAGGGCCAGCGTCACTGTACGCTCGGCTTGTCGGTCTAGCCCTTGACCCCTCTGTACTCGTACTCAATCTGTTGTGTACACATGTCTCCTGGTTCCCCAACACGATGATAGTGAAATTCAGCATAATTTGAAGAAAGCTGGGTTGTGTTCGGCAGAAATCCAGAAACTAAAAACCTTGTAATGATCTACGTTCCGATTTATTATGTGCCTGAAAAAAAACATGGCCCACAGCCTTGTTTGAAAACACGTTGCCGCACCTACTATCGTAGCAGGTGCCACCACAACTACTGCTGTACGACATTACAGCAGAGCTTCTCCTTCCCCTCATCAGGAGGAGAGTGGGCCTTACAATACCACCTACATCATAGAACTCCGAAAACAAGAACGAAAAACTCATCGCTGTGGTGACGTGTTTTAAACAAATTATAGAAAAACCGTTATGATATTTTACGTCCCGAAATTAAAAAAAGGTGTGCCTTTAAAACACACACGTTGCCGCAACTAGCTCGACCAACTCTGAACGAGTTGCAGCGATACCAGCACGAGAAGACTTCGGCAAATTGTGTGCGTGCACAGAGTCCGACGGGACTGGCGTTGGTGCCGTGTACGTTGAATGCGGTGTACAAACGTCGATGTTGACTGTCGCAAACAAACACGCAGAAGAAGTCTTCAAACACCATGCTACATGGATTTCTAAGCTAAACGCAAGTCGATATGAAGAGCCTTTTTTTCTTGAAAACTCAAGTAAAAAGGCTCGCGCTTCGCGCTCGCGCGGCTCATTATGATTAATATTTTATTTGAACAAGGGGAAGGGGGGTTGTGACGGTTCTCAGCACATACCACGCCGCACTATAGACCGCCTCGTCAGCTCGCAACAGCAACTGTGACTCTGAATCGGTACAGGAACAACAGCAGCAGCAACAGCAGTTTCTCAAAATGGCTGTTTCCTATGCGGTTCGATTTTTGAGCTTCTTCAGATTATGGTCCGATCGATTTTTCAGCGACCTAGTTCGAAAATCGAAACAGCCTTCTTATGCGAGAACACACGGATTTGTTGTATGATACGTGCAGATATTTGAGCAAACGACAAGACCAACTGCTGTTGTTGTGGTCTGGCGCCGCGAAGAGACGCGCCGAGTGCGCTGTACTGGGCGTAGAACCCAAGCGTCCGAAGCCACGCTGGCTGCCTCTGGTCTGGCGGCGACGCACCGAGTGCGCTCGAGTCGACCTGTCTTGGTATTTTGTATTTGGACACAACGGAGCATCCGAGCGTTGACTATAACTGCTGTATACCACCTACTGTACACTGTACTGCTGCTGCTGCTGCTGTAAAATCTACGAGCACGGAGAGGCGCGCGCCGAGTGCGCTTCCCTTCGTGTCTAGGCCCGAGCCCGCGCCAGCCGACTGTAGTTTGGCGACGGGGAGGCCCACCGATCGTCGGGTGCGCGTCGGGCGCGAAGCAACGTCGCTGTGTCAGCATCCAACGCATCGATCGTGCTGCTGCTGCTTGCTTGCTGCATTGATAACATGTTGAATATAGAGACATGTTTTTTTTCGATTTGAAAATCTGATGACCCAAGTTGTCGCCAAAATCTGACGACTTGGGTCATCGGATTCTCAAATCGAAAAAATTCCGGTTAGATTTTGCATAATCGGACTGCATAGGACGGTGCTTTCGTTTTTGAGATCGAAGAATACAAATCTGAAGCTTGAAATCGAACCCCGAAATACTCCGAGTACACGAAGCACCTGAGATACTTTATCTCCAATATACTCCTTACTTTACTCCAAGGTACTCGGAGCATCATGGCATCTGTGCAACATTGAACACAACGAGGAACTACCCCTGAGCCCGCAGGAAAAACGCCGGACAGATACGAGAACTTGCATTTTTTTCAAGACTGCAGACTAGCATAGCAACGCGAATGATACTCATTCGATTGCGATACAAACACAATGTTGGTAAGACGAATCCTTATTATATATTACGCTTCGGTAGTGATGATGGTGGTGGCGATGATGTCGTTTCGGAACTTCAGGACTATGCCGGTTTCGGTATGCCCCGCGGGAGACCGGCTCTACCGCGCGCCACCCGACCCCGATCGGCCCCGCACTACCGCCCCGGCCGCACCACGCGGCCTCCCTCGGCGACCCCGGCGAGAGAACGGGCCCCGACGCCGAACTCGGCCAGCGGGGATCGGTGTAAGGTGGCCTCGCGGAGACGGCTCGCTCCGTCCCCTGGAACGGGGCGGATCCGCGGGAGGGAAGGGGTTCCCAGCGCATTCGTAGGTCTTTGCGGCCCGGGTTCAAAATCCATACTAATTTCGAGGTAAAAAAACTCCATACTAAAATCAAGTCTTCATACTAAAATCAAGTAATTTTGTTTTCAAAGAGTCCCCCAGATGTGAAAATATGGATCTCCATAACTTCGGTCAGAATAGAAATCGGCCCATAACTTCGCGTCTTAGCGGCTTTTACACCAACTTCAAGATAAAAAAGACCAGACGTAAAAAAATTGACCATTTCTGTACGTACAAGGGCTGCGCATCCATGCCGGCGTTTTGTTTGTGTCCGCCGTACGTACGTACAAGTGGTACGTGCTACTACTTTCTGGACTGCTGCTGTTGTTGCTATTAGTGCTGCTGTAAATGGGTTATATCAGGACGACTACTATTGCTGTACGCACTGGTGCTGGTGTATACTGATTTCACTCTGCTGTTGTTGCAGTTGTTACTGTGGTGGATGGGTGGATCGGTTGGTTCGTGTGTGTGCCGATCGGTTGGTGCGTACGTACGTGGTTGGGTGGGTGGGTCGGTGGTTGGGTGGGTGGGTGTGAGTGAGTGGATGTCGGTATGTACGTGAGAGTGGGTGGGTGGGTGGGTGTGGTTGGGTGGGTGTCGGTGGGTCGGTTGATACGTGGTTGACTGCGTGTGTGGATCGAGACCCAGTTTTTTTTTTTGTATTTTCGTTTTTGTCCGCTATTATACGGGCCCCGCCCTGGCGTGGTTCGGGGTACCACTATTAATAGTAGGTATATAATCGACTAAAAATGCCTGCGGGAATCAGCAGCATCACTGTAGTGATACCAGCCGAACTGAATCGTCGGGGCTACCCAGTTTGTGACCCCGGATCTGATAACTTAACTGGTTCGACAATATACATATAAGTCGGCCATCGGGGCGACGCATATTTGGCCAACGGCAGCAGCAATGGCGCAAAAATCACCTGAGGGCACACTGTTTTCTTTTTTCCTTTCTTCATTTTTTCCTGTTTATCCTTCCTCTTTGTGTTCTCTTTATCTTGCCCTTTTGTGTTTTCCTTTGGATTGGTTCAATTTCCTATTGATTGAGATGTTAGGTGTGTCCCACCTGGTATGGTGGACACTGGGAGTTCTCGATGTCGACGGGAAAAAAAATGGGGGTTTACTGTGAGGAACGACACACACATAATGTCCTGCGTTGTACGTTAGACATCGTGTGTCGTTGCCGCCAAAACGTTCAGAGTCCTTCGAACCGTACGCCCCCAAACAAAATTAAAGCCAGGTCACTCCTCCACGCAACCAGTCAACGACTGCGCTAAAGTATTTCAATAATCTTCCCACATGAATAACCATTTCATTTTGCCAATACGCAGTTTCAGCTAGTTTCACCGGGGACATTTACTACCGCAGTAATAATATATGTATGTATACCCCGTCCCAATAACTGCCTGCATATACCAAGTCCCTCACTGGAGCTCGTACCGGTCCCCAACTATCTTTATAGTCGATATGAATAGTGGGCTGAGGGAGCGTGAAAAAATGAAGTGCCCTTTATATCGTTTTCCGTTGCCGCGGGGTCCAATACAAGGGGATTTTCAATTGTGTTTGTTTTTCTCCTCCGTCCCATTTATTATCCCCGCCCTACTCTTTCCTCCCTCCCACCTCTGCACCACCAATATCTAGGCGACATCAGGGTTTTTTTTTGTTTTTGACATGCCGTTAGCGCACCAACATTAGGTTGCGTGGAATGCGCCGCCAACGAATCAACGCTAAGACTTGCTTGATCTAAATAATGAGCAGGGTAAGTGACAGGGATGTATCGCCTTTATTGATAGTAAGTAATTCCAGGCTCACGTCGTGGGGAAGAGACACTTTTGTGTCGCCCCGAATCAACAAATTTGAGATACACTTAAACATACCTGAGTCTAGTCATAGAAGCGAATGGTGTCATATCAGTCACTCATAAGTCATTACCGGCTACTCTTACGCAAGCATCCTGTGTCCAATCGATGCATTTGTGGCCCATACATATCCGCAGTAGATGACGATATACATTACGTTAATAGGCGAATAGTACGCACGAGTGTACATATGATCATGTCTACGGACATCAGATTGATCAAAATAGCGGCCAGTTTACGAAATTTGTTTTCATCGGCATTCGGAATATTGTATACATCGAACAGTCAACCTATTTCCATCGATGCATATATAATACTATTGTAGGGCTGTTAGCTTGCAGCCACGATCACCGGGGAATGTGGTCGTTGGACCGGCAGCCGATCAGTACAACAGCCCACCGAGTACAACTACCCGTCGTGTGCATTGCTTCGGGAGATGAAAAGGCAGTAGTGGTCAGGCCCACTCTGATCGTTCTTAATCGTTTACACAGTTTAGCTACAATAAGTGTTTTTTATTTTGTCATAGAAGTACAAGGGGGGCTTCGCCGCGGCGGGCTGACGCCCGCCTGCGGCTACGCGCAATGCCCGTAACGGCGAGGAGTAGCCTACTGAGGTAGATTAGTAGCTAAGCTTAGGGCGAACAAAGCGACTCTGTACTGCCAAGGGGTGTACAGCAGTAGTGCATGACACCTAATAATGAAAAACACTCACAAACGGAGGCTAGGTTTCTTATTTACATGAGAGGAGAGGATGCGTTTTATACTAGCTTCAATATAACGGCATCCGAATTTCTTATTTCTTGTAAATATCACCCTATGGTACTGAGGTGTTATGATACGTACGTACGTACGTACGTACGGGTATATGCATGCACAGTAGTAACTGCGTGTAAAAAAAAAAGAGCGTGTGTGTTTTGTATGTGCGCTCTCCATCACCATATTCTTGGTAAACGTTGCTGCAGCGCCCACCGCCCGCATGTCCACGCTCGCGAGCGCACGCGAGGCCCTGCCCGGTACTATATCCAGGCACACACCGACCACTATCATACTGCTGAATACCACGCACGCATGAATACTGTACAGATATCATCGCATATTAAAAATTACCTGGTATATGATACTCTGTTACTGCTTGCAGCGGTACTGGTACTCGTACATATAGTACGTAGTACGTGTATATCCGCAGTAAAAGGAGCCGGTACGATAAAAATCCGGGTTGGTCGTCTACATAAAAAAACGGAATCTTGCATAGTGCGGTTTGCGTGTAGAACAAAAAATCATGTACTGGTTGGTATGGCATGTGCACGTGACTAAAAGGGCATGGAATCCTGGAAAAATCGCAGCCCCGTGAGACATGAGTTGGGCACGGCCGAGACCGCCCTTGGCAGAGTAGGCAGAGCAGGGGTCGGCGAGCACGATGAGGGAATCTTTGATTATGCATGTACAGCAGTAGCTGCGTGTAAAAAAAAAAGAGCGTGTGTGTTTTGTATGTGCGCTCTCCATATTCTTGATAAACGTTGCTGCAGCGCCCACCGCCCGCATGTCCACGCCCGCGAGCGCACGCGAGGCCCTGGCCGGTACTATATCCAGGCACACACCGACCACTGCCATACTGCTGAATACCACGCACGTATGAATACTGTACAGATATCATCGCATATTAAAAATTACCGGGTATATGATACTCTGTTACTGCTTGCAGCGGTACTGGTACTCGTACATATAATACGTACGAGTATATCCGCAGTAAAAGGAGCCGGTACGATAAAATTCCGGGTTGGTCGTCTACATAAAAAAAACGGAATCTTGAATAATGCGGTTTGCGTGTAGAACAAAAAAGCACGTACTGGTTGGTATGGTATGTGCACGTGACAAAAAGGGCATGGGATCCTGGAAAAATCGCAGCCCCGTGAGACATGAGTTGGGCACGGCCGAGGCCGCCCTTGGCAGATTAAGCAGAGCAGGGGTCGGCGAGCACGATGAGGGAGTTGCGTGCCGCCGGGTGGACGTCATCGCCAGTTATCGCGAAAAGGGCAAAAATCTACGTCTAAGAAAAGCTGTCGAGCTCTCTCCGAGCAGCAGCTGCAATTTTGTACATGTATTTATTGCTCACTATCACTTGTGTTTTTCACGGCCGCTGGTACAACCTCTCCACCTCAATTCTCACCAAAATAGAGCTTTGATAGTTATATATCCAACACCGTGCACAGCAGCATAATCTACTGACCCAGCAAGCACGGTGGACTGCAATCAAGCCATATCCAGGCTTCATCTGCAGCCGGTCCATGGCTTTGCCTTACTGCTGTAGATTCGAATATATACCGTTCGACATGGCAGGAGACGCCAACGCACCTTCGGTCGAGGCAACTAGGCCGTCTGACTAGGGATTGTTCACGGCCAGGCTCATCCTCAACCGAGAGGAAAAACCGAACAGCTCGATAAAGCTCCTATATGCAATTATCCTAGCAGATGTGTCGTTTCTGCCACGCCAAATAAGGGGTCGAAACTACACTTGCCAAATTTTGTTTGAGTAGGGTGTCTCTAACCTTTAAGAAAACCGTAGAAAAAACGCCGTATTTGCCGACAGTAAAAACTGGCCGATTTCGCCCCATGTTGCCTGATGACACTCACACAGACGCGTAAAAGGCGGTGGCTTAGCTAGTGCAACACCGACGGTTGTGTCCAGTTAAAACATGGCGGAGAAAGCAACATATTATAGTACACCCTGCTGCTGAAGACCTGTCGCATCAAATTATATTGTAAACAACTGTAATGTAATACCAGGAAATGGGGTACGACTGCTGCTCCTACTACAGCAGACGACACATACAAAACATGTGCAACAGGAACAAATCTAATCGGCTGGAACGACGTTTTAAAACTTCCACGACCAGGGTGTCGTTCGATGATGTCACGATAACTGCTGTACCTTCGTCATATTACCGGCTGTGCATCTAAACGTCGACATCTCCTGACGTCAAACTATATGCTGCAAGGAGGACAGCTGACTACACACTTAGTCGTTTGCGTTCTATTGGCAAGACATCACAGGTGAAACACCCCCATGCGACAGCCGAGGCAAAACGAACGACTCCGACCACAGGACACAAAGCAACGAATTGGACAGACCAGACCCGCGAGATGCGTTGACTTGCGGCCAAACGAAATGACCTTCACCGCCCGTTTTCGTAGCCCTCACACACAGATGAACGAATACAAGGTCGGGAGCCTATATGTATTAAACGTCTACCTCCAAGTTTGCACATAACACGACCCACACTTCAAAATACGTACATACCCAGAATATTGCTGCTGCCGCTAGGGCTGCTGTTGCTGTGAGTTCCGGCGTTGTTCTCTATTCGAAGTGATGTTGTAACACTCCAAGGTATAGCTTTTGCAAAGGGGGTGGTGTACCAATAAGTAAACCTCACGCCCAGGACTGACGATAACATGAAAGACTGATTCCAGGCGATGCGCGGAAACCTCAGACACGAACAAACCAGGTAGTCTTAGCACGTGGTGCTAACTATGGATGACGCATGCTACGATAGAGGTGCACCATGTTTCTGCCTTCTGAGGGTGGTGACTGGAGCTCTATACCCCACTAAAAAAAAAACATTTTGGATGAAACAAAAGTGCTACCCAAAGAATAATATCACGGCCTAACGACCCAAAGACACATATTGCAACCCCGAAATAGATGTTCGACGGTTTTGGGTTAAGAAGCCCGACACATGCTACGATAGAGGGGCACCATGTTTTTTCTGAGCTTTTCACTTAGGGAGCGTAATACCTCACCGAAAAAATGGTTTTGTAAGAAAATAAAAATGCTGCCGGATGAAAAATATCCTGGCCGAAGTATAGCCTCAAACATGATTCGTCACAAAAATGAAAGTCCGACGAATTTGGGTTAAGGAGCACGATCGTTCAGAAAACGATTAAGCTAAGAAGTGCTACCTCTACCGTAGCACGCGTCGCCCCTTCATTCAAAACCGTTTCCGGCCGAAAGTGTTACCTCTATCGTAGCACGCGTCGAATATTCCGCTTGAAATACCATGGCGCGCCGAATGAAGCTGTCACCGGGTCCGATCGAGATGGTATTGTAGAGGAGTGCCCGGTATATAGCTTGTAGTTGCACACGATATGATACTATTTCGGAGTTGGTATACGTGTAATCCATATTATAGAATGCTGTTATACTGGCTGTCTCGAATCATGACACCGCGATCAAGAGCGCTTCAGCCCCGCCTTACACCATGAGTAGAGAGGCTGAGTGCCAAACCCACTGAAATACCGGGCCTTATGCCGCACCGAGACCTGGCTGCCAGGTGCAGAGCCTGCGTGCAGAACACTACCAATTAGAACCAAATGCTTCAGAGTAGATGTGTTGTTTATACTCCAGTATATATTCTAACAAAAATGGTCCTCAATACTGTGACATAGTGAAAGTCATTTCTCAGCACCACAGCATCACCAGCACGGCTAGCAGAACTAGAGTAGCAGAGCTCAGAAGCAGTATATCGGCACCAACATACGGCACCAACATAGCGACCGCATCAGCAGGGCAGTTGTCCTGTGTGTAGAGCGGCCATATGCCACAGCCGGCGAGATAATGGGCTTCATGCCGCGCCCAGTCCTGATCGTCAGGTGCTGAGCATTGCCGACAATTTCGAGGCAGTTCTTCGGACCATCATAACGCTAGCAATTCTTGTGTTTTGGCAGCAAAAACCAAGATTGGTATCTCATACGCCGAGTCATCCATAAAGAGGCTATTGCTGCTGGCTGATGCAATATTGCAATGAGGCGACATTCTTTCCGCAGCAGCATCGCATAATCATCAACGACACCCACCACCACGCCAAAGCAGCAACAGCTACTAGCACACCACGAACCTTACACCAAGAACAGTTGTGTACAGCTGTTGTGGTGAAAGGTTTTAAGCACGGGTTTGCGCAAAATAATAAGATACATGCTGTTTTTTCCCCCCCGTACTATACATTTTCTTCGCCCCTCTTTTTTTCTCCTTCCTACTGTAGTTGTACCTCAGACCCTGCGTCACAAATACCGCTCTTCTCGCTCCTCCACAGTACGGTTAATGACTCGGATTTTTACCGCGAGAAGATTTCGGCCCTTTCTTCAATTATCGACTCACGTCGAATCGTGCCTGCCCACTTTGCTAGGTGATCCAGCAGTTGACGATAAGTATATACATACTGTTTATTTTTGCCCCGTCCAATGTATTTCTTCGCCACTATTTTATTTCTCTTTCCTACCGTAGTTGTAACTCAGACCCAGGGTCACAAATGAGGCTGATCTCGCTCATCTCTATTACGTTTCATGCCTTGGATTTTGATCGCGTGAAGACTTTGGCCCTTCCTCCCCTCATCGACTCACTCCGAATCGTGCCTACCCACACTGCTAGGTGGTATCAGCAGTTAATTCCGCTTAATATTCCGTTTTGAAAACAAAGCTAAAAGTTCGACCCACGTGGGATTCGAACTCCAGGATCAACTCATGATAGCATTTTTGGATCGACCTGTCTGATTTGACTCGCCTTGCCGCGGAGTGCCTGAAGTGCGTATTCGATGTATAGTGTAGAAGGGAGCTGGGCGTGCTGCCTCCGGGTCCGGCCTACAAAGCGCAAGCACCACCAACTATTTCACCCTGGAGGCATTGGAGCGATGTTATTGCAGTCGTAGATGCTGTCCCTGTTCGCTGCCACCCGGCGGTTCCACCCACACTTTCCTGTAAATGATAGCCGCTATTTGTACGGCAATATTACCCATTCATTGCGTAGTGCACGATGAGTCAGTGGCAAACAAGATTGCGCCGTGCTCGCTTGCTATACCTTGAACCTATACCGTGATAGAAATGAGTCTACGTTGCACATCCTCTATGGATATTATGATCGTATATTATAGGTAAGATGTCCACCTGTTATTCAAAGGGGTTCGACTAGAATATACAGTGGAATACCACACAATGTGCGTTGGCGATGTAGACCACCGCTAGCAAAAGGGCCCTACGGCCGGGCACAACTTTGTCGCCTTTGACTGTCGTCGCCGTTGTTAGAACAAACAGAAGTCTCTAAATTAACGACAATTGCGCATATATTCTGGCCATCGGACAATGTGTAGCCTGTCTATTGTGTGGAGATTTGGTACCGTTTACTTCTGGTATATCCGTCGGTTTCCAAAGAACAAACTATATTTTGGGTCGAGCGTGGTGCTAACATTCCCGTCATACCTGAACGACGATCAACCTAAACCGGAACTAAAGTGCTGAATGAACAACCGCCGTAGTGAAGCAGTGCAGTTTTTGTGCGGTAGGAGCTGAGACTGCCGGCTGTTGTTCGGCACGATACGAGCGGAATGTATGTACTTACGTCGGAGCACGACTCTTCGACGATAGCTATACACTATGGCAGTAATGTTCAGTTGCCGATCACGTATATGTGCGAAAGAGGTTGTGGCGAACTAATCGACGCATTTTGTTCCCGGTGGAAAAAAGCTCGCATTACCAGACTGAATAAACGGTTGCAATATTAACAAGAAAAAACAAAAACACAAAGTATATGCCCTGTGTGACCAATAACACACCACAATATGTTCTCTGTGTGGCCAACAACACCAGTTCTAAAGAAGGTAAGCAGTAATGCCACCTAGCGTCAACAGCAGCAATGTACAGGAGTAGAGTAGCATCTTGGTAACATCTGTCTTGAGCGCGGCATAGACAATGTCAAGTGGTCGCCCATGCATGTGTGTAGGTGCTCTTGGGGGCTGTACATCGTGTGAATATTTGGTGAAGAGTATTGATGACTATTTGTTTGTTTTGGATCACGTGTGCTACACTGCACATATGATATATATATACAGGGGCACAACTGCTGGAGGCCGGTTGAATGGAAAAAATACGGATTGTCATGAATAGTTATCGTGCCCTGTAAGGAAATTAAACTGAAGTGCTGGGTGGAAAGTAGATTCGGAATCCAAACCAGGTATTGTCATGTGCCAGTCTCGAGAGCCCGTCAGTAAATCGTAAACTAATGTTTTTGCCGCTGCTCCAGCTGCTGCTGCTTTCATTGTCTCAGCGCGCGGGGTATGTTGGCAATGTTGTCGTGCTGGAGTAGGTTCCCCTTCGACGAGAGGAGGAGGACGTATTCTCACAAACCCTGAACACCAAATGAGGTTGTATGCACACGGCTGGTGCAAATATCACGTAAAGGTACCACTGATATTCAACTAGCTTGCTTTGTAAGCGGCGGATTCGTCGGCTCTTAAGGGACTATTGTCCAGCACGACACGCGCGCGTGGTGTTAATAGTATGGGTTGCGAACTACTGTACAAGGGTATCATCCATGCATTTCACTCGTACTGCTGCTGTTCTGCTTTTCGATTTGTTTGTGCTGTGTGGTCCGTGATTTCATGACGGTTTCGCACTACAGTACAGAACACCTGTTGATAAGAAACATCCAAATTTTCCAAGTGGGAACCCTTCTTTCGAAACAGATGATTCTACATTACCGTAACTTCAATGGAACACCTCTAAGCTATATATGTTTTCCTGCCAATATGAACCTGCCTTTGGTATGGGCCGCGTTCTAGTTATGTGTCCGGCCCTGTATCTACAAGTCTGCGCATAAACGTCCCACGTTATGTTTTACTAGCTGTGGTACGCTTGCTGTTGCCGCCTGTATGTACTACTGCTATTGTTTATGCCTTGGCCCAATTGCACAATACCTTTGTATGCTGCACGAATGCCTAGTCAAGGTACTATGCATGCACCTCTTCTGCACGTTGCAGCTAAATTAAAGTTATTGATGATTCACCATTCAGGCGGATAGACCCATTATAATCCCTAGTTTCGAGTAAATATTTTATATGCACCATTTTGGAATTATACAGACGGTGATGGCATATACAAGCACATACTATCCGTGAGATCACTACCTCAATCATTACCACACAGCCTTTGCACTGCTTGAAAAAAAGTCAATACAACTGAATCAAGGATTTAGCTTGGGCAAACGACCAACGCTACATGCAAGTCGCCAGGATCTGAAAAAGCGACGTACCACATCGGACCACGCGAAGATAGCCTATGTTTTATAAAATTTGTGTGAGGTCATGTCAGTCCGACCTTGAACTGCGAGGCCGTCAACGCCGTGATTATTTACTGATGAAAACTGTTCAAGAATTGTTTCGTCTATTGAGGGGAGGTTGAAACTTAGTTATCTAGGAGCCCGCTGGCTCCCGAAACTTCGGGGGCTCGATCGCCCGACTCCCCCTGTGCGAGGCACGAACGACAGGTGTGATAGCTCAGCCATGACCCTCCCTTCCTGCCTTGACGTCCCCTCTTGGTTTGCCTCAGGTATTTCACCGAAACAGTATTTGGCAAGAATGGTTCGTTGCTCATGTAACTCCTGCACACGGAGAGCATATTACAACGTCGAAGGTAGCAAGACGGCGGCGTACTGCAGGCAACATGCCGAGGACGGCATGGTGAACGTCAATGCGAGACGTTGCTCACATTTTTCTTGCACGCGGGACCCTTACTTCAATGTCGAGAGTAGCAAAACGGCGGCTTTTTGCAAGCAACATGCCACGGACGGAATGATAAACGTTAGACACAAGCGTTGCTCACATCCCTCCTGCACTAGAATTCCGAGTTTAAACGTTGTGGGTGCCAACACGGGGGCGTACTGCAAAGTTCATGCAAAGGACGGCATGGTGAACGTGACACAAAAGCGTTGCTCACACCCCTCCTGCACTAAACGCCCGAGTTTCAACGTCGAGGGTAGCAAGACGGCGGCGTACTGCAAATTCCATGCCACGGACGATATGGTGAACGTTCAATCCAAGCGATGCTCACACCGCTCCTGCACTAGACAACCGAATTTCAACGTCGAGGGTAGCAAGACGGCGGCGTACTGCAAAGCCCATGCGGAAGAGGGCATGGTGAACGTGAAAGTAAAGCTTTGCTCACATCCTTCCTGCACTAGACGCGCGAGTTGCAGCGTGAAAGGTAGCAAGACGGCGGCGTACTGCAAAGCCCATGCAAAGGACGGCATGGTGAACGTTAGAAGCAAGCGTTGCTCACATCACTCCTGCACTAGATATCCAAGTTTCAACGTCGAGGGTAGCAAGACGGCAGCGTATTGCAAGCAACATGCTGATGAAAACATGGTATCCGTCCGCAACAAGCGTTGTTCACATGGCGGATGCAATGGGTTGGCGAGCTGGGGTGTAAACCTTGACGACATAGCCACTGTCTGCGCCAGCCACAAGAGTGATATGTTGGGCGACCACGCGGTCAACTTCAGTGCCAGGTGCAAAGTGGATGGTTGTAGGAAACAAGCCCGCTGGGGTCTCGACGGGAAGCAGGCCACCCACTGCCCTTACCACGGCACTCTCCAGGGAGGACTCGTTTGCACAATCGGATCCGCTCGCAGCAAGGCAGACTACAATGGCCCGTCCTACGGTGCAGTGAGGAGCCCCTCATTCCACGTCAAAACTGAGTGCGCGTTTTGAAATATTTCGAAGACAACTGCGGCATTGTTTGGGCTTGTTCTCTTAGCTTCGGTAGCTTTCAATTGCGAGTTCACAACACAGCGTTTTGCCGCGGTTTCTTTCGTACCAGACTTAGTTATCAGCAGTCAGTGTGATACATAGTTTTCGCCCTTTGCCAGAAAGCGATGCCCTTTCGATGACACTTGTCCAGCTCGTTGTTTATAGCTTACGAAAGCCAATTCGGTATGGTTTTAACGTATTGGGCTGGTTGGGTACCTTGTGTTAAGGATATTCCTGCTGGAGTATGTACTAGGCAGTAAGGAGAGAGTGGCAGTGGCTTTTTTGCTATTGGAACTCGTGGTACAATAAGGTTGGCACGGTGTCGACGGCGTATTTATGACGGGCCGGAGCTCTCCCCCTCAGGACTAACCGGCATCCTATTTGGGGCTCACAAATGTTTTCGTTAGCACCTAGGTAATGGGTGTTGTTCATCGGTTAGGACAACAAGTAATATATTGATGGGAAGATTATGTCAGTGCCGGGATAGTACGTAAAGTTTGCTGATCGTGTTGTCTGAATGCCGACTGCGCCACCCTCATTGTAGTTTTGTTGACGAATCCTCAACTGCCGTAGCTGTGCATACGTCAACATCGCGCTGTGATAACGTACCCAGGTGGATGTAGTCCCCTTCGGGTATGCCATCTGTCTGTGTCTGCGGCCGGCTCTTCAGGGTGGGCTATGAGGCATCCTCATATCCCTTCAAGCATTAGAGAGGAGTCACGGCTTCTCTCGAACAGACCTTTCTCGGCCCTGCTGGCAGGAGCAATATTTATCGAGATGCCAAAGGTACGACGAAACCGTACCCACCACGTGTGAGTGGTTCGGAATATACACCAAGACATATATTCACCAAAATGGTTGGGCACTGTATCATACATTCCAGGTCGAATTATGTGCAATACCCGTGGTATGCTACATACGTTTGGTACATCGAACGTAGCACTGTGAAGGATATGTCGACCAAGATTGTTGGCTATGCCATGGGCTCCACTAGGCCGCCCGGGCGACCGAGGAGTGCGTACATGAAACGCTAGATGCGATGTAAGAGACTATATATGACTATGACCCAGTGTGGTGACACTCCAAATGTTGCACTACTGTCTTGACAAGCGCTTACAATGCGGGGTTACGTGTGTGGTCGGTCTTAATCGGCCTGCGACGATATCGACACTGCGTTTTCAACACTGTGCGCCCATATCGGTCGGGAGGGGGGGGGGGGGGGGGGGGGCTAAGTCCCCTACATTTTGCCGGAAAAAAAAAATATGCACGTCCCTCGCATAGTCTCAACGGTCTTCGGCCGGTCGAAATGACCGCGTACATACATAAAAGCTTGCTGTGTTTTTATGCTTCATACAACAGTAGTGCCCTTACGCAGTGATAACGGTCCAGACCATAGATTGGGCTATTTCGACCAGAGTTGCGCGGACGAGCTTCGGGTTATTCAATAAATCGTCCATTCATTAACTCTTATTCAGCCGCGCACGCATCCCCCCACACGGTATCAACGAAAAAAGGCCTGTGGTAAGGCTTGATCTGGTGTGTGTGCTGTACGGTGTTGCGTTTGGGGCATCCAGAAGCACGTCCAAAACAAGCTTGAACAAGACCCCACTGCCCACACAAATAGCTGGGTTGAATATGATGGGCGTGACTTTGAACGCCTGATAGAAGCCTGTGCGGCGTTGCCGCCCAATACCACTCGCGTCAGTCGAAACCACACCACACTTTCCACCTTATCGATGCCTCTTTATCTGTACCCTGTCAAGCGACAAATTGCGGATTGGGTTGTTAGGCTCACAGACCGTTAACCGCCCACGGTCCACTGCAGCCATCGAAGCCTCCATTGTAAGGTCTCCCGAACAAGCAGCAAAAACCAACCCACCCACGAAATAATTTGGCCTGTATTCATTAGCTGCGATCTAAGCACGTACAAGAACGCAGCTGGCTGAGCGGCGTTCTCGCCCGCTCAATGTTGTTTCGTCCTCACGACGAGGAGCCCGGAAAAATCTCGCCCGCTTCCCCAGCGCCTGTACTCTCTACGCACCCTCCCTCAACTGGTGATACAGGCTTGCTCGAGCATACTACCCAACATTTACTCAGTACCCGAGGTCGACTCGTCCCATGGTATGCGATGCACTTGTTTGGCTCCATACGTTCGGACCGGTCGAGCTTCTCAAGTAACAAACTACAGGTTAGAATTATACATTTTTCTATAGGGTATCATATTTTTGGACCAGCCCCCTACACCCCATACAGCGCATACCAATTTATGTATCGGGTTCTGCGGATAACCTTCCTCGAAGTCATGACTCGGGTAACTTACGAAAAGTATTGAGTTGTCGAGGTGAGGAGCTCGGAAAAAAATATACCGCCACCCCTGTGAGGTGATTGTTCTGGTCCACGTTGTTTCGTTTTTAAAGCACCCTGAAATTTGGCAATTATCCCCTGCCGACCACAGGTAGCGGTTGTGCTTTTTGTGTTTTACTCTTTAATATTGTTAAGGTATGGTTTATGTTTGGAGAATTTGAGTTTCCAGCGATCCCAGAGACAAACGAATATGCGGAAACCGTCCATCAGGGGCACAAAGAGCACGTGTTCAAAGGTCGGGGTTTACATCAAAACAACGACGTGGGCATTTGAATGCTTGTACGAAAAAAGCTCAAGCGTTAGGCGTTGCCTCTTAGTGGCGTGACACTTTCTGGATACACTATTATTTGTGTACGTAGTTGAAACGTACCTCATATCGACCAGACGCAGTCAGATCTTCTAACACTTGCATGAAACCTTGCGCAAGCATGCCTTGCACCACCTGGAAGCAAATCCTTCAGAACAAACAAAATGGGGGTATACCTTAACATCCCTACGAAGACGACAAACTATTGTTGACCTCTTTGGCTCCGTGGAGACCTGTGATTCGTCGGGCAACAGTTTCGGCGTTAGCGCTCCCGTCCTAGGACCTGACACCATCTACTTTGGTGTGACCCTCTTCCCCTTTTCATGGCGGTTAGTAAAATACAAACTATGTGAGGTTATAGTTTCTATTGCATGCGGCATTTGTGGCTGACGGCCTTCAGGGCGCTACGCTTAAACCAGCTCGTATTACTAGTAGTACCTCTTTTACTCAGTTTGATCGTTATTTTTTGTGGAGGCTAGAATTATTTTGACAAAAACACTGTGCTTTTATTAGGGGAGGGTCGATGCTGTACACCTGATCAAGTTAGGGGCGAGATCGCCAGCAACAGGCATATGATGTTCCGACATACGAGCAAGTCCACGGTAGGGATGTGGTGCCTCGTTTTCTGAGCTCCACACTCCAGGAGCCCGAAACATGAATCCGAAGGGGGTGCGTTCGCGCCACCCGACTAACGTCGCTAATATTGCATGGGCTCTTACGGCGGACCATAGTAAGTTGGGTAAATGTACTGTCAGTAAAAATCGTTAATATGTAGGTTATTGTGTCTACCGTGGGTCCTATCTACTACAGTAGTTGTAAACGAAAAAAAACGCTGTATGTGGCAGTGCAGAACAAGAATATATTTGACCGGCAGTTTCACACTCGAGGAGGTCAACCAGTTAGGATAATATCAAGACAAACGTTCAACTCTTACGATGAGATGCATTATATATGCGAGCAAGCAATATATAGATTGCACACCAAGCGGGGACACGACGCGCAGCAGAATATATCGGGGGGTCTCTGCGATATTTTGCTATCCGTGAGGTTGGGCGCGCCCGACACGTGCTGCAGCTTTTCCTTAGCTTCCTGTATTTCGTCTCTCATGGTGCGCCGCGAGGTGCACTTGCCGTTTGGACACACACGGCTCGCTGTTGAAGCTGTTCGTCAAGCTGCAGCAGTGCGTCCAGCGAAACTTGGGGCCGAGGTAACTCACTAGCCGCACGGTCTCGATAGACATGCAGAAGCGATCAGACAACAACAAACATACAAGAGGACGACATCGTACACCTAGGAGCCCAGCAAGATGTTTGCATCCGGGGTTGCCGGTAGGCATGGCAAGAGAGGGCGGCGTTCTCTGGTTGTGTTGCGTGATCACTGCGGTTTAAAAGAGATGTCCGAGCCACGGCATTGCTCTGTGATGTGTTGCTCCGCTTTGATTCAACGGTTCTGCCCCGCTGGCAGTGGGTGGTGGAACAAATGGCCCAAAAAAGAAGGCCAGTCCTCGTTTGTTTTTACTTGGGGGGCGTTGAGGCCCTCGCAGAACGTTTGCGTAAAATTGCAACGGGCCCCTATTTGTTCTACGACGTTGAAGTTTAAGACTTGCTCCCGACGCATGCTACGGTAGAGGTGCACCAGTTGTTTGCCTTCTGAGATTGGTGGCTTGGGGAGCTCTATACCTCCCAAAAAAACTGATTTAAGCGGAAAATGGAAGTGCTATATGCTCGATGAACAATCCCATAGCCTAACGTAAAAAATAAAAAATAGACTGCAGCATAACAACGAGACTGCCACGATTTTATATTAAGGAACCTATTGGAAGGGTCTATGCTCAGACAGGTATCAGTCGCGGCCGGTGAAGAGGAGAGGAGACAACTCCCAGCAGAACACACAGGTGTGTTCGTATTCAGTTGCTGCATACCACAAGTGTCCCGGTGCGAAGATCTCGTCATAGAGTCATTCATTGCGGAGACAAATGCTTTTACCACATCATATCTCTGCAGGCCAAGGGGAGAAACAGGAACCCCGCAACCTATCAAACCGGTTACTTTCGCTTGTCGTTAATCAGTGCCGTCAACTGAACATGACTCTTCAATCCCTGATGAATCTATGTCGATCTCCGAACCACAACCAACAGAGTCCCTTAACTCAGAAATCATTTCAGCAAACATAGTGTTTCCTCTACTGTGTAGCACGCGTCATTCACCAATACGAAACTTATAACTGCACAGGGCACAGGTGTTCCCGGAAACTGGCGCGTCGGTTATGACGGAGGCGACACATTAGCATAAGCCAATACCAAACATCCGTCGTTGTATGGTGTCAAGGCTTGGAGAAACGTTACCATTAAATATGCGAAGGTCGGTTTGGCTGAACGATTTCAAAATGACGGGGGGCTCCTTAAGCCAAATTTAGCGGAAAATTGTTATTGTGTTGCAATATTGGCTACGGTATTCTTGGGCCATGTGATTTCACCTCATGTAACACTTTTACTTTTCACAAAGATCAGTTTTCGGGGGTAGTATTATAGTGGTATATAGAAAAGTGAGGAACCCCAGGACAGAATGGTGGTGTAGCCCTTTACCGTAGCAAGCGTTGCACGACCTTGTCAAATGTTCATGTGAATTATCTTCGAACCTTGACGCCTGACCACAACGGCATATGTTAATTGGCTGATACAAACAAAAACGCCTCCGCCAAACACAACGCGTTGTATTCCAGGAAGCCCTGTGCCCCGTTCGATTGTGCATATGTTTTGTTGAAGAGAATGGCGCGTGCGACGATAGAGGTCAATTGTTTTGCTGATACTTTTTTTCTGAACTATATGGCTCCTTAACCTAAGCCATCGGAGTCTCATTCTTTTGTTGCAGTACCAATTCATATATTGTTTTCACTTCCGGCCACGGGATTGTTCATCGAGTATATAGCAATTCGAATTTCGTTCAAAATCAGGTTTTGCGTGAGGTATAGAGCTCTTCAAGTGACCACCACCAGAAATATCACGGTGCAACTCTACTGAAGGATGCGTTGATTACTGTTTTTAACTTTTGACGCCGTTGAACCAGCAGGGGCACGTTGGAACTACACTCAACCGTTCTAAAAGCGACATGACACCCCCCAAGAAAATAAACGAGGACCGGTGTTGGGTTTAGACAATTCGTTACATCACCCACCCCCAGCGGGGCAATACCGTGTAATTGAAGCGGAGAAACACAGCACACAGCAACAGCAACAGCGTGGCGTTGACACCTAGTACACGTCAATAATTACGCGACACAACGAGAGACAAGACCGCTCATGCCATGTGCATTCAACCTCTGGTATAGGAACCGCTCGCTGGGCTCCCCGGTTTATTATGTTGTCTTCGTATGTTTGCTGATGTGCGATCGCTTCCGCATGGGTATCGAGACCGCGCGGCTAGTGGGTTACCTCCACCCCAGTTCCACTGGACGCACTACTGTAGCCGCACAGACAGCTTCGGCAGCGAGGCAGTGAGTCTAAACGGCAAGTGCGTATCATGGCGCAGGATGAGAGAGAAAACACAGAAAACGAAGGAAAAGCTGCAGCTGGTAAAGTGCACACCCCATATCATGGATAGCAAAACCTCGAGGAGACCCCCGATGTATGCTGCTGCTCTGGTGTCCTCGCTTGGTGTTCAATCTCCCTCTCTCTCTTGCATGTGTGATGCATCCCCGGTAGGAGTCGCACGTTTAGTGTCGGTATTTTCCGAACTGGTTGATCTCCTCCAGTGAGCAACTACCGGTCAAAAATATACTTTTGCTGGACTGCTACATAGAGCAATTTCTTCAGCTTACAGGCTGGTTCAAGTATACCGCGGAAAATTCGTTCAGTGGCCAATGTCCTCGCCGTCTTTTGGAGATGGACCCTGAAGTTTGGCAGACATGTTTTATGCGCCCTACCCGAGACTTTAACTGGTGTTTTTTTGTCATATATTGTTCGTTTTGTAATTGTTTGGGAAATTTGGGTCTTAAGAGATCCAAACATTCCGGCGAAAAACAAACAAACAAAAAACATTCGTAACAAGCGCGGGTAGGGCGCATAAAACACGCGTACCAAATTTCAGGGCCTATCTTTGAAAAACGACCTGGACATTGGGACTTTTGTGCGGTAAAAATGCAAAATAGGCGTTGCCTCATATTTACATAGTTTCAGTATATATTCAACTTTGGGCGTTCAATATGACTTAATATGATCATACGCAGTCAGATCTTCGAATATTTGCGTGAAACGTTGTACAAACATGCCTTGAACCCCCTTGGATGCGACTCGTTCGGAAACAAACAATTGGCGAGAAAAATGTTTTCCTACGGAAATGCCTGAATATTGTTGACCACTTTGAAGGCCTGTGATTGGCCGGGCCACATTTTCGGCGGTAGCGCCGGTTCTAGGTCTTTGAACAAAACACTGCCGATGTCACCCTCTTCCACTATTCATGGCGGTCAGTATGCTACCAAACATGTGACATTGGACTTGCTATTGCATGCGGCATTCGTGACTGACGAAAATTGCGGTGATATGTGCCTGAACCAGCTCGCAGGACTGTTCCGGGGGACCCTAGTGAATAGGACCCACGATAGATACAAAACCCAACATATAAACCTACTTTTACTCAATATATTTGGTCTTATTTATTTTGGTCAGCCGAAAATATCCCGTACCATAGTCGGGTGGCGTGAACATATCCTTCAATTCCCGTTTCGGGATCCTGGAGTGCGTGGCTCAGAAAACGAGGCAGCAAACTCCTACCGTGGGCTTGCTCGTATATCGGAATGGCATACGCCTGTTGCTGGCGGCGTCGCCCCTAATTCGATTTGGGGTACAGCATCGGCCCTCTCGAAATAAAAACACACGTTTCGTTTTTAAAGAAATCTAGCCTCTACGAAAAGTAACGATATCACCGACAAAAACAGGTGCTGCTATTAATAACAGCTGGTTCAAAAGTAGCGCCCCATATTTCGTCAGCCTCAAATGCCGCATCCAATAGAAACTCAAATGTCACATATATCTGGTATCATAATCACCACCATGCAAGAGAGCGATTACCGTATGTAGTGTGTTGAATAATTACTGTAAGACTGGCACTACCGCCGAAACTGTGGCACGACGAATAACAGGCCTTCAAAAAGGTCGATCACAGTTCAGCGTTTCCATGTGAAAATTTGGTTTAACCCCCATTTGTGTCTTTCTGAACGAGCCGCTTCCAGGTTGTCCAACGCATGAGTGCACAATGTTTCACGCAAATGTTATAAGATCTGACCGCGCGTGATCAAAATAAAGGTTTATGACAGAAAAAAACGATTGCATCTAGAACGTGAGTCATTTCAAGTTAATGCCTAACGTTTGAGCTTTTACCGCACAGACGTCCAAATTTCCACGCCGTTGTTTAGCTTTTAACCTCGAACTTTGCACACGTGCTCTATGTGCTCCTGATGAACGATTTGCGAATGTTTTGTTCTGTTTTTGATTTCGTCGCCGAACATTTGAGATCGCTGGAAACCAAAAATTTCCCAAAGAATACAAAAACCGAAAAAAAGGCAGAACAAAAACGACAAAAACACAACCGTCATCTGTGGTCGGCAGGGTTTCATTGAACGTATGTGGAAAAAATTAAGCATGTATTAAAAAACAAACAGCGTGGGCCAGAAAAATGACACCTAGCACGGGTGGCGGCTAATTATTTTTTTAGCACCTCACCTGAGAAACACATTGCTAATAGTAAGTAACCCGAGTCATGACTGCAAAGAAGGTTATTGGCGATTACCGAGACCAACATGAGTATGCGCTGTATGGGCTGTATGAGCTACTGCAGTACTAACACAAAATACCCGATAGAATAGTTATCGTTCTCACCGTTGGTTTGTTACTTGAGAAGCTCCACCGATCAGACCAATATGTACCGAAACAAGTGCACCGCCTATCTTCGGATGAGTCAAGCTTATCGTTTCTGACCGGTGGTTTGGTAATGGAGAAGCTCCACCGATCATAAAAATATATGTGACCAAACAAGTGCACCGCCTACCTGGGGATGAGTCCACCTTGGATACTGAATAAACGTGTGGTGATATGCTTTATCCAGCCTGTAACAGCAATGGAGGGAAGGTGTGTAGAGAGTACAGCTACTGAGCCAGCGAATGTCGTCGGGGCCCCGCGTGGACATTGGGCGGGCGGGAAGGCCGATGCACCCACTACGGTAGTGTACGTACTCGAGTCGCAGCTGATGAATACGTACATGCGAATAGTAGCATATGGATGGGCACGTATTTGTTGCTTATTCAGGAGAGCTTATATTGAAGGCCCCAATCGGTGTGGTGGGCGGTAGGACGGTAACGGTATGTGAGATTAAAAACATAATATGCAATATATGGTTTAATACGGGGTGCAGCTGAAGAGGCAGCGATAATGCGGAAACTGTCCCCTTGTTTCGACTCACGCGAGTAGGTTTGGGCGGCAACAACGCACATGATTTTACCGCTCGTTCAATCTCACGCCCATGACGTGTGCTACGGTAGACGTAGCAATTTTTGGCTGAATCGTTTCTGAACGATCGGGCTCCTTAACCCAAATTTCTTCGGAGTTTTCATTTTTGTGACGATCCATGTTTCAAGTATACTTCGGTCATGAGATTTCTCATCCGGCAGCCCTTTTATTTTCCTCCAAAATCGCTTTTCGGTGACTTTTAACGCTCCTTAAAGAAAGGAGCTCAGAAAAAACAAGGCGCACCTCTATCGTAGCATGCGTCCCATCAAAATTCAACCCAGTGGTTTGTGTGGGCAGGAGAGTCTTGTTCAAAGTTTGTTTGGACGTGCCTTCAAATGCCCCACACGCAACAGCGTTTTGATACAGCGCACACTCCAGATGAAGCATTACTACAGACAGTTTATCGATGATACCGAGTGAGGGGATGCATGCGCTGCTACATGCTCATTGAATTACAGTAATTAATGGATATTCCGAAGCTCGTCCCCGCAAACTCGGTGGTAAAACGGCCATCTCTGGTTTGGACCGTTTTCACCACAGGCATTGCTGTTGTATGAAACAATAAAACGGGAAGTTTTATTTTAGGTACGCGGTCATTCTGGTCGGCAGAAGACCGTTGAGACTATGCGAGGGACGTGCACCTCTGGTTTTGCCGGTGAGATGTAAGCATTTCGCCCCCTCCCCTCTCCCACACCAATATGGGCGTATAGTGTTGAACAAACCGTGTCGATATCGTCACAGGCCGATTAAGAGCGACCACACACGTTCAACGCCTCATTGTCAAGCTCCCTTGACAGGATAGTAGTGCAACATTTGCTGTGTCACCACACTGCGTGAGTGTCATACTGTATATAGCCTTTTACTTGGCGTGAAGCGTGTTTTATACGCGCTCCTCGGTCGCCTGTGCGGTCTTATGGAGTCCATGGCATAACCAGCATTCTTGTCCGACAGTGCTACCTTCGAAGCACCAACAATATGTAGCATACCTCGGGCATTGCACATCATGCGACGAGGAATGTATGAGGCAGTGACCAACCATTCTAGGGAAGGGTGTATCTTGCTTTCTATGCCATTACCACTCACAAGTGGTGGGTCCGGTATCGCCATACCTTTGGCATCTCGCCAATTAGGAATCCTGCCAGAAGCGCCGATAAATGTATGGTCGAGAGAAGCCGTGACGCCTCTCTACTGATTGAAGGGAAATGGGGATACCCCATAGCCCACCCTAAAGGGCCTCATAGGCGAAGGAATGACATACCCGAAGGAACTACATCCATCTGGGTACGTCACCACAACCCAAGGTGTGGGTATAAACGCCTACGGCAGTTGAAGATTCGTCAACGAAAAACGTACACGTGGTGGCGCGGTCGGTATTCAGCTTAACACGAGCAGGGTGCTCTACGTACTATCTCGGGAGCTAGAGTATATTTCTCAGCGTATCTTATTTTTCGCACTAATCAAGGAACGATCGCGTGGCCTAGGTTCTAACAAAACCAGCCGAGCGCTCCAAATGGGATACCGGTTAGTTCCTCAAGGAAAGAGCTCGGTCCCGTCAAAAAAGTTCGGCCCGCCCGTTCTAGTCCTATCGTACCAAGCGTCCCAGCAGCAACACACCCACTGCCACTCTCTCCCTAGTGCTTAACACATGATCCACGAGGAATATCCTTAACATAAGGTACCGAACCAGTCCACTACGTTTATCTCATACCGAGTTGGCTTCCCTAGGCTCTACACAGCCAGTTAGACAAGTGTAATCGAAAGAGCATTGCGGTCTGGCAAAAGCCGAATACTATGTATCACACTGTCTGCTGATAACTATACTTCTGGTGCGAAACCTTTCGTGGGAAAACGCTGTGTGGTGCACTCGCGATCGAAAGCTACCAAGGGTACCTAAACAATCCCAAACAATACCCCAGTTGTCTCCGAAACCTTTCAAAACGTGCACTCAGGTTTTACGCAAACTGACGGGCTCCTCACTGCACTGTATGATGGGCTATGAGAGTCTGTCTCGCTGCGAGCGGTCCCGACCGTGCAAACAAGTCCGTCGTGGAGAGGGCCGTGGTAAGGGCAGTGGGTGGCCTGCTTCCCGTCGAGACCCCAGCGGGCTTTTTCCCGACAACCATCCACTCGGCACCTGGCATTGAAGTAGACAACTTGGTCGCCCAACAGGTCGCCCTTGTGGGTGGCGCAAGCAGTGGCCACATCATCGAATTTTACACCCCAGCACGGCACCCTAGTGCACCCGTCATGTGAGCAACGCCCGACGCGGACGTTTATCATGGTGCGGACATTCATCATGGTTTCATCAACATGTTGCTTGCAGTACACTGCTGCCTTGCCACCCTCGACTTTGAAACTCGGTTGTCTACTGCAGGAGTGATGCGAGCAAAGCTTTTGTTTGACGTTCACCATGCCGTCCTCCGCATGGGCTTTGCAGTACGCCGCCGTCTCGCTCCCCTCAACGTTGAACCTCGGTCTTAAAGTGCAAGAGTGATGTAAGCAACGCTTGAAGTTAACGTTCACCATGCCCTCCTTCGCATGGACTCTGCAGTACTCCGGCCTTCTGGTACCCTCGACATTGAAGCTCGGGTGTTTGTTGCAGGAGTCGTGTGAGCAGCGCTTCGATATAACGTCGACCATGCCGTCCTTTGCATGGGCTTTGCAGTATGCCGGTGTTTTGGTACCTCCGACGTTGAAGGACGGTTGTCTAGTGCAGGAGGGATGTAAACAACGCCCTTGTGTAACGTTCACCATGCCGTCCTCAGCATGTGCGCCGCAGTACTCCGCCGTTCTGGTACCCTCGACATTGAAGTTTGGTTGTCTGGTGCAGGAGTCATGCGAGCAACGCCTTCTACCAACGATCACCATGTCGCGTTGAGCGTGGCGTTTGCACCACGCTGCCTTGTTGTTACCCGCGACATTGAAGCTCGGCTGTTTCATGCAGGAGTCATGCGAGCAACGCCTTGCACTGCAGTTTACCATGCCATCCTCAGCATGTTGTTTGCAGTACGCCGCGGTTCTGCTGCCTTTGACGTTGAAGCTCGGCTTTTTAGTGCAGAAATCATGTGAGCAACGCTTTGCATCGAAGTTTCCCATACCCTCTTCAGCATGTTGTTCGCAGTACGCTGCCGTCCTTCTGCCTCTGATATTGAATTGTGCACGTCCAGTGCAGGAATCACGTGAACAACGCATCATTGTTGCCGAATACTTCGACAGTGAACACCTAAAGCAAAACAGGAGGGGGCGTGAAAACGGCATAAAGGTATCAGGCTGAGCCATTTCACCTACCGTTCGTGCAGTTGTCGGTAGACGATGACGGGTTGGAGGGCCTCCACATCGAAAGCCCGATTACTTTGCGCACACGCACACTTTGGATGAAAAAACGGCTATCATGGCGTCTCCGGGGCAATGTTGTACGTCGCTGGTTTGAATCCTGGCATACACATTTCCTTAACGTTTTGTGTTGGCCCAAGACATGTCCTTTCATGAATCTATTTGCCTGCCCTCGCTGCAAAAACGCATTTCATGATAGAGGCGCATATCCCATATAGACATATATCCTTAGGTTCCTCGCTTGCAGAGATCTAGACCCCATCCAACGGCTGACCTTGGGCGCAATCTACGGCAGAGGCGCACCATTTCGTTTCTGAAGATCCTTACTTGAGGAGCTCTACACTTTACCCACACAAAAAAAAAAAAAACTGAATTTTGAGGAAGAAAACAGAAGTTCGCTATGAGACGGACAATCCCATGGCCCGACTGTATGTACAGCGTGAAAAAATGTTGCAACACCCTAAGACTGAACAAATCCGACGATCCTGGGTTAAGGAGCTCAATCGATATCACTCAGAAAAAAAAAACAGCCGAAACGTGCTACTGCCTCAATCGCAGCACGCGTCCTTGGCGAAATAAAAATGGGAACCTGATGAACAAAGCTACTGTAGGCGCGTTCACGGTGTATCCGGGAGAAAACAGGTAAGCGTCGGAAGTCCACGCCGTTTTGAAAGAATATATCCTGCACTCTTGAACACATGTTCGGTGACCCCTTGTCAACCCGTTCCCGGACGGTGATTGGTCTTCTTCTATTTTTCGCCCGATATGTAGTTTAGGTATTGTTTGATATTTGGGCCTTAAGGAATCACTAAGGGCCCGTGATACCGACGAAATACCATCTCAAATTTGGAAAAAAAACAAATGGGTAAAAATGTAATCGTCTTTAGTCACCAAGAGTATGGTTTCGGTGTATACGCATAAACAAAAGAAGCCCCAAAATACTCATGTCGTTGCGAAGCAAAACGAATTAAGGACTTGATCGGACTTATCTTGTCATGTACACAGTGGGTCAACGCCCCCAGGGCATCCTGCCGCTTTTATAGATTACATCGACGACCATGGCCGAGATGGCAAAACCGGGACCTCCACGCGAGGCTACCGGGACGACAGCCGCAGACACGCCTTCCGACCAATGCACATCGTGTCCCGGCAGTGGCGCCCCAAAACCAGATCATGGCGGGGTCTCGAGCGCAAGCGGACGTGAGCTACGATAGAGATAGCACTTTTTCGCTGAAACATTTTCTGAGTGACGGGGCTCCTTAACCCAAAAAACGTAGGAATACCATTCTTGTGTTGCAGAATTGTATCCTTTTGCACTTTGGCCGTGGGGTTGGTCATCGGTTGGCCCTTTTATTTCCTCCAAAATCAATTTCTGGGTGAGGAATTGAGCTCCTCAAGTGACCACCTTCAAGAAAATCATGGCGAGCCTCTACCGTAGCATGCGTCAGCGCGATAAACCAGCTGGATCGGATAAACGGCACGAGGACCGATCGATCGACCCAAAAAACAAAGGGTATGCTCAAGATTTGGATAGCAGTATCATCCACGGTACTCCATGCACGATGTTTGACGGCCCACCCTGTCCGTCCAATATATCCTGAGCGCGATAGCTTCCTAGCCTGTGCCACAATAATAAGGATACATATATATGTGTCAGCGCCACGTACGCAATAAACCATGCCGCCGTTCTCATTTTCAGTTGTCGGTGTATGCCAGCTTTGCGTTGCTTGGCGTGCTGCGTTGTTCAGCTTTCGAATAATTGTGACAAATAGTAGGTCGTTTTTTGCCGATAGCACCCAAACACGCTTCTATCATGAACTTGAATCGTAGTTGGATTGGTTAGCATATGAACGTTGAGATCCATGCGTATTTATATTGTGATGTGCAGTCACTACGCACTGATACGAGTATAGATGAGTATCTTAGTCTAGATATTCGGGTATTTGCAATATGCGGATAGA
The DNA here is from genome assembly GCA_008828725.1 of Saccharina japonica. Classification (NCBI taxonomy): domain Eukaryota; class Phaeophyceae; order Laminariales; family Laminariaceae; genus Saccharina; species Saccharina japonica. The sequence goes on from MEHQ01000249.1 coordinate 295,116, forward strand.
TTACGAGTTTGTCTTACTCGTAGTGCGCTCTGTTGTATGCCCAAAGCATCTTCATCAGGAACGGTGCTGAGAACGTTGCTAGAACGTTACTGTAACGTTGTAGAGAACATTGCAGGGAACGGTACATACAACGGAAGAATGTAACTGTCCGTAGCATGGGCATTGTCCCGAGATTATCAGGTGCAGGCATCCCCCACCTCGATCACTCTACTTCTCTTCACTACTCTACTCTACTCTACTCTACTCTACTCTACTCTACTCTACTCTACTCTACTCTACTCTACCCTACTCCTCTTCTCTCTTCTCCTCTTCTCCTCTTCTCTTCTCTTCTTCCCTTTCTATTGATCTCCCTGAGTTCAATCTGTTTTCCAATATGGCCAAATAAACGCCTTTTCAAACAATGATTTTTCTTCTTCTTCTCAAGTGATCTTCACAGACACTTCGATGCCACCTCTGCCATCTCTATCCACAGAGACAGCCTCGACACGCGCGTCATTCTTTCAGGTTATGAGCCTCGACTTTGGCCTACGCACCGACTGGCACTACGGAACGACGTCTCCCGGCGAGCTCGTCACGTTCTACATTTTAAGAAATTTTAAGTTTTCCATTGCGGAGGAATACGGTTTTTTCTCCAAAACTTAGAAGATCATAATCTACCCGACATCATCGGCATCGACTCTCTCCATCGATTTTCATCAAGCTCGTTCGCCAGGGTTACTACAAGGAGTACTGTTTTCACGCTTCTACGCGCGAAGCAGGTAAGGAGACTGCTGTCACGCTTTTACGCGGATAGCACGTACGAGTAATGAGTCCGGTTTCACGCTTCTGTCGCGAAACTCGTACTCGTACATTCAACATCGTTTTCACGCCGTAATTGCAAAAATAAGCCACGGACTATTTTTGTAACATCACCACCAAAGCTTTATTTTTGATACTAGATAGTTTGAAGCTGTAAGCGCGAAACAAGTCACAAACCCATTTCTGCTCATCACACGCGAAGCAAGTTCCGCACCACTTCCACGCTGTAAAGCACGAAGAAACGTTAGAAGACCGCTGTTTGTCCACCATCACAAATAAAGTTAGTTTCGAGCCTGTTTCACGCTAAATACGCGCGAGGTCGTTATCAAAACCGTTTCTTCAAGCTACTAAGCGCGAAGTACGTACACATAGATTTGTCCTCGTGCAAGTATCGCCGAGAAGATCTACACGTGCTGGATTATACAGCCAGGTAGTTGACGAATCTGCTACTCAGCGTAGCATCGGGGGAATCAGCACCTGCCTACATTTAGGCATCCTTTTCCAGCAACGGCTTCACGCTTTTAGGCGGAAGCACGACTTAAGACTCGGAAGCAAACATCACCCTAGTCCATTCCGTATGGGGGAGAAGGTCGACAAACGTTGCATCACGCAGCCAGACCGGGGATGAAATCGGCTACTTAGCCTGCCACGGGAGTCAACTCCTGTGGGTTTATCTGCTACTATCAGCCTGGCACAGGGGCAACACCTCTTGCTTACAAGGAGCTAGCACCTCCGACATCATTGGACTTCAAGTTTTTCATCTGCTACCTGCGATATCTGCTGAACTTCGACATCATCATCATCGTTGATTGCAGAAGGTATCCTCAGCGCTTCATCTTTGCAGCTTCTTCAGTTTATTTTACCAGGATATACATCTACTTCGACTACTACTGCACGGGCAATGCTGCAACACCACTGCTTCGAGAAGCTATCGGCACCTACGACTAGAACAGCAACAGCAGTCCTGCGGCTTCTACTCATCATTTTCAGGTCATCTAAAACAATCAATCCCACATTTTTATTTTCGAACTATTCTTCCAGAATTGGAGACGACAACATGGCCGTCTATGTTCTTACCAGGGTTCAACTCCACAGCAACACCACCGAAGCGTTCATTACGGAGCTGGCCATCACCATCTCCATCGCATGAGGGACCAGATACGTATTCGGCGACATCTGAGCTAAAGCACAAACACTACTTGGCCGGGATTTGCTGATTCAACCCCATATAGGAAGTTCCACTATTTCTCGTGGGATGCCTTGGTAGAGATCTGGGGAGCAATTTTTCACATTGCACCGCGACACAAGGCTCAATATACAACACCAACCGGCACTTCAAATGTTCGAGCAACACGGCGCAGCACAACAATACGGACTGACTACGGGGACACGTCTTCACCACCTGTTCAGGTCTATATCGTCATCATCAACATCATATCACAGTCTCTACACGTACATCTTTTGGTCTGCTCTGCTTCGTACAAGTCCCTACAAACCACAGGATCATGAAGATCATCAGCAGCACCACATATTTGCAACTACTACTACGTGTTCAACAAGGTCTACGCAACAACAGCACGAAACACGAAGATCACCCTCATTATGAGCAGCAACGACTACGACTGACTGCAGCTGTGCTGCAGTAAGTTGTGTTTTTATTTGCGTCTTGTGTGTCTTGATTTCCGTAGGGGGGGTATACTTTCGCACTTAGTTTTTACTTTGCTTTACGTGCGAGAGTATTTTCACACGAGTACGTTTTTTATGTGAGATCGTACATGATTCACACTGCTGTTGTTTGCCGTACCAGATAAAAATCTGTCTGGCTATGCCGTACCAGATACAAATCTGTCTGGCTATCAGTTGTTCCTTAGTTTTCCACAGCTTCTTTTCTTTTCTTTGAGTACGTATCCTAAATACACACTCACAATGCTGAATGGATTATACACATATCAGTATGTAACTGGACACATACATACCTGTATAAGTCCACGTTTTCTTTTCGATTTCGTTCGAGTTCTTAGTCCTAAGATCCATTGGGGGGGTGTAGCAAAAATACTGTACATATTTTTTTACGCTTTCTTTGCTAGGATATAGCTCGCTGGTCATCACCACAGCACCACGAGACTATTTTGCGATACGATTGCGCCCAACGTAGTCTATTGCCGTACTATTGTTACTCGTAGATATATTTCGAGTACGTACGTACATACATGTACATGAACAGTGCACTTTTCGCTGTACTGGACGAATGTCATCTGTTTCTACTTTGATTTCATGTTGCTCTAGTTACCTACTCAGGAGGCGCGTTGAACACCCATCATACGGGTTGACGCTTCTGTTTTAGGGTATACATCGCTGGTATTTACACCACGATTTGTTTTCTTCTTTGACTTTGCGTATACCAGGTACTACTCTGTAGGATTCATATGAGTACGTACGGACGTCTATACTACACACTGGATACACGTCTCAGTTTTTATCAAATGTCTCTTAAACTATCCAACGTTGACTGCTGGACAAATGCGTATTCACACGTACTGGTACACACAGTAGGTCATTGCTATTTTTGTCTGGGTACACACCCACCGACTTTCTTTGTTTCTGCAAGATTACGTAATATTTCCGTAGTCCTGGTATTGAAGCATTCAGTTGAGGGGGCGGGTTGCAAGTACAGCAGATAACTTTCTTCGCTTTTCATTGTAGGTCACGACTCAGTGGTCATGCACAATCACTATTAGCTTTTCTGACATGAGTACAACCATATTGCCACCGTCATCACACGGGACTGAATATGTAGTGAACTTTGTGTTTACTGTTTTTCATATTGCCTCTGCATTCGCGCAGGACTGAATATGTGGTACCTTTTTTTCATCATTTACTCGTTCATTTTGGTTTTTGAGTATCAGGGTTCTACACCGTAAGCGTTACTCAAGCTACTGACTTTCATTACGGGGGCGTGTTAGCATATGGACGTTGAGATCCATGCGTATCTATATTGCGATGTGCAGTCACTACGCACTGATACGAGTATAGATGAGTATCTTAGTCTAGATATTCGGGTAATTGCAATATGCGGATAGATTACGAGTTTGTCTTACTCGTAGTGCGCTCTGTTGTATGCCCAAAGCATCCTCATCAGGAACGGTGCTGAGAACGTTGCTATAACGTTACTATAACGTCGTAGAGAACATTGCAGGGAACGGTACACACTACGGAAGAATGTAACCGTCCGTAGCATGGGCATTGTACCGAGATGATGAGGTGCAGGCATCCCCCACCTCGATCACTCTACTCCTCTACTCTCGTCTACTCTACTCTACTCTACTCTACTCTACTCTACTTTACTCTACTCTACTCTACTCTACTGCTCTTCTCTCTTCTCCTCTTCTCTTCTCTTCTTCCCTTTCTATTGATCTCCCTGAGTTCAATCTTTTTTCCAATATGGTCAAATAAGCGCCTTTTCAAACAATGACGTGTCTTCTTCTCAAGTGATCTTCACAGACACTTCGGTGCCACCTCTGCCATCTCTATCCACAGAGACAGAGCCTCGACACACGGGTAATTATTTCAGGCTTTGTTTTTTAATTGAATTTTGTTGTCGCGTTTGATACGGATGCTGTGTCCCGGTAAAAACAAAAATAAACAAGTTGGTCAACGGGTCGACGGAGGCCCACAGAATACGTGCGCAACATTAGGGGTATATCTCCCCAAAACGGCGTGAATATTTGAGCTTTCTGCGGACAAGATACTAACTGTACGGCGGGGTTTTGAAAATACGTAGTTTAGGTATGACATATATTTATTTGCATTAAGCACGACGGGAGATTGGAACTACGCGGTCAATGCTTGGAACATTTGCCGGGAACGTTTTACAGACATGCCGTGGAGTGCCTGAAGCCAGCGCACCCTTGAAAAGAAACGCAAAAAAATGTATTTAAACCTGCAGAAACACCTGGCTGTTGCTGACCGCTTTTTGAGCCCGTGGTTGGTCGCAGCGCATTTTCGCCGTTGCGCCAGGCCTAGGAACCCACCCCCGGCAATGTCACCCTTTCCCGCTGTTCAGCGGTTATTATTAGTATAACACCAATGCATAGCATTCACGTAGATATGCGGCATTCGTTGCTGACACAATATAGGGCGTTGAGTTTGAACCAAGTTGTCGGTGTATATCGATACATATTGTACAGCACAAACAAAACCATTACAATAGGCAAATCGTCAGATGAGCAGCCCGTAAATCAGAAGTATTGCATTAGAACGCAGATAAAGTGCGACTCGTATCATAGCACGCGTGGTCAAGCCAGGCCGGAGGATGATGGGGTCAGGTCCTGGCCGAATCAAGCATATTCCCCTAAAATGTATTCAGAAGCCAAAATGTTCACCCCGGTTTTTGGAGATATGATATGCCCTGAAATTTGGCACACATGTTCCGTGAACCCCTGCTGACCCATGAACGTTTTTTATTTGTTTTGTCCCGCATGTTTGTTCCGTGTTTTGTTGTTTGCGAGATTTTGGTTTTATGGGATCCTGGATGTTCGGCGACGGAAAAAGCAAACAAAACCTTTTCGTCAATAGTTCCGCAGGGGCATATAGCACACGTGCGCAAATGTCTAGGGTTCTTAAACAAAAAAGACCTGAACATTTGGACTTTTTGGCGGTAAACGTGTATATTCCGGCTTCGCCTCACAACTGCTTAGCTGCAGCATACAATCGATTTCGGCGGTAAACACAACTTAATATTGATCATACGATGTCAGATATTTGTATATTTGCGTGCAAATAAGGAAAACCATGCCTTGGACCACCTAGAAGCGTTGCCTTCAAAACAAAAATGAACAGAAAAAACTACAGAAAAGCCTAACAGTTTCTTAGCTCTTTGAAAGCTTGTGATTGGTTTGACCACGGTTTAGGCAGTACCGACAATCTTTGTCCTTACGCAACATTTCACTGCTCATAGCGGTCAGCATAATGTCAAATGTGTGACATTTCAATTGTGGTGCATACGGCATTCGTGCCTGACGAAAGCTGAGGCGATATGCTTGAACCAGCTCGTATACATGGCTTGAGCGAAGTGTTGCACATGGTTCGGTTGTGTCATGCGTGCCATCATCAACTGTTACTCATCAAGTATTTTACGTTTCATCATTAGAACCTTCCGCAAGCAGCAGTATAATTCAGATCCATCCCTACCACGTCATGGGTTAGAATCGAGGCAGCAAGAGAGCACGACGAAATCTTGCTGTGTTAGCGAATGGTTTGAGAGCTATACCACGGAGACGGGGCATTCCCAGTAGAAGTGCAGGATTTAGACACGTGAAAAATTGGCCGTGTTAAAAGTACAGGACGTCAGCAAAATCCAACACCGTCAGTTGCAATAGACTCGCCAGCGACTTATCCCACCGTAGATTGACCTGTTGGCTCGAACTATCATGCCTGGTTGTAATCTTCAAGTGAGCACTTACCGCTACGTACGATGACTGCACCACTGCAGGGCTATACTTGCACCAGGTCTATTACGGGGGACTATGGTATACTTCGTATAGGACCGAATATTGATGGTTAAACTAGACAAATATATAGGTTTTTGTATGTACCGTGAGTCCTATTTACTATGGACGCCTGCAATAGCCGATACAACATATGGTCGAGTTGCACGAAAATACGAGTTCAAAGTCATGTTTTAAGTATATTAAGCTCTTCGTGTAGGACCGGAGGGCGAGCGCACGGATCGATTGTGGACCAGTCGTTAGATTCCCTCTACTTGCAGTCAACGGCACTGCGCTGCCAGGCAACTCGAATACTACGGATTGGTCTGCCTCTGCACACATGAAAAATGTGAACGAAGGCACGCGGTAAACCTTTTAGGAACTCCGCAAGACGGGAAAGCATTGTTATTTATTGCGCCGCCATCGCCCCAACTCTACATCGAACTCAGCATATACGATAGACAAAGTCAGCGACAACAACGTATCGCTCCTTGAGGGTGAGCCTAACCCGACACCGTCTAACTCCTCCCCCTCCACAGGCTCGCCGAGCCCAAGCGCAGGACATGGCGGACTGCAAATACTGCAACCAAATTATCAGACCAGACCCGCGAGACGTTTTGAAATGCAGCAAAAACAAACGTCGTTTTGACATTCTTTGATAAATTCTGCTTTCACAAGTATGTAAATACTAGTGGTACCCCGAACCATGCCAGGGCGGGGCCGGTGTAATAGCGGACAAAAAACAAACTACAAAAAAAGAACTGGGTCACGATCCACACCCCATTATAACGCAATCCGCGGATCAGGTAAGTTGACACAACGCAGTCAGACACGTACCAACCGACGCACCGACACCCACCCACCCACACCCACCCACCCAACCACCGACCCACCCACCCAACCACGTACGTACGCACCAACCGATCGAAACACGCACCAACCGTTTCACCCACCCACAATAATAACAACAACAGCAGTGTAAAATCAGCATACAGCAGCACCAGTACGTACAGCAATAGCAGTAGTAGTATATAACCCATTTACAGCAGCAACAGCAGCAGCAGCAGCAGCAGTCCAAAAAGGAGCAGCACGTACGTACGTAGACCGGACAAAAACAAAACGCCGGCATCCATGTGCAGCCCTTGTACTTACAGCAGTGGCCCTTTTTATTTAATTTTATTTAAATCGACTTTTGTACGTCTGGGCTTTTCTATCTTGAAACTAGTGCAAAAATGCCTAACTCGCGCATTTTTGGTCCGATTTCGATTCTGACCGAAGTTCTGGAGATCCAATTTTTCACATTATGGGGACTCTTTTAAAAACAATATATTGATTTTAGTATTGAAAAAAACACCTTGATTTTAGCATGGATATTTTTACTTTGCAAATAGTGTGGATTTTTTACTTGATTTTAGTGTAGGTGTTAGAGCCCGGGCTGGAAAGCCCTCCGAATACGCCGTGAACCCCTCCCCTCCCCGCGGATCCGCCCCATTCGAGGGGACGGATCGAGCCGTCCCCGAGAGGCCGCCTTCCCCCAACCCACGCTGGCCGAGTTCGGCGATAGCGCCCGCTCTCTCGCCGGGGTCGCCGAGGGCCGACGAGTGGGGCGGCGGGGGCAATGGTGCGGCGCCGATCGGGGTCGGGTGGCGGGCGGTAGAGCCGGGCTCCCGCGGGGCATACCGAAACCGGCATAGTCGTCAAGATCCGAAACGACATCATCACCACCATAATCATCACTACCGAAGCGTGTTACATAATAAGGATTCCCTTTTGTAACTCAGATCCGGGGTCACATAGCCGGTAGTGGGTACCTCTCTTCCCTTTCCGTCGTACTACCACCACCAGCACTACCACCAATACCACCACGCCAACGCCAACATTTTGACTACGGTATGTTGGTAGTCAGCCATACAGGTATGAAGGAAAGGTACGTTGTAAATATTAAATATGACCGTAAAGGTAAAAAAAAAAACCTTGCGTAAAACTTTACCCACACGTGAAAAATGGATTCGATTTCGGCAATTACGTTCGTCCGTGTAGAAGAAATGTTATCCAGTTGTAAAAACACGTTAGACCGCAACATAAATAGTTGACGGCTGCAGCCTGTAGCATGGACGCTTAGTGCAAACGCGGGCGGTGTATTCTACCACCACTTCCACATACATGGCAACGTTCTGGGTATATCGTATCATAGCTTTCATTGTTTTAAGGGGCCCCTTCGGTCATGATGAAACAAGAGTACATGAGTGTTGAAAAATATATATTCTTCATTTTTTTTGCAGCATCAATACTATTTCTGGTATAATAACACCATATCAGTACTCCCTACGGAAAACGGCATAGCTACAGTTCTAATGCTCAGATAAGTTTTAGAGAGCCTAGATCATGGCCAACATTTGTGTCTCGGGGGGCATATCGATCAGACGCCTTGTTCGTCACGAAAAGTGCCTCTTACCCGAAAACGACTCGCCATACCCCTGGAACCCAAGACGAATTTGAAAAATGTCAGTTTCTCCGGCTGCTGATACTGTTTTAACTCAGATTTTCGACGAGGACGCCGAGCACTAGTAGGGGAACGTACCTGGGCCTCTAGTTCGACCGCCCGTAGCGTCCTACGTGGCTACAGCAGAGTGTAGATACCAAACAGGAGCTCCGAAACGATCAAAATCTTGCTGCGGAGCACTTTCGTTTCGTGATGCAAACACAGCAATCCTTGCCCTCCCTTGCAGATACAAGGGTTCCTCCTGGAGACTACGAGCTGGTCTGGATGAGAGCAGAACGACATAGTTAAATGCTTTTTCGCAGCTCAGTTTTACGAATGTCGAACTGAAATTTTGCATGGAGTTAGGTCTTAGTATACTCCAATGGCTCAAGCGAAGACCTAAAAACAAATTGTGACTCGAAAAAATTTATGACCATTTCAGAAACAATCAAATCGGGAAATCGGCCGGAATGTACGTAAAAAAAACGATTTGTTTTTAGGTCTTCGATTGAAGCCCTGGATGGAAGCGATTCAAATCACGTGTCAAAATTTCAGCCCAAACTTCGAAAAATTGAGCTGCGAAAACCGGATTTTGTGTCGCTCATCGAAGTATCTTAACTTTGTATTGCCGATCGTAAACACGCCATATCTCTCGACAGGCGACGAACTAAGCGATGGTGAGGATATCGATTGTTTCGTAGTGCCTCAAGGAATGTTCACACGAAGTATCAGCGTCATCGGCAGTGCAGGTTTTTCGGAGTTTCGTATAGACTTTAGTATCGACATACCTCCATATGCGACTTGATGTGCTGGGCATGAAGTTTCTCGACGACATCAACTTCGATTCCAAAACTGTTAACGTCTGCAAATGCGCTGCAGACGTACCAACGCAGCTGCCAAATTTGGAGTTCTAATAGTGCCAAACGGTTGCGAAAACGCCTATTAAGTGAAATTCAGCTTTATAGCCGGACCAGCTCGTATAAGGGCCGTTTTTAACGACGCGTATTTAGCAAATAAATTGCCAAATTTCCATTTTTTGGCACGTTTTACTTGCCAAAATAGCAAAAAACTTGCCGAGTTTTTTTCCGGATATTTCCGTAGCTGTTCGTTGGCAAGTTTTTGGAAAGTCAAACTTGCTATTTCACTTGCCATTTGCAGCAACACAGGAAGATACCGGGGGTTGGATGGTGGTGCTGACAGCAGATGGTGGTGGCTGACGGCACTGCTGAAGGGGTTGCTGGCGCGGGTGACGAACCGTATGTAGGCGTGGCACTGGTGCAGTCTGGGGCTGATGCTCAAGTCAATCCCAATCAAACCGTTGCTGCAGCTTTCCTAAGACAACGAACAACGTGACTATGATCGCCCTGGAGGGCTGTCCACCTCTGGGATCTACGAGATATGCTTGGATCCGTCTCCAGGCCACCCATGCCTCGACGAGGGTGTCGTCTAGCTGTCCGATCCTTGCTATACGGGGTTTGATAAAAAAAACTGAAGGCGTTACGTGGCTCAAATAGCAAGTTTCTTGCCTTTTCATCGTGTTTGTCGATAGAAAGTATTTTCCAATACTTGCCAATTTGTTGTTGCCAAAATAGCAAGTTTTTTGCTATTTGCTCGTGTCGTTAAAAACGGCCCTAACGAACAAGTTATACGTTTGACGGGCGAAGATCTGAGCATTAGAACCGGAGCTATGCCGTTTTCCGTAAGGAGTACTGATATGGTGTTATTATACCAGAAATAGTATTGCTGCTGTAAAAAAAACGAAAAATGTATATTTTTCATCACTCAAGTACTCTTGTTTCATCATGACCGAAGGGGCCCCTTAAGCGATTCGCGTCTTTACAGAAACCTTGTGGTTTGGCTTATACCACCAGATCTAGACCGCCGGCGTAACATCTGAAAGGAGTAACACTGAACGCCCTTCCATGCCGCCAGGGAAACTAGAGCCCTTAGGCAGCAGTGCTACACGCCACACAAACATCAGTTAGATCAACAAGAGCAGGGCAAGCCCCGGGCAGCGATACGTATCAGTTTTATCCCTCCTTAGAAACAAGCCCCGATTCTGTGAGCCTACATATAGTCTCACCTGCTGTTCACGTCCACCAGGCAGGACAAGAAGCACAACGACGAGTGGTCCCTTCAAAGTTGTAGGCCGTCGTGCTCGGGCGCTTCAGCCAAATGAAAGGGTCGCGCGTTTAGATAGGCACCAAGAGCTACGAGCTGTAGGCCTTTGTTTGTTTTGGTGGGTGGGTTTTGCTGTCTACGATTGAGAACACAACACGAGTACGTACGTACCGGGGGTGCTTCTTCTTTTTATTTGACGGTTTTGTTAACGTACATGCTGGTGGATATATCAGGGGATGGGGGGCGGGAACGAGTTTTTCACATCCCCTGACTTTATGCCGCCGCCATTTTTAATAACAAACCCACTAATATATATATTGGAAAAACACACAGACCGAGACTCAGCAAAGCAAGCAGAGCCCTACGGCAGCTAGCAACTGGTTCCCTAGAACGGCGACCCACAGCATCGCACGTACATACCGCTTCGCTTGGTGCTTCTTCGTGTCTGCTGCGGGCTTGAACAGGTGAGGCTCACAACAATATTGAGCTCTTGTTTACAACCAAGTGTGACTGCTGTTGCAGAAGGTCTTTGTGCTCCCGACAAGACAATTGTCGCGGTCCTGGGTGTGCTCCGAGTGCGCTATGTGCGATGTGTGTCCCTGCTGCGCAAAGCCTAAATCTCCCTTCGTGGCGTATGATATATTAATAGTCGTATATACAAGGGACATGCCGATGTTCTGCGGTATGTCCAGAGTTCTCTACCAGTATATATTATGGGCAGTGGCCAAAATCGGGTATACCCGATGGGTGTGTGGCCAAAACAGGGTACCGTTGTATTTTAGTGACCGCGACGACCCCAGGGCGCCATCTCATTGGCCAGCGCCGGCCGCCACCCGACGCTGGCCAACATCGGGTATACCCGATTCTGGCTAATCAACCCGCAAGAGGTACCCGATTACAAGAACGGTGGGAATGAGGAGCGTGACAGACGCCTTCAAGTGGTCAAACTCCTAACTGCATTAAGCTACTGCGTTGGCGGTTTTTCTCTTTTTGCTGTGTTCCTGCAATTGACATCGATTGGATCGTTTTGTATTTTAAGCGATTTGTGTCAGCACATAAACCTTTTTTGGCTCATGCGCAAGTATATAGGTTGGTGGGGGTCCGTTGTGGGTTGTGGGTGAGAGAGTAATAACTGGGTGGGTCGGTTGGTCCCTGGGCCGGTTGTCCCAACACCATCCACCAACATTTCTAGTGAAGCGATGAGCGTCAGCGCAAAACCTTGTACAGGAGTGGATCGGTGGGGTGTCGGTGTTCGTGGCCATTTTTTGTTTTTTTTGTTCCGTACGAGGGCATCAGTGTACTCGGCACAAATAATAAGCACGTATGTAGGTATACGTGAAAAAAAAACAAAACTGGTACAATGGTTCCAAGATCAAGTTATCGCAAAAAAATGAAACAAAATTAAGAAGGAAAAAAAATGAATTCTAAAATAAAAAACAAAAATTCCTTTGGTATACGGCAGCAGCAGCAGCAGCAGCAGTGCAAAAATAATGAAAATTTGTATTCATATGTATATATAATATACACAGCAGTATGTATATATTATACGAGTGAGTATGTATATGATACTGGTGCTCGTTCTTCTCGAGAGAGGAGTGCACAAGGCAAAAAAAGTCTCACAGCCAACATACCACACAGAGACCACTACACCACCCACCACCACAAACACCAGACGCCACGAGAAATATAAGCCTCTGCTGCTCTTGGTGGATGGTGGTGGGGGTGGTGGTGGTGGGGGGTGGTTGTGGTGGGGGTGGTGTGGGGGTGGTTGTGATGAGGTGGTGCAATTGGTTTTCTGGGTAAAAAAAGCTCTCTCTTCTTGAGCCAATATCGCCACCACAGAGCAAGCACCCGACCACACCATCACCAGACAACGGGAGCAAGACCCCACCAACGCCCACCAGCTACTACGAGCAACAACAGCTTCCGGTGCTCCTTCGGCTGGTGGGGCGGGGGTGGCGGTGGTAGTGGTGGTGGTGGTGGTGGTGGTGGTGGTGGTGGTATTGCATTTGCTCGTGGTGTGGGTTGCTTGTTTTGTGACTTGGTGCTTGAGAGAGACCGCGAAGGTTGAATGTAAAATTCCAGTGACAATTGTCACTGTGGTAACCAATTATGACAGTCACTACCGCCTAGCTCTCCGATCTCGGCACGGCTTTCGACACGAGCAGCACAGGACGGTCGCCACAAATAGCGGGCCTCTATCAGTCCCGAGTGTGTCTGAATCGGTTGAGTGTACGCGTCGCGCGCCAAAAAAAAGCAAAGCGAACGAAGTGCAGACGAAGTGCGAGGGACGGACAAACCTCAATATTAAGCTTTCGTTCAATAAAGCCACGCTGTGGCAGCTTTCAGAAATGTTTTTTGTCCGTTTGTGTCCGTTCGCGACCAGGGGGGTACACCCCCATGGGCAGACACCCAACCATTATGAAGAGCATCTATTGATGCTCGAAGGGCTAGCGCCCTTCTTCGCACCAATATCTCCTCATTATTACACCCACCCAACCGAAAATGGCCGGGCGGTTCGACCACAACGGCCCAATAGCCCACCACGCACCAGCCGACGATTACGACGTACCACGCACCAGCATACGTATCACGACGTATTACGACGTATCCAGCCGAGTTCCAACCTGTTACCGACGAATCCATCTGCTTGATATATATCCATGATTTGGGTGATTGGCGATTTGCTGGCTTCAAGCGCAGCATTTACGAGTAGAAAGTGAGCTTTCGCACGAGCCCAGAATAAACAAAGTCAGCATGAACCCGATTTCCGGTTTCTTGTGAGATGGCTGGTACTACTGCTGTACTCGTACTGTGGTGCTGTGATGAGGTGTGATGAGGTGTGATGAGATAGCTTCTGGTTGGGAGAAGAAGGAGAGAGGGCGTTGTTGAACCAGCTACTACTACTGCTACTACTACTGCTGTGCTGAAGTGGCTAGTAGCTTGTGGTTCAAAGATGAGGGAGAGAGAGAGAGGCGCTATGTGGGTGGGAGAGGGAGCGAACCAACTGCTACTACTGCTGTGCCGTGATGAGGTGGCCTGCTCTTGGGAGGAAGAGAAAGAGAGCGCTGTGAATCATCTACGAGCTACTATACTACTGCTGTGCTGTGAGGGGGCTGGTGGCTGGTGGTTCGTCGAGGAGGGAGAGAGATAGAGAGCGGTGTTGTTTGGGTTGGAGAGGAAGCGAATCAACTACTACTACGTACTGCTGTGCCGTGATGAGGTGGCTGTTGGTTCGGGGAGGGAGAGAAAGCACTGCGAACCAACCACTACTGCTGTGCCGTGTTTTGAGGTGGCAACTTTGGTTGGGAGTGAGAGGCCGCGCGAATCAACCAAATCCTGGATACTTGTCGAGCCGATGGATGGATATCTTTCAAACAGATGGTTCCGTCGATAACAAGGCTGGCCGGGGGCATGAACTTCGATGAACTTGGTCGTAATCGTCGGCTGGTGCGTGGTGGGCTGTTGGGCCGTTGTGGTCGAACAGTCCGGTCATTTTCGTGTAGGTGGGTGTAATAATCGGGTACCTCTTGGGGGTTGAGTAGCCGAAATCGGGTATACCCGATGGGTTTGTGGCCAGCGCCGGGTGGTGGCCAATGAGATAGCGCCCTGGGTTGTCGCGGTCACTAAAATACAATGGTACCCTGTTTTGGCCACAAACCCATCGGGTATACCCGATTTTGGCCACTGCTCATATATCATTTACCAGTCTCAGTGACGCCTGATATCTGCTGGTACGCGTAATCATTTTTTTGTCGCATTCGAGAAGCCACTTCGTTGGACGTTGGTCGCCACTTTACGAGGGGCTATAGTACGTATGATATCATGCGGAGACAACCATATTCGCCGGGGAAGCCTGTGCTGTGAAACACAAGGCAACTACGATAGCGCCTCGCGTGACGCCGGTGCTGAACAGTTCGTACAACCCAAGGGTTTCCACGAATAGCTGCGTCTTGGTCTTGGTTGGCACCCCTATCTGTAAAACCCCTGCCCCATACGTAATCACGCAGGAATTTGTCGCTGTCCCACAGAGGCTCCGCTTCGAAGGGTAGTCGTTTCAGGTGACTCGTAGCTCACAAAGTCTGTGGACGCTAAACAGTTGTTTCTGGACGAGGGAACCTGTGTGCGCCTTCCAAAGCGCTAAATAATATACTTGTACAAGGGCTTTTCATGGGTGCCGGCATACCCATGTTTCAGATAGGTAATATCTGGTACAACGTCAGTTATTTGGTGCCATCCTTAATATTTACGACAATGTGATGGCGCTCGCTTGTGTTTCGGTATATGACGCATACGTGCAGAATCAAGGCAATACCAAGTGATGCAGAAAGAAGGGAATGAATGCTGCGTGTTGAAATATTCAGTTCGCAACCTCATTTCTCAGTCTCAACAGTCAGTCTCAGAAATAATGTAATCAGTCGCTTGCGGTGTTCCCTGAATAGTCTCAGTTCTCAGGATAGTTTGTGAGATTTACGACAACAACGTGTGATGGGGCTCGCTCGTGTTTTGGTGCGTGACACATACGTACAGAATCAAGGCCATGCCAAATGTTGCAGGAAGAAGGAAACGCTAAGTGTTGATACTGAGTTTGTAACTTATTTTCTCAGTCTCTGGCAGACGTGCACCAGTTGAGGTGGCGGGCTCAGTTTTGGTACGTGCGGTTAAAAAAGCTTTGTGCCGAGAAAGTGGTTCCGTGTGGATAATAGAGAGATGTCAAAGCTGGCCAGGGGGAGATGTGTATAAGAGACAGTTATTACACCCACCCAACCGAAAATGGCCGGGCGGTTCGACCACAACGGCCCAATAGCCCACCACGCACCAGCCGACGATTACGACGTACCACGCACCAGCATACGTATCACGACGTATTACGACGTATCCAGCCTAGCCGACTTCCAACCTGTGACCGACGAATCCATCTGCTTGATATATATCCATGATTTGGCAAAAGCTGATATTTCAGAAATTTGGTGCAATTGCGCACGTTTCACCAACTAATTCGAACCCTGGGAACAAGGAGAGAGAGCAATGTGAATCAGTTACTGCTACTGCTGTGCTGAAGGTGGCTAGTAGCTTGTGGTTCGGAGATGAGGGAGAGAGAGAGCGGTGCTGTGTGGGTGGGCACCAGCATACGTATCACGACGTATTACGACGTATCCAGCCGAGTTCCAACCTGTTACCGACGAATCCATCTGCTTGATATATATCCATGATTTGGGTGATTGGCGATTTGCTGGCTTCAAGCGCAGCATTTACGAGTAGAAAGTGAGCTTTCGCACGAGCCCAGAATAAACAAAGTCAGCATGAACCCGATTTCCGGTTTCTTGTGAGATGGCTGGTACTACTGCTGTACTCGTACTGTGGTGCTGTGATGAGGTGTGATGAGGTGTGATGAGATAGCTTCTGGTTGGGAGAAGAAGGAGAGAGGGCGTTGTTGAACCAGCTACTACTACTGCTACTACTACTACTGCTGTGCTGAAGTGGCTAGTAGCTTGTGGTTCAAAGATGAGGGAGAGAGAGAGAGGCGCTATGTGGGTGGGAGAGGGAGCGAACCAACTGCTACTACTGCTGTGCCGTGATGAGGTGGCCTGCTCTTGGGAGGAAGAGAAAGAGAGCGCTGTGAATCATCTACGAGCTACTATACTACTGCTGTGCTGTGAGGGGGCTGGTGGCTGGTGGTTCGTCGAGGAGGGAGAGAGATAGAGAGCGGTGTTGTTTGGGTTGGAGAGGAAGCGAATCAACTACTACTACGTACTGCTGTGCCGTGATGAGGTGGCTGTTGGTTCGGGGAGGGAGAGAAAGCACTGCGAACCAACCACTACTGCTGTGCCGTGTTTTGAGGTGGCAACTTTGGTTGGGAGTGAGAGGCCGCGCGAATCAACCAAATCCTGGATACTTGTCGAGCCGATGGATGGATATCTTTCAAACAGATGGTTCCGTCGATAACAAGGCTGGCCGGGGGCATGAACTTCGATGAACTTGGTCGTAATCGTCGGCTGGTGCGTGGTGGGCTGTTGGGCCGTTGTGGTCGAACAGTCCGGCCATTTTCGTAGTGGGTGTAGGTGGGTGTAATAATCGGGTACCTCTTGGAGGTTGAGTAGCCAAAATCGGGAATACCCGATGGGTTGTGGCCAGCGTCGGGTGGTGGCCGAGCGTCTGGCCAATGAGATGGCGCCTGGGTCGTCGCGGTCACTAAAATACAATGGTACCCTGTTTTGGCCACAAACCCATCGGGTATACCCGATTTTGGCCACTGCTCATTTATCTCTTGAGACAAGTCGCAGAAGACAACGTTTCCTGAGTACCTCACATCCTTTTTTGTGGCATTCGAGAAGCTACTTTTTGGTCGTTGGTCGCACTGTCTACGGGGCCATGAGTACGTTGACTTCATGCCGAGAGCACCATATTCGCCGGGGAGCCTGTGCGTGAACAAAGGCACGCTAGATCCGGCCTTCGGTGACGCGGTTCCTGAAGAGTTCGTTACAACCCAAGCGGTTTCGCGAATCAGCTGCGTCTTGGTCCTTGTTGGTGGCACCCCTAATTGTAAAATCCCCTGCCCCATACGTAATCACGGGCCAGGTTTGTCGCTGATCACACAGGAGGGCTCCGCGTTCGAGGTTAGGTTTCAGGGTTGACTTGTAGTCACTACAGTCTGTGGGGACCTACACAGTTTTCTGGACGGAGGGAACCTGTTGGCGCTTCCAAAGCCTAAATAATATACTGTCATACAAGGGCTCCGCATGGGTGCCGGCATTCGCCTGGCACCCATGTTTCGGATAGGATAGTATCGGTACAACGTCAGTTATTTGGTGCCATCCTTAATATTTACGACAATGTGATGGCGCTCGCTCGTGTTTCGATATCTGACGCATACGTGCAGAATCAAGGCAATACCAAGTGTTGCAGAAAGAAGGGAATGCTGCATGTTGAAATATTCAGTTCGCAACCTCATTTCTCAGTCTCAACAGTCAGTCTCAGAAATAATGTAATCAGTCGCTTTCGGTGTTCCCTGGATAGTCTCAGTTCTCAGGATAGTTTGTGAGCTTTACGACAACAACGTGATGGCGCTCGCTCGTGTTTTGATGCGTGACACATACATACGTACAGAATCAAGGCCATGCCGAATGTTGCAGGAAGAAGGAAACGCTAAGTGTTGATACTCAGTTCGTAACTTCATTTCTCAGTCTCTGGCAGAAGTGCACCAGTTGAGGTGGAGGGCTCAGTTCTGGTACGTGCGGCAAAAAAACTTCGTGCTGAGAAAGCGGTTCCGCGTGGAGAGTAGAGAGACGTCAAAGCTGGCCAGGAGGGGGGGGGGTGTACTCATTTTTGTTGCTTGCCTTAGTCATTTGACCATTGACCACGCATCCCTTTCGAGACGGAGCACCGTTCCTACTCCTAATAGAGACACCTCCAACACTTGGGCGCTCATTACGTTGTTTCCATATATTACAGAGAAACCTTTTGCTAATCTTATCCCCTTCCTGCTTCGCCGCCTGTGGCCACCATCTATCTCCTAAGATAGCGATCGTTTTCTCGCTACTATTTAGTGTACCAAACTGCTCCATGTCACACTCGTCTATTTTCCTCATCTCCTCCTCTAGTACATCCCTTTCCTCCTTGTACCTTTCACATTCTCCCACTATGTGAACTCTACTCTCTATGGCCAGGGGGGGGGGTCTCAATTATTCTCTGACTCTCTTGTGTCTGAGCAGACGCGTACCTACAGCACCACGTATACACTACAACAACAGTATTACTGTACAGCAGTACGTACCACAGCAGCAGCAGTTTCTACATACAGTACGTACTCGTACCAGGTACTGGTATTGCTGTTTGTTGTGGTATAGTACAGTAGTAATATTTCCACCGTGAGAAGCTACAGCAATAAAGTAGCTACCAACCCTCCAGTTTGCGTCTTCGCCCGTACCTTGATTCCCAGCGCCAGAATCGTAATAATCAGCCCGACCCCTGGAAGATCTATCTTACGAAGTCGTTGTCAATAGGACTCACGAATCCAACCGAG
This sequence comes from Saccharina japonica, assembly GCA_008828725.1. NCBI lineage: Eukaryota > Phaeophyceae > Laminariales > Laminariaceae > Saccharina > Saccharina japonica. The sequence goes on from MEHQ01000249.1 coordinate 314,026, forward strand.
AAAAACATATTAATTCGTACTCGGTATATTATTGATCCGAGTTTTTTTGTTGTCGTACTGCAGCAGATGTACATTTTTGAGCCGAGTTTTGTTTTGTCGTACTGCTGTGCTTGCTGCTGTTGTATCGTACTCGTATCCGGACGAAACAAGGCGGGGGGGGTGGAAGGGACTAAAGACGACCGCTTAGGTAGCCGGGAGAAAGCGGTCTCATTTGCAAGACCGAGCTATCGAAAAAAAGAGCTATATTTAAGCTCGCAACGACAAAAGAAGCCGATATAAATAGAGGTATGAAAGAAGCTTGCTTCCTTGAGGGAAAACCTGGATGTCCCGCGAAGAACCTTACTGTCTCAAGGAAAGTATCTCGATGTCCCGCCGTCTCAAAAAAGCCTACGGATTGAAGGCCGCCGCGCTCGGCGGCGACGCGCGACTTCGAGAGAGCGCGAGCGGGAACAGGCCCGTCGGAGGCCGGAGAAGGCAACCCGCGAGAGAACGGACGAGAAAGCGCGGGCGAGGCGCCGAGAGCTGGCGCGTTTCCATTTCGGTCTGAAGCCCAGACGATAGGAGGGACTTCGGTGATTTCCAAAATCACGAGAGGCATCGATGTTGATGATATATCTATGTCTCTGAAGTACCTTGCTTCTTGCTTTCGCCTTGAAGTCACCCGAAGCCCCTGGCCGACATGCTCACGGTTCGAAGCACGGAGGGCATACGCCAAGCCAAGCAACCAAGGAATGAATGCAAAGCATTTCCATACGTACGTGCCGTGCCCGCTTTAGACAACAACGAAAAATCCGACCAGCAACAGAAAAATTCGCAATAAACATCTACTAAAGAAATACTTGTAGCAATTTTGCAGAGCGCTTGGACTGATGCCGCATGCCGTCTATCTTTCCTCACACCATGTACGTCCGCCCCCCTACGATATTATAAAGGAAGAATGTCGACTTGATGCCAACCGTTTGTTAGTGTTTACAGCCGATCACCGTAATATAAGCACTACCAAATCTCCGATTGTAACACGAAAGGCAACTATGATTCCCGTCGGGGATAGTTTACGTCAAAAACAGTACACCGGTAAATTATGTTTTGACTTCCGTTCTGTTCTTGATCGATCTTCGTCGTAGCAGAAGCCTCCGCCGCCGCAGCAGCAGCAGCAGCAGCAGCAGCGGTAGCAGTCGTTTAGGATTGTAGCGCAAACGTGCGCCGCGGTTGATCCAGGATCATGAACAGCTTCAGATTTACAACACAGCTGTGTACAACGAAAGGGACGCCTGATCTTCACCTTCGAAAATTGAACGTGAAGGTGCTGTGATGAGATGATAAAAAAGGATTGTAGTAAAACACAAGGCGAATGTTGTACATGAGTAGCTTTTCGGTTACAGCTACTGCTCCACACTGATTCACAACGATGCCAGCCACGTTGGGTATTAGAGGCGACACTCGTAACTGCAGTAGTCAGTATCACACCATATCTGCTTGATATATCCGCGGTATCCGATACGCGTAACTCGCCCGAGTACTACATCACCAGTACGCAGCCAGTTCGAATCTAGTAGTAGCGCTGTGATCGATTCGGTATCACGTGTTTACTGATACAGCAGTAAGTGGCACAGTGCCTTTTACTACTGTGTACTCGTCCATATGGCGAGTAGTCTTTCGTAGCATAATGAAGCTACGCGTACATATCACAGGACAGCAAACACAATCTCACAAGCTTGCAGTGCAGCCTGAGCAATGTCGTGAATCTTGGAGGTACGGAGGATATCTACTTAGTACGTTTTAGGACGGGACCGTTGTAGTAGTTCAGCTGGCGGGTTCGCTCATATTTTCAGTGTCGGTTGATTGCAAGGAATCCTGGATAGCGAGTTGACATGCCTGGAGGATGGCTAGGTAATGAATGGTCGTGGATGTTTTGGGGGCTTGTGTTTGGGCTTGGTCTACTCGCCTCCTCTACGAGTAAACTCCTGTTTTGCACCCTGTCCGGTCTGCCTGTTGACCAAATATACATATTGGGTCACCGTCATCCCCTTCTCTTCTGTTGAAGCTCTCGTGTGATCCCACTTAACAGTGCCTCGCGTTAGTCTTTCGTAATAGGTCTGTTTCATAATCGTTCGCCCGCAAGCGAGTCTGTCAGACGTGCGCGCCAGCTACACGCTGATACAAACATCGAGTAGAACGTACGAATAAAATCTAAGGCTCGACCACAACCTGCAAAGGACAAGCTAGAAAGAAAGGTGGGTAGAGCACCTTACCTTGGTGTTCTGCCGGATATTTTGGATCCCGCTTGGCTTGTGTGAAGTATCAATCGTACTTCTCCGTTGGACGGTGGTGGTTGAACCTCTACCGTGCGCTACTACTGTGGATTCACGTGTGAAGCAACCTGACCTCATTGGATTTATGTAGTCATTGAGACTGACACAGCAGTTAGGAGCAACACGAATGGAAGTGTAGATAAGTTGAATTATGGTACGTGTGCAAGCCGCGAAAAGCACGCACCCAACGCAAGTTCTAGTTCCGTAACAAACCCATCCCCTGAAAACAAATTTCCTGGATGGTTCAGTACAAGCCATTCTCCCCAACTGTTTTGGGAGATAAACCAGCAGTCCTGTTCTTGGCAGATACTCACATCGGTAACTTTGTATCGTCGGACAGCCCGCCACGGATGGCCCGGACTTTCGCGCAGGTACAGTGTGTACGCCTGCATGCCGCTACGGTAGGAGTAGCACGTACCGTTATTGGGGCGGCTACCGATGGGAACCATATATCTCTCCCCGAAGCCTACTTTTGGGGGAAAATACGGACTATTTCACCTCTGCCTATCGTAATAATTTGTTCGAATAATACTCTCAACAGATGCTGCGATTTACGAGATTGGGTAGTTCCTCTGTTGATGTACTAATAGTCAGGAATAGGCACGCGTTACCGTTCAAGAGTGGAATGACATGTCATCCTTCACCCGAATAACCTCGCTATATTACCTCAACAGGCCAGCCGCAGGAATTCCATATCGATACATCGTTTTGCGGTATTGTGTCCTCTGGGCAGCGGCTTTGCACCTCAGCTACCTTGCTCTTCAGTCCTTGGTCCTCTCGTCAGAACAATATTCCTGTTTCTGCAGTGTGCATTGTGTAGGATTCCCAACGCTCCGCATGGAAGGCGGCGTTTCCTGGCCACCATGCCTATTGTACAAGCTGGTTCAAGCCGAATTTTATACGGTTAGTCAGGGTCAGAAGTTGACGCTGTTTTTGGGATCTTAGTCATGAAAGTTTGTTACACGTATCCCATGGTCCCATGTCGACCCGTTGATGGACGGTGTTTTGTTGTTTTGTTGTTTCGTTAGCACGTTCTTTTTGTTTTCGGATTTTGATGCATGGGCCTTAAGAAGCCCTAAATTCCAGTGGATCGTAAAAACAAATAACGCTGTTCGTCGAGGCATCGACCGGGGTCCAGAGGACACGTGGGCAATGTATCAGGACCTATATCTAGTGCTAAAAGCAGGCATGAACATTTGAGCGTTTTTGCGTGAGACATACGTATTTGCATAGTTGCCTGGTATCTACCTAGTTGTATAGTTTAGGATCAGCTTCGGCGTCAAAAATGACCTCATATTGGCCCGCTCATGGGCAGCTCCGTTGACTGCCCACGGACTGCCGGTGGGCTACCCGCAGTGTGTTATATACACGATTTGCGCTGACATTTTCGTCAGGAAGACACATACTGTAGGTCTCTCGCTTCTCACTCGTACTTCTACTTGTTTTTGCCGTGCTCGTGCTCGTACTTGGGTCTTGCCCACTCGTCAGAGGAATACGCCGACATGTCGTGCAAGAGAATTATGCGAACTAGATACAGTACGTGTACGTATTGGTAGTGGGTCCTTCGAAGCCTTATTTTGGTCCTTCGGGAGAAACAATTCAGCGTCGGTCGTGCACAGCAAGCAGACGCAATGCTGGTGGTGCGCCAGTGACAGCGACGGGGGCGATAGTAAACCTAATCGATCCCTTGATGGTGCCATAGTTTGTTGTTTCCGAGATTTCTGTTCTATTCGGCTTGAATTGTTTTATCGCACTATGGGATCTTCTCGCAACCAAATCCAAGCCCTTTTTCTCAACCCATTAAACTCTCAGAACCAAACATAAACTCCACAAGCTGACTTGCTCCGGGGCGGGAGCGTGTTGCTATCAAACATGGCATCGCAGGGGCTACGCTGTGGGGAGACGAGGGGCGATGAGGGAAGGTAGCACTTTTCTACTACTACTGCTGCACTGTACGGAAACCTAAACATGACTCTAAGTCCGTGTGTTTTACCACGTAACAAAAATACAGTCCGGAAGGGTCTTAGGCGGTGTACATAACTCATAATTCGAAGGGTCCGATACTGACGCCCATACAATACAGACCTCTTGCCAACCACCTGGTTTCTCGTGCATTCCACACCCGTGTTACATATATTGGCACGTGTCGCAGCCCAGCACTCTCTCCGAGTATCACGATAACACCACGACTAACGGCATTTTCGCATACAACTTCCGCGTGTTTTTCAAGTACTAATACATTATACGAGTACCTTCATCCGGCATTACACATTTTATCCTGAGAAGCAGGCATGTTATATTTTCCAGTGTACCCTAATTTACTGTTCGTGGATTAAACCTTGTTTTCGTTTTTTATTTCGTTTTTGTTGTGATTTTGTGCCTTGGCTGGTACCACGGTATGTTTGAGCAAGGACTGTACTTGTGGCGTGAATATCTCCTGGTATGATGGACCACAGCAATTTTGGTGTGTCTTGCTGTTGGAACTACCGGGGTGGGGTTGTGATGCCATACTTCTACATTTTGATACTTTATGTGTAGACAGCTTGTGGTGGGCTGATTCTACAGCAAGCAACAGTGCATCGTCATCTGTGACGGCTTGATTCTACAGCAGCAGTGCACGCCGACCTGTTAGACTGCTCTGTACTGGTATACCGTATTATGTTTTCGAATTAAAGTGTGTGTTGGAAGACCACTGGTTTATACGTGAATGAACGCTACCCGTACTGCTATTTGTCCCAGGCGCTGCTTGGTATCTAGCGTCTTCCTTGAAGCATGAAGGGGTGTGTGTTGGTAGCTTGTGATTCCACAGTGCATGATATCAAATGTGTTGAACTATTACTGATGAGTATGGTCTGATTGAACGTGTTGGAAAAAAAAAGCTTACTTGAAATTGAGTATACAGTGGACCGTTTTAATGCGTGAAAATCAGTGCTGTGTGAGGTTTTTTGGTGAAACGGGGGTAAACTTCATTGCCAAGGAAGTAAGTGTGCGAGATATCTGAGTATTTATTGCACGATGTGAGATTGCGACATGCGATATGTAACACCTCGTAGTTGTGTGTTGTAGTCACGAGTATCCTGCATAAATATGAGGTGGAAAGGCCTGTTAAAAATCGGTGATGACGTTGATTTTTGCCATGATTGTTGTGCTCACGAGGGGAGATTTGATGGCATAACTATTGTCGCAGACATACTGCAGAATGACGTAATTCGTTGTCCAACGGTTTTACCTGGTTTCTGTCACTGAAGTAAACTACCGGGTGAACCCTTTGCCCACCGAGTCAAATTTATTTGCGAGATATACTTCATACCGTGGTGACGTCGGGCCACGGCGGAAGACAAGCGTTGCATCGGTGGGGTAGAGCGCAGGAGACGGAGGTTGAGCACGTGAGGTTGGGGTTGTGTAAGAATTGACGAGGAAAATTGTTGATGAGTCCTTTGTTGGTTGATATGCTATATGCTTGGATACTTATATCCTTGAATTTGATATACGAGTGTGGCGATATGTATCTGGTACGCGTTCTGATCTATACGATGTCGCAATACTAACAACAACAGGGGTATCATACCACGTATCGATTATGGCAGACCCTTTATCACGATCCTGGATTATGATCGACAGCATATCGAGGGCCTAACTGCGTTTTTGGACAAGAGGATAATTCTGCAATTATAACACTGGTTCGAGCAGCTGTGTACTTGCGTGCATACGGCGACGCCATTCTGTTAATTTCGTGGTCTACGGAGCTGATTTATTATGGGCTTGATGTTACTTGTTTGTGCTTGTTTGCTTGAGTGTGGTTTTAATATCATTGTTGAGGATTTCTTGGAGTCACACTGATATCGCAACCTTTTAGTATCAACGTTGGTGAAGGTTTTTACTATCAACCGTGCAATGAAGGTTTTTGTAGTGAGCAGGTGGGAGATAGTATCTGTACTCGGTAACAGGACGTAGACTTTCATTCAGATGAAGCAGTCCAGTTATAGTTATTATTTATCTCGTACGTGGATGCGGAATATGCACGCAAGGCTAGTGACCGGAGGTCTGTCTCTGGTGGAGCAGTTCGGCGCGCTGTTATCTGTGTATGTATTCCCCTTGGATACAGGTGCCTGGAGCATGTGCCTAACGAGGAGGTTGAGATTAACAGGTACGGTCGGCAGACAACCCTTCTGACTTTCTCATCAAACCAATGCACACTTAGCGGTTGCGCTTTGACCATGACTCTGCGATGCAGTTTTGTTGAGTCCATTCACTGTTTAGTTTGTTCTTTTTTCTGGAGGTTTTGAAAAAAATGGTTTTGTGCGATTCTAGTCGAAGCGTTCGGTATGCATGCAATGTTTTTAGCAAGTATTTGGAGAAGTAACGTGTCGTTTTGGGAGTCCCTGAGGGATAGGGGAAAGGGTTAATTACACACAACGTACAGGGGAACCAATTTATGATGCCTGTAGTAATTTTGAATTCACATGCAGCAGATTACTGTCTTCTTTAGGACTTTCGATGGGAGTGTCTAGCGAAGGGCTACTGAATTTCGATTTGAAATCTTATATATAAAAATGTTCTGTTGTTATGCTCTTAAAGGGTACACAACAGGAGGGGCGATGCTTTTAGACGGTACGGTGTCTATGTAAAATACGTTGTTGATTTTGGCTGAAGGTACTACGTTTGCCGGATGTTTCTCTTCCTGTAAGTACTGTCTCGCTATCGTTTAGAAATACATGTATTGGGATCGAGACTGAGCCATATGGTATTAGGATCGCCATTATTTCGTAAGCAATTATTTATAATGGAACTCGGGACTGCCGTTTTACTTTGGCAAGGACAAAATGATGGAGATTGTGGTGCCGTGTTTCCTTGGCCATGGTTTGCTCTGTAAATTGTCATTTGTCGTTTTTCCTGGCAGTTGGTGATGAGTTGTTCGGAACCTATCGTGCTGAACACCGAATAGGGGGGCCGCTCGTGGTATTCGGTGTTTCGATACGGGTTTACGGATATCCCTGGTGGCTTCAAACTGGTCCACGGATATTAAAGTTCTATAATATGCTGTGAGGCATTATGGTCTGAGATGATAGCTGGTTGCCTCGGCGTGCATACTGCCCCTTGCGGGGGCGGTCGTTGATGACAACGATACGACCCGGGCTTTGATGATAACGGATACTGCCCCTACGTCTGTGAGTTGTGCACCCGGTGACCATATTGGTGCGTCTTACCTCCTGTGGGGTTTATGAGGTGGGGTCTCTGACAAAACAGTACTGGCCCGGGTGTGCGTGTTCGGCGTTTCGTGTTTTTTATCTTCTCATCCCGTCCACGGGTTCACGGCATCGCGGTAGTCCGCGTGGTCGACTAATACACTGCTGGCAGTGGTGTATACCAACATGTACGTGTTTTGGGGTTTGGGTCGTGCTCGGTGAGTGTATGGACATTGTGATTGAGAGACACAAGACTGCCTACCTTGTATTTCCTCGTCCTCATATGAGGGCTACGTATACATCTGGGTTTCTCATGCCGCAAGTGGACGTATCCAGCGCCCCGCGCGTCTGTTTGGGCCATGTGGTTACGTTACATATTTTTTAGTATCCGTAGTATGTCATAGGAGATGTGGGACCCTTGGTGCACCCGCTTGGCGATGGTAGAGCAACGGCAGTTTTTGTGCCATCGTTCGAGGTTGACCTCTTTGCCGAACTTAGACACATGGTTCCAAGCGGTTGGTTCTGTGTTTTTATCGCTCTTCCTACTGTACAACAAGCTGCAGTGCGTGTCGACCCCTAACCTGGTTTCCTCGTGTTTTTACGTATATTGTCTGTGTTTCTTTGTAATTCATAGCTCTAATGTGACTGCGTAGAATGTGACTTGGTGTTCGTCGCGTCGCTCATTCCAAGAATACCGAAGTAGCTTTTGCACTATATAGGCCCGTGACTACTATAGGTATGTACGTGCCTGCGTGAGCTTCGTGAGGGACAGAGGGTTAGTCGCAGGGTTTCAATTGTTGCTGAACGCGAGCCCAAGAGGGCGTGTGTTTGTACATTGGCCGTCGATTTTGGTGGCGTCCCTAGTCAGGCGAGTTTTCGTAGCTTTAGTTTTGATGCTGGATACATCGTTTCAGAAACTATCTACCTGTTTGTGTAGGAGCATAAAGAAGGAGCTCTCGAAGTTTTTGCGCTTTTTTATGCAGTACACCTCGGGGTGTGAAAATCGCCTATTTGTGCGGCCCCTATTGCCCCGACTGAAGGTTTTTTATGTGGTCCACCCACTCTATATACTGGACGTATCTAACAATAGGAAGACAGCGAATTGGGCACCTACCGGTTCCGCCGCATCATTAGTTGATCGAGTCCCATCGTGTGCTCTTCGTAAGTTCGAAACTTCAGTGGAGGGCTGAGGTTTTGAAACATTGGCCGTCGAGGCCCTCTCTATGTGATGATATGTGGAGAAGGGGCAGCAAGTGGGCTTGGAGAACACTCGGGATATATACTAAATGTTGGGGCAAATTCATAGCGCTTATGCGGACAAAATGTGAAAACGAACAGGGGCGATCAGAGCGGGCGTGACCACTTTCGCGTTTTTAGGTTGAGAAAAAAACACCGGTTACGGATAGATGGTGTGGACGCACTGATGCACAGGCCAGTTGTCGGTCTTAGTGTCGCATTTCCTGCCACAGAGTAGCCAGGTAGCTGAGTAACATCTATCCCAGTAATGGTAAATGAACCACGCAATATACCGAACAAATTGTACTAAACGAATCCATACGCTCGCAATGCTGGCTGTCTCTGTCTGTGTGAGGGGATACGCAGGGGAGGCACCAAGTGGCCTTTAAGAACACTCGTGATGGACGTCAAACAATTGTTGGAACAAATTCATAGAGCTTTTATCGGCTAAAATGTGGAAACGAAGAGGGGCGATCAGCGTGGGCGTGACCACTATGGCGTTGTCATCCAGGGAAAGGGAAACCGGCTACAGGCAGATGTATTCGACGCACTATTGTACTGGCCAACTGTCCCTCGCACTGCGACACTCCCTCATACACAGTTGCCAGCTAGCTGTATACTGACCCCAACGTCGACAAACGGTGTTTTCGAAGGAGAGGCGCGGAAGGTCTGACCGGGGGCTGACACCGACCAATCACCTCAGCAACTAGATGGGGGCGTTTTTTTGTATATCGGATTTGACTTATGTCGGTATTGCAACACACGGGTGTTCGCGGTGCTGTGAGACTGGCCTTGCCGTCAAGGAGGGATACGTTTCTAATCACGCACCTTGCTTTCTATTTTGAGTTCGTCGTAGAGTTGAGTCGATGGTGGTGCATCACACACCACGTCACCCTGGCACTGGCATTGTACATTACAGGATTCCTGTGACTTCGCCTGGGTGTGGTGCGTTCCAAGGTGACTTATTTCAAATGTCACACTCCCCGTGTCGCACAGTGCTTGACGTGGGTGTGCTCACCATAAGTCCAAACTGGAGTCGTGCATGCGGTGGCCGGCTCTAGTCTACGGAGTGCGAGTAGCACATTCAACTCATCCTGGAAGTCTGAGGGCGAGTGTTCTGCATGTCCAGGTGTTAAGCAATATTTGTACATTACAGCCACCACTTCCACGGCAATATCCTATCCCGTGTGTAGCGCTCACATTTTGCAGTACCACAACCAGCTCCGGCCGTGCTCGCCTGCTGCGCCTTGAACCTGTGTCGTGATAACGACGAGTCTACACTACACTGCGGCTTGTTGGGTATATCCATTTATATTTGAATACTTCCGTTGTGTACAGGCGGTGGTATCGAAAACCCAACATCAAATACGTGCAACACTCACGCCAGTCAACCCATTCCGTTGCCACAAAACCACCCTCCGGCTTGTTGAACGACAAGGAAAGTGTATAGAGTCATTCGAAGATTTATCTTGTGTGAAAACCAAAAGCCATAAGGTAGGGCGACGCCAGGATTCAAACCGATGACGTACAGTACCACTCCTCCCCATTATAGCCTATTTTCTATACGAAACTTGTGAGACTATGTCAACGCAGCTCTAGACTCCGAGACCGTCGAACACACGTCCTTGCTTACCGGTGACTCCAGTAACGACAAGTACGACACCTCACCCGTACGCCTCCTTGCTGTGTTCGTGTCCCCTCCTGTTTTTCCCTAGGTATTTCACGGCTGAAGTGTCCGGCGATAATGGTTATTTGCCACCATGCTTCCTGCACCCGACGCTCAGTCTTTAATGTCGAAGGCAGCAAGACGGCGGCTTACTGCAAACAACATGCTGACGACGGCATGGTCAACGTTTCCAGACGACGGTGCGCACATGACCTTTGTACTAGGGTGCCTATATACAATTTTGAGGGCAGCAAGACCGCGGCGTATTGCAATAATCATTCTCAAGACGGGATGGTGAGAATCTGTGGAAAGAGCTGCTCACATGACTCTTGCAAGAAGCGACCAAGCTTCAACGTCGAAGGTAGCAAGACGGCGGCGTACTGCCGGCAACACGCTACGGACGGCATGGTGGACGTCGTCAGCAGGCGTTGTTCGCACGATGCCTGTAGAATGCGGCCAAAGTTCAACGTCGAGGGCAGCCACACGCCCGCGTACTGTAAGCAACACGCTATGGACGGCATGGTTGACGTCGTCAACAAACGTTGTTCACATGACGCCTGTAGAACGCAGCCAAGTTTTAACGTCGAAGGGAGCCTAACGCCGGCGTACTGCCAGCAACACGCTATGGACGGCATGGTGGACGTCGCCAGCAAGCGTTGTTCACATGACGCCTGCAAGGTGCGAGCACGCTTTAACGTTGAGGGAAGAAAGTCAGGAGCGTACTGCGGGGAACATGCAGAGGGCGGTATGGTGGACGTCTTGAGCAGGTCTTGCGTACAAGCCTCATGCAAAACACGGCCAAGTTTTAACATCGAGGGCAGCAAGACGGCTGCGTACTGCAAGGAGCACGCTGAGGACGGTATGGTAGACGTCTCGAAAAGGCCTTGCTTACATGCCTCTTGCAATACACGGCCAAGCTTTAACGTCAAGGGCAGCAAGACGGCTGCGTACTGCAAGAGACATGCTGAGGACGGTATGGTGATCGTAGGAAAAAATAGTTGCTTACATAACTCCTGCAAGGTAGGGCCAACATATAACGTGGAGGGGAAAAAGACGGCAGCGTACTGCAAGAAGCATGCAAAGGACGATATGGTAAACGTATGCGAAATGCGTTGCGTATATGGCTCTTGCAAGACGCGGCCAAGCTTTAGCGCCGAGGGCAGCAAGAGGGCGGCGTACTGCAAGAGACATGCTGAGGACGGCATGGTAGACGTCTCCACCAGGCGTTGCTTACATGACTCCTGTTATTTAGTGCCCAGTTTCAGTTACAAGGGCAGCAAGAGTGCAACGTACTGCAAGAGACATGCTGACGAGGGCATGGTGCATGTCACCAGGGGACGCTGTTCACACGACGCTTGCACAAGGGTATCGAACTGGGGTGTACCTACCGACGGTTTGCCCACTGTGTGCATAGGCCACAAAAGCGATATTTTGGGCGGCCACGTGGTCCGCTTCAACGCAAGGTGCCGAGTGGATGGTTGTAGGAAAACTGCGCGGTGGGGACTCGACGGTAAGCAGCCCACCCACTGTGATTATCACGGCCCTCTCCGGGAGGGACTCGTCTGCACTCTCTGGACGGCTCGCAACACGGCAGGCGTTCGCCGCCCGGCCTACTGCGCCGTGAGGAGCTCCTCATTCCGCGTTAAAACTGAGTGCTCGTTCTAAACTTATTTTGCGCAGGGAACCGGGACTTCTTGAGAGGCGGTCGAGCTATGTCTGTTGGCTTTCGTTTTGCGAGTCCCCAACTTAACATTATGTCCCCAGTGGTATACTACGGTTATCCGTATGTACCAATCTATGATGTAGCCAGTCCTTGGCGCTTGCCCTAGGCCTCTTCGTCTTCGGGGGGGTTGCTTATTATGTCACTGGTTTGGAGCCTCATCATCATATTTCGGCATGATGAGATTTTCCTACACTGGCGGCGAAGCGTAGATTGGGCGTTTGCCTCCTGAATAACGTTTCTGGACAAGCGGCAGACGGTAACACTGCACGAATTGTGCGAGCTGACTGGACGCGTATTGCAATAGGGGCTGTACGTTGGGGCCTGAATAAATATGTCTAGGTGGGGGGTCTCCTCGGCTTAACAACTACCCATGTACGGCTATTTGTTTCAATCTGTTGGGCCAGGGGCTGTGGGTGGTTGTATTTGGGTGGAATTTTTTGGCGAACCAGAGCTTGTTCGCATGGGGTATAGAGTTCCCCAACCAATGAGCTTCGTTCAGCAAATCGTGCAGTGCTACCGTAGTAGCGTTGTCATTAGGTTGTATCTGGTGTTGCTGGAACGTCGTCCATTCCTCTATGGTCCTGGCTGGAGTTAATCACCGTAACGTCTGCTACAATATTGTAGATGTGTCGTCTGCCAATCTCCGCAGGGGTGTTTTCCCGCACGGGAACACAAGACACACTGACTGGGGATTCCTTTCGAAGATTCCAGAAGTTGACGGGCGGGTGCCGCACTCAGGCACTGCGTCTCACACGCCATAATATATACCTGTTTTTGTTTTCATCCTCTTCTTCCATCGTCGAAGCTCGTTACTCTGTCCGTCTGTCCGTCCCGAATTAGCTTCAAATAAGGTATGACGCGTGGTACGATAGAGGTATATGGTATACCTTTTTTTGGCTGAAACCGATTCTGAATGACGGGACTCCTCAACACAAAAGCGGCGGAATTTCATTATTGTGTTGCAATGTTCATGGTATACTTCGGCCATGGGATTTCTCATTAGGCCACAGCAACACTAATATTTTCCACCAAAATCAGTTTTTGGGGTGACTTACAATTAGCAGAGTGATATATGAGCGAGGATACCCAGGGAAACTGATGGTGCACCTCGACCGTAGCGAGCGTTGCCCGACCTTCGCATGCTTCCCAGTAAGTCATCTCCACATCTTGACGCCTTTTACCACAACGGATAGTTGGTTTTGGCTGATACTAGTAGGTCGCCTCCGTCAAAATCAAAGCGTGAGATTCCTGTAAGCCCCAAGCCCGTGCGGTTATAAGTTTTGTATGAGCGAATGAGGCGTGCTGCGATAGAGGTAGCAATTTTTTTGTTGTTGTGACATTTTCTGAAGTACGGGGCTCTTTGACCCAAATCGTCAAAGTCCCATTCTTGTGTTGCAGTCTATTGTTCATTTTATACTTTACGCTATGGGATTGTTCATCGAGCAGCATTTTTATGTTCCTTAAAATCTCGGTTTTTGGGTGAGATGTGCAGTAGAGCTCCTCAAGAGACCACCCTCAGATGGCAGAATCATGGTGAACCTCTACCGTAGCATGCGTCGAATGCGAGGTTCAAACGTCCGCGTCGTTGAACGAATAGGGGCCCGTTGGAACTTGACTCAAACGTGTTGCGAGCGCCGAAACGGCCTCCATGAAAAGAAACGAGGACCGGTCTTGGTATTCGTTACATCACCCACTCCCAGCGGAGCAGGGCCGTCTAATCAAAGCGGAGCAGCATATCCCACATAAATAGCGTGGCGTGGACATCTGTTTACACGACAAGCATCGCACAACACAGCCAGAGAATGCCGCCGCTCGTACCATGTATTTCCATCCCTTCGTATAGAAACCGCTCGCTGAGCTCCCCGGTGTCTTATGTTACCCTCGTCTGTTCGGTGCTGTGCAATCGCTTTTTCGTGTAGTTCGAAACAGTGAAACCTGTTGGTTACCTCGTCCCCTATTTCGTTGTGCGCACTACTGTAGACGCACATAATACAGCTCCCGCAGTGAGGCGTGTATGCATAAGCCGCAAACCCGCCTCGCGACGCAGCACGAGCGAAAGAGGAGCGACAGAACGCGAAGGAAATTTGCCGCTGATGTCGTGCGCATCCAATCTCGCGGATGGTAAAAGCTCGCAGGAATCCCTCGTGTCTTCGCCGGTGTGCGATCTCTTTCGCATATAGCGTCGGCACAGTGTAGCCTTTTTGCTGGCGGCCTAGCCCCGAAAATAATTGGGGGGTATATTATCGATCGTCTTGTATTAACTAAAAAACATGAAAAAAAATAGCCCCAAAAACATTCACCATACAATTGAGCAAACAAAGGGTAGTATACGAGCTGGTTCAAGCGTAAATCCCAAGTTTTTGTCAGCCATGAATGCCGCGTGCCATAGCAATTCAACTGCCATGATTTAAGCGTGACGCCTTGAATTTCGTCAGCCACGAATACTGCATATGCTGTAGCAATCTAATATCAAAATGTTTGATATCACACCGACCCCCACGACCAGTTCGAAAGGGCGACATCGTCATTTTGTTTTTTTGGCCTTAGGACATGCGCTACATCCAAAACTGTAGCCCGACCAATCACAGGCCTTCAAAGAGGTCAACTATAGGCAGGCGGTTTCGTAAATAACCCCACCCCCCTCCCCGCCCAGTTGTTTTGTAAGCGAGCCGCTTCCAAGTGGTCCAAGGCATGTTTGATAAACGTTCCACGCAAATGTTCGAATATCTGACTGTTGGTGATCAAGATTAAGTAACACGAGGCAATGCCTACTTTTGCGCTTTTACCGCACAAACCTCCAAATCCCCACGGCATTTTCATATATAGAACGTGAAGTTCTGCATACGTGATCTACGTGCCCCCACACGGTTTTTAAATTGGTCATTTTTAGTAGCGGAAACGTTGGGATCGCTTGATACCCATAATATAAATGTCTGGCGATATACCAAATATAGAACCCGTTCACGGGTCAACACGGCTTCATAGAACATGTGCACCAAATAGCAGGGCTTATCTCCGAAAAACGACGGGGACATCGGCTCCTGAGTATGTTAGGGGTGGATATTTGAACCAGCCTGCAGCAGCATACTGTATGAGTGGAGGGTGTGTGAAGATGACAGCTACTATAGAGTTCATGTCCGGGGGGCTACGCGGTGGGGGAACGAAACAACATTGTGAGGGAAAGCTGTTCAGCTTGCTGCGCTATCGTACGTACTTAGAAGCAGCTAACGGGTACAGCCCAACAATATTTCATGGGTGGACTGGTTTGTGCTGCTTCTTCGGGAGACCATATAATGGAGCACTTGATCGCCGCAAGGGGCGGTAGGAGGGTAACAAATCTGTGAAGGCAACGGATTTGTCTGCGGCCTTTGGTTTTAAACGGGCTACAGCTAAAGATGGAGCGATTAGGCGGAAAATTCCCCGTTGTTTCGACTGACACTGCAGCAGTGGGATTGGGCGGCAACACCGCATTGGCTCCTACGCTGCGTCAAAACCCACGCACATCAGATTCGACCAAGCTATCTGCGTGGACATCAGGGGTTTGTTCAAAGTGTGTTTGGACGTGCCTTCGGGTGCCCCATGCGACACCGTTTGATACAGCACACACACCGCATATTAAGCCACACTACATACTATATTTTGTTGATACTGCAGGAGGGGATGCCTGCGCGGATATACATTCAAGGACTGCAATAATCCAAAGAGCTTACATGCAAACCCAGACACAACACGACCATAACTGGTTTGGACCGTTATCACTATGGGCACTGCTGTTGTGCGACAACTATAGACGGGAAGCTTATGTACAGGTACGCGGCTATTCCGGCCGGCAGAAGGCTGTTGACACTATACGAGGCACGCGCACATTTATTTTTGCCGGCCAGATATTCGGACGTAGCGGCCCTCACGGCCGTGCACGACATGAGTATCCCCCCCCTATAAATATATGATATATTTATAGGTTGGGTTGGCGTCGGTTGGCAACGACGTTGTAAAACACGCCACTCGCTGCGTGAGCTAGACAACCAGGGTGCCGTTTTTTTTTGTTATTTTTTTTAGGCGGTCACCAAAGCTGGCGGTCGGGTAGATCATTTGTGCGGGGTGGAGAACCTTTGTTCCGCACAAGGGGAATGGTCGTATCACGTAGTGTGTATATGGTAAGGCACCCAGAGGCAGATACGTAGTAAAACCCATTGCTGTCTCGGAAGTGCCACACCAAAATTAAATCAACTCATTGAAGCGTCGTCCATATGCAAGTCCGCCGCAGGGGCGGTTCTTAGCGGATGCACTCACCCTCCATGCGACTCGCCCAATACCTCATGGCGTTTCGCGCCTGGTGCAAGCAATGTCTGCCTGGTTGGTGAAAACCCAACGCGCTCCGTCCCGGCATTGTAGGGATGCGAGGGTCTATGGTCATATGACTACGGCCGTGCACAACATGAGTACACCCCCCCCCCCCTAAGAATGTATTGTTGAGAGATACGTACGTGGAGAGCCTCAGAAAAGTTAGACGCAAGCCTGCTGAATGGCTGTGTTCGTCTTTCTACCCACGGAACTGCACGTGCTCCGAGTACCTTGGGTAAATTAAGGAGTATTGAGTATACTTCAGGCCTCGTGTACTCGGGACGGGTTCATACTCCGGGCATATGACTCGTATCGGAGTACGGGTATGACACTTCGATACCTGTATGGATATTTCGGTCCGATACTTATTTGTATCTATATTTGGTCATACTGGTCCTCATACTAAGTGACTCGAGTATTAGGCGCCACGCTACTTAAACTCCACTACTCGGATTCGAGGTATTGTACTCGATACTCGGAGTATACTCGACAGTGGAAGTCGTTAAGAGCATTTTGCATCATCCCGTCATGGTCTGTGTACGGTACGAAAAATCACGATCTCATTACTGGAAGTACGAGAAATTAGGTATTTTCGAGAAAATATTCAGGTATTTTATTGCTATAGCATTGACATCTCGACCAAGTATGGCTCCTACCAGAAGGGTGGAGAAGTGTGTGTTTGAGAGAAGCAGTGACGCCTCTCGAATGATTGAAAGGATAACGGGATGGCCCACAGCCCACTGTGAAAGGCCGTATACGCAGAGAGATGACATACCGGAAGGGAACTGCATCCATCTGGGTACGTTACCACAACGCAATGTGTACACATGCACGGCTACGGCAGTTGATAATCCGTAAAAATAAAACGTATGGAGGTAGCGCAGTCGGCATTCAGACAACACAATCAGCAAATTTTACGTACTATCTCGGGACTGACCCCCCCCCCATGGTCAAACGACTAAGGCAAGCAACAAATGACTACGCCCCCCCCCCCCCCCATGTCATCCTTGTTGCCCTACACGATGAACAGCCCACGGCCTAGGTGCTAAAGACAACAGCGGTGCGCCTCAAATGGGATACCGGATAGTTCCTGACAGGAAGAGCTCCGTCCCGTCAGCAGCATTTCGGCCAAACCGTTTTAACCCTATCGTACCACGCGTTCCAACAAAAACAATCAACTGCCACTCTTTGCGTTTTGCCTAACACATTCTCCGGGAGGAATATTCTCAACCTAAGGTACCCAACCAGTCCAACGCGTTTATGTTATACCGAGTTGGGTTCCCTCTAAACAGCGAGCTGGACAAATGTCATCTACAGGACATTAATTTCGGCAGAGGGAAAATACAATCTATCACTCACTGGTGATACCTATACTTCTGGTACGCCATTTCCGAGGCAAACCGCCATGTGGTGCATTGGCAATCGAAAGATACCAAAGGTAGCTGAACAATCCCAGCAAATGCCGCAGTTGTCTCCGAAACCTTTCAAAACGTGCACTCAGTTTTTACTTGGAATGAGGGGCTCCTCACTGCGCCGTCGGACGAGCTGTGAGAGTCCGCCTTGCTGCGAGCGGCCCCGACCGTGCAAACGAGTCCGTCCTGGAGAGTGCCGTGGTCAGGGCAGTGAGTGGTCTGCTCCCCGTCGAGACCCCAGCGGGCTTTTTCCCGACAACCATCCACTCGGCACCTGGAATTAAAGTAGACAACTTGGCGTCTAACAGGTCGCCCTTGTGGGTGGCGCAAGCAGTGGCCGCATCATCAAATTTTACACCCCAGTTCGGTACTTTAGTGCATCTCTCATGTGAGCAACGACTGATGCGGACGTTTATCATGGTTTCATCAACGTGTAGCTTGCAGTACACAGCCGTCTTGTAACCCTCGACGCTAAAACTTGGAATTCTAGTGTTGTCGTGCGAGCACCGCTTGTATATAACGTTCACCATGCCATCCTTCGCATGGGCTTTGCAGTACGCCGCCACCTTGTTGCCCTCGACATTGAAGCTAGGGTGTCTGGTACAGGAGTCATGCAAGCAACGCTTGAAGTTAACGTTCACCATGTCATCCTTCGCATGGGCCTTGCAGTACGCCACCGTCTTGTTGCCCTTGACATTGAAGGTCGGGTGAATGGTGCAGGACTCATGCGAGCAACGCTTATATCCAACGTTCACCATGCCATCCTTCGCATGTGCGTTGCAGTACGCCGCCACCTTGTTGCCTTCGACATTGAAGCTAGGGGGTCTGGTACAGGAGTCATGCAAGCAACGCTTGGATTTAACGTCAACCATGCCGTCCTTCGCATGGGCCTTGCAGTACGCCGCCGTCTTGTTGCCCTTGACATTGAAGTTCGGGTGTTAGGTGCAGGAGGGATGTGAGCAACGCTTGAGGTTAATGTCCACCATGCCGTCCTCAGCATGTGCGTTGCAGTACTCCGTCGTTGTGGTGCCCTGAAGATTGAAAATCGGGTGTCTGGTGCAGGAGTCATGCGAGCAACGCCTTCTACTAACGATCACCATGTCGCGTTGAGCGTGGCGTTTGCACCACGCTGCTCTGTTGTTACCCACGGCATTGAAGCTCGGCTGTCTCATGCAGGAGTCATGTGAGCCGTTTAGTGCAGAAATCATGCGAACAACACCCTGCGGTGAAGTTTACCATACCCTCTTCAGCATGTTGTTTGCAGTACGCTACCGTCCTGCTGCCTTTGATGTTAAAGCGTGCGCGTTCCGTGCAGGAACCACGTGAACAACGCACCATTGTTGCCGAATACTTCGGCAGTGAACACCTAGAGCAAAACAGGAGGGGGCGTGAAGACAGCAAAAAGGTTTATGGCTGAGCTATTCCACCTACCGTTCGTGGAGTTGTCGGTAAACGAAGGTCGGCAATCTTTCTCTTTAAATCACAATGTCCAAACACTCACCGCGCACGACCCAAACCCCAAAACACGTACATGTTGGTATACACCACTGCCAGCCGTGTATTAGTCGACCACGCGGCCTACCGCGATGTCGTGAACCCGTGGACGGGATGAGAAGATAAAAGAAACAAAATACCGAATACGCACACCCGGGCCAGTACCGTTTTGTCAGAGACCCCCCCTCATAAACCCCACAGGAGGTAAGCCGCACCAATATGGTCACCGTGCACAACTCACAGACGTAGGGGCAGTATCGTTGTCATCAAAGCTCGGATCGTATCGTTGTCATCAACCACCGCCCCTGCAAGGGGCAGCATGCACGCCGAGGCAACCAGCTATCATCTCAGACCATAATGCCTCGTAACATATTACTTAACTTAAATATCCGTGGACTAGTTTCAAGCCACCGGGGATATCCGCAGACCCGTATCGAACCACCGAATACCACGAACGGCCCCCCTATTCGGTGCGCAGCACGATAGGTCCTGAACAACTCATCACCAACTGCCAGGTAAAACGACAAATCACAAATGACGCATACTACAATAGAGGTGCACCATGTTCTTTCTGAACTCCTCGCTTAAGGAGCGTCATACCTCACCGAAAAAATGATTTTGGAGGAAACTAAAAGTGCTGCCGGATGCGAAATCTCATGACCGAGTTGACTCTGAAACATTATTCGTCACAAAAATGAAAGTCCGACGACTTTGGGTTAAGGAGCCTGATCGTTCAGAAAACGATTCGGCCAAAAAGTGCTACCTCTACCGTAGCACGCGTCAAATTCCATACTAAATAATTGCCAAGGAAAAACTGCACCAAAAAGTCCATCCTTTTTTTCTTGGCGAAGTAAAACGGCAATCCCGAATTCTATTATAAATACTTGCTAACGTAAAAACGGCGATCCCAATACCATATCGCTCAATCTCGATTCCAATACAAAGTGTCCTAACCTTTAGAGAGACGGTATTTGCGGGAAGAGCAACATCCGACAAACGTGGCACCTTCAGCCAAAGTACAGAACACCGTTTTTACATAGACACCGTATCGCCCAATAACATCGCCCCCCTGTTCTGCACTCTTTAGGAGAAAAACAACATATATTTGCTGATATAGAAGATTTCAAATCGAAATACAGTCGACTTATGAAGGACACCGCCATCGGAAGTCCTAAAAAAGACAGTAATCTGCTGCATGTAAATTCAAAAGTACTACACGCATCAAAATTGGTTCCCGTGTACGTCGTGTGCAATTGATTATTTCTGCTATCCCTCAGGGACTCCCAAAATGACGCGTTAATTCTCCAAGTACTTGCGAAAACTATTTCATGCATGCCGAACGCTTCGACTATAATCACACAAAAATAAGTGTTGTAAAACCTCCAGAAAAACAAACAAACAGAACAGTGAATGAAGTCAACGAACACTCATCGCAGAGTCACGGTCAAAGCGCAACCGCTCAGTGTGCAACGGTTTGATGACAAAGTCAGAAGGATGGTCTGCGGACCGTACGTGTTAATGTCAACCTCCTCGTTAGACACATGCTGCGGGCACCTGTATCCAAGGAGAGCCCATACACAGATAACAGCGCGCTGAACTGCTCCACCCTAGACAGACCTCCGGTCACTAGCCTTGCGTGCATATTCCGCGTCCACGTACAAGGTATTTTATACACGTACCAACTTGTCTAGGGTTCCCTTCTTGTTGCTCCTAACTGCTGTCTCAGTCCCAATGACTACATAAATTCGATGAGATCAGGTTGCCTCACACGCGAATCGGACAATAGGGTACGGTAGAATTTCATCAACCACCGTCCAACGGAGAAGTACGATCGATACTTCACACAAGGCAAGCGGGATTCAAATGTCTGGCAAAACATCACGATAAGCTGTTCTACCCACCTTCCTTTAAAATATTGTGATTTGCAGGTTGTGGTCGAGCCTTAAATTATATTTGTGGGTTCTACTCGATGTTTGTATCAGCTTGTAGCTGATGCGCGCGTCTGACAAACTCGCTTGCGGACGAGCGATTATGAAACAGGCTATTACAAAAGGCTAACGCGAGGCACTGTTAAGTGGGATCACACGAGAGCTTCAACAGAAGAGAATGTCATGACGGTGACCCAATCTGTTTATTTGGTCGACAGGCAGATCGGACAAGGTGCAAAACAGGAGTTTACTCGTAGAGAAGGCGAGTAGGCCAAGCTAAAACATAAGCCCCCGAATAATACACGACCATTAATTACTCAGTCATCCTCCAGGCATGTCAACTCGCTATCCAGGATTCCTTGCAATCAACCGACATGGAACCGATCGTCGAACCCGCCTAGCTGAACAAATATGAAAATCCCGTTCTAAAACTCAAGCAGGTATTCTCCGTACCTCAAAGATTCACGACATAGCTCAGGCTGCACCGCAAGCTTGTGAGAACGTCTTTTCTCTCCTGTGATATGTAAGCGTGGCTTCGTTGTGCTACCGAAGGATGCTCGCCATGTGGACGAGAACACAGCAGTATAAGGCGTTGTGCCACTTACTGATGTATTAGTAAACACGTGATACCGAATCGATCACAGCGCTACTACTAGATTCGCGCTGGCTGCGTACTGGTGATGTCGTACTCGGGCGAGTTACACGTATCGGATAACGCGGTGATATCAGGCAGAGACGATATGATACTGACTACTGCAGTAGGGAGTGTCGCCTCTAATAACCAAAGTAGCTGACATCGTTGTCAGTCAGTGGGGAGCAGTGGATGTAACCGAACATCTACTCATGTACAACTTGCGCCTTGTGTTTTACTCCAACACACTTTTTATCATCTCATCACAGCAGCTTCACGTTCCATTTACGAAGGTGAAGATTAGCTGTCCCCTTCGTGGTACACAGTTGTGCTGTGATTCTGATGCTGTTCGTGATCTTGAATCAACCGCCGCGCACGTTTACGCTACAACCCTGAACGAATGCTGCCGCTGCTACCACTAAGTATCGATCAAGAACAGAACGGATTTCAAAACAGAATCTACCGGTGAACTGTTTCTGACCTAAAATATTTCCGACGGGATTCATATTTGTCTTTCGTGTTACAGTCTGAGATTTAGTGGTGCTTATATTGCGGCGATCAGCTGGAAAAACTCACCAATGGGTGACATTAAGACGGCATTCTTCCTTCACAATATCGTATGGGGGCGGAAGTACATGGTGTTGGGAAATATAGACGGCATGTGGCGTCAGTCCAAGCGTTTTAAAAACGTGATATTTCTTTAATCGGCGTTGACTACGATTTTCTCTGTTGCTGGCCGTATTATTCGTTGTTGTCTAAAGCGGGTACGTCACGTACCCACGGGAATGCTTTGTATTCATTCCTCGGTTGTTCGGCTCGGCATATGCTCTCCGTGCTTCGATTGGTGAGCATGTCGGCCAGGGGGCTTCGGGTGACTTCAAGGCGAAAGCAAGAAGCAAGGTACTTCGAAGACATACGAGTTTATTAATTTAGGCTTTGGAAAGCGCATACAGGTTCCCTCGTCCAGAGACAACTGTGTAGGGCCCACAGACTGTATGAACTACAAGTCACCTGCAATTACCCTTCTTCGAAGCGGAGCCTATGTTGTATAGCGATAACTGGCTTCGTGATTACGTATGGGGCAGGGGTTTTACATATAACAGATAATTCTTCGACTTCGGGATGAAGAAAAAGTGCGGGATCACTTTCTGACGATATCAAGAAATAATTTGGTTCTGAATTTTGAAATTGAAATTGAAACAGCCCGATAACGGAGTCAAAATCTAAAATCGGCAGTCACGAGACTGGCGAACAGAAGCGCGGTTGAGCCTCTCCGTAGGGTCAAGCGCGTTGTACCGACGCTTAGAGCAGGCGTGTGTCGCATCTATGGTGTCGCACAATAGTTTTGTGGGTCGGTATGTGAGAGAATTGCATATATTTTCTCGAGAACCACGCTACGAGTACGTACGAGTACGAAATCATGTGTTTTTGCATGCATGTTTTCTTTTTGTTCGTCATGAGGCATCATAAAAATCCTTGATGCGCCACGAGTGTGAGCGTATATGTCATCCTCCTGCCTCCAAGCCTACGCTCGTCACTGTCAATATGGCTACCGCTGCTGCTGTAGAGAAAGGGCTCTACGTCTAGACGAGTGTCTTGCCGTGCTGTGTGTGCTGCTGTGCTGTGTGTGCTGCTGTCTGTGCTGTTTGTTGTTGTATAGAAAAGGATAAAATCATAACCCTGAAACTTTATTCCTGGGCGCGGAGGCCGGGCGCGGAAGGAAAATTCACGTGCTCTACGGCGCATGAACTCGCGTCGTCTCTCGGGATGTCTGCTTTAGTACTCCCACCACAACCAAACGGGATAGCTGGTGTATCTATGCTGTGTTGGAAATTAGAGCTAGGCTCGCGTGGAGGCAAAAGCAAACAAGAAGGCACAGCGCTGTGTGCTAAAACTATCTTCCACCCCAGATTCACGACGAAGGGTTGGAGAAATTCTTCACAACAATGGAACAGTTTGTCTAGGTTTTAAAATATCTGTATCTTACTCCCAACCGCAATTTTGCACTGCTCTGGGTGTATAACATATCTGCATCGCCCGTACTCTCTTCAAGTTTAAATTTATTCGACGGCTCGCCTTCTGGTCAGTTGTGTAAATATAAAACACATCGGCAGCAACCACAGCACGATTTACATTTCAACCCACAGCGCTGCGCTTCGGAATTAGGTTGTCTTATGATAGCTTCTTGATAGCAAGTAGAAGCCTAGACTATGAGGGCTTCCTTTCTTTTCGGCAAAATAAAAGGAGCTAGCAGCGCATACGTAAAGGATTAACGCGGGTACGCAGCTCCACCCGCGCCCCTGTCTACTCCTGTTGCTCCTGAAGACTTTGGACGTGAAAAACCTAGTTTGGATGAGCAGGAAACATCAGCCAGACCTGAATGCTGTACGAGTACATGCGTGTCTACAGCAGTAGTGCCACTACTCTATTCAGCTCGTGTTGTTTCAAACACCACACGGTAGTTCCAGCCCACGGCATGTCCTTGCATCCAGGTGCTAGGCGCGTGCGAGGCGCAGTCCTTGGCTAGCTGTATATTTATTGCTGCGTACCACCTACTACCAGGTACCTGGTATCTCACAGCATACTACAGACAACACAGAGATACTCGTAGAATAGAGACAGGATACTGCTACGTATATGTTGATACCAACAAGGAGATCGACGAGAGCAGAGATGCGATGGGATAGATAAGGTGTGGTTATGTGCCCAGAAGGGTCGCCACCACAGCCAGAGAGATACAGTAGATGCTTCCACCTGGCGTGGGTCACGCGTGTATCCCCCTTTGGCTAGACTTATAGGCCCACACACGACCTCGCCGGGTGAGGTATCTCAAAGCATCAGCAAACAAACACAGAGTAGGTAACTCAACGCGTATGGATCTTTATGTACTATTACACGAGTATGAGGTTGGTTGCAGCAGTATTCTGGGAGCACACAGCGAAGAACCGAAGAAGCCTGTCGACCTCCGAACTGCGCATAGAAACACCCCAGGATGTGAGAAATATATGCCGAGTGTTTACGCCTAGCGTCGACCACGCGCGCGTCCGGCTAGAGGCTCCCAAGCGCATTCGTTCGTAGTCACCAGCAATGCGTTGTCGGGTTGAGGTGTTCGATTTGAAGCTGGTCTGAATTTCACAGAGAGAACTAAAAATCAAATTATTTCTTGATTTCGACAGAATGTGATCCCGCACATATTCTTTATCCCGAAGTCGAAGAATTATCTGTTATATAGGGGTGCCAACCCAGAGCAAGACGCAGCTATTCGCGAAAACCGCTTGGGTTGTACGAACTCTTCAGGACCTGCGTCACTCAAGTCGCCATCTAAGCTGCCTTGTGTTTCACTGCACAGGCTCCCCCGGCGAATATGGTTGCCTCGGGATGATAGCATACGTACTACAGCCCCTCGTAGAGCGGCGACCAACGACCAACAAAGTAGCTTCTCGAATGCAGCAAAAGGATTGAGCGTACCCCCAGCAGATACCAGGTGTCACTGAGACTGGTGCAAAAATATACCTGGTAAAGGACTTTGGACATACCGCAAAATGTCGGCATGTCCCTTGTATTTACGACCATACGCCACGAAGGGGGATTAAGGCTTTGGGAAGCAGGGGCACACATCGCACGAAGCGCACTCTCGTTATAAGGAGCACAACCAGGACCGCGACGATTATCTTTTGGGAGGCACAAAGACTTCCTGTAACAGCAGTTACAATATTTTGTTGGAAACAAGAGCTCAATAATGTTGTGAGCTTCACCTGTTCAAGCCCACAGCAGACACGAACGAAGGAGCACAAAAAAGCTAAGCCGCCGTTCCAGAGGGCCTGCTAGCCGAGTGGGAGTAAAGGAGACTTCTGGGAACCAGGTACTAGCTGCCGTAGGGCTCTGCTTGCTTTGTTGAGTATGTCTGTGTGTTTTTCCACATATTTTATTTAAAGACGGGTTTGTTACTAAAAAGGGCGGCGGCATAAAGTCAGGGGATGTGAATAACTCGTTTCCGTCCCCCATCCCCTGATATATCCGCCAACTTTTAAAATAACAAAACCGTCGAATAATTAAAAGCACCCCCGTGGGTACGGTACTCGTGTAGTGTTCTCACTCGTAGACAGCGAGACCCTCCTACCGAAACAGACAGAGGTCTACAGCTGGTAGTGCTTGGTACTTATCTAATCCTGCGTCCCTCCCATTTGGCTGGAGTGCCCGAGCACGACGGTCTACAGTTTTGGAGGAATCACTCGTCGTTGTGCTTCTTCTCCTGTGGACGTGGACGTGAAAGCAGGTGAGACTACTGCTCTATGTACGCTGACAGCATCGGGGCTTGTTTCTCAAAGAAAGAAAACTGATACGTATCGTTGCCCGGGTCTTGCCTTGCTCTTGTTGGTCTAACTGCTATTCGTGCGGCGTGTGGCACTTCTGCCTACTACTGTAAGTACTCTAGTTTCCCTGGCGGCATGGATGGTGGGCGTTCAGTGTTACTCCTTTAAGACGTTACGCCGCCGGTCTGAATCTGATCGTATGTGCCATTTTCAAGGTGTATGCCACGACGCGCATCGCTTAAAAATGAAAGCTACGATATACTCGTACCTATTAGAACAATGCCATGTGTGTGGGAGTGGTGGTAGAATAAACCTCCCGCGTTTGCACCGAGTGTCCGTGCCACTGGCTGCAGCCGTTAACTTTGTATATTACGGTGTAAAGTGTATTTACAACTGGATAGCATCCTTCGACACGGACGGACGTAATTTATGAAAATCGAATCAATTCTTCACGTGTGGGTGTAGTTTTACGCAAGTTTTTGTTTGGGCCTCTACGGTCATATTTATAACGCACCTTTTCTTCGTAACTGTATGACTGATTACCAACACAACGTAGTCAAAACTTTTGTTTACGTTGGCGTGGTGGTATTGGTGGTAGTGCTGGTGGTGGAAGTACGGCGGAAAGGAAAGAGGAGTACTCACTACCGGCTATGTGACTCCAGATCTGAGTTACAAAAGGGAAATAACTGAAGAATTAGGGTAGGACTTGTAGAGCAAAGCCAGGCTGGGTGCCAAGAATACTCCACCTCCGCAGGAAATTGAATTCAGTTTTTCTGGGTAAGACCGATGCCAATGAGAACGAGATCATAAATCTTTGAATTGTTTGTTTTTGTATACTATGTCAGAATCTGTATCTTGTGAGGAACGTCAAATTAGACTTTCTGCTATCAAGAGCTTTTCATGGTTTTTGCGAGAGCTTTCCAATGCAGGTAGTAGTGCATGCAGGGTACGGCTTCGAATAGTTGAAAGGATTTCAAAAACAAAGAAAAAAGTATGGCCAATCTTCGTAGGCTTCGCCAAATCTTGCTCCCTCGTAAACAAATCGTAGCCATTACCTCTGTGAGCTACCGACTTCATTGGAAATATCTTGCAAAAATAATGAAGTAGCCGTGATGTCTGAAAGTGCCGTCTTAAGCTCCCCGCGAGCTATAGCCTCTGAAATTGTGTAAAATGCACCATTTCAGATATTTAAGATCGAGTTCCCATTGGTATCGGATAATAGCCTTTATATTTCCGTGAGGATATGTTGTTCTTCGTATGTTACGCTATTAAAAGTTACGAGTGAATGCAGCGAAAACTGCAACGGTATGCAACGAACGTACGTGATACGTATACCACGAGCATAATGACGGCAGTGACAACCCAATGACAGATGATGATGGCAGTGATCCACTGCAACTCGTCAGGCGGCGGCCGAGAACAGCGCCCTGGCTGGACGCTGTGTTCTTCCCTAACGTATATGTTAAAGTGTATTGCGACTTTGTTTCCGGCATGTCCAACGTCCTTATCTGTAGAATCAGACTGGTATTTGTGATTAACTTTGCCATTTCCAGAAAAACACCTCGTTTGTTGATGGGCCACACACTGTAAGGGGCACATGTTCCTGGTCTGCGTATCACGCCCAGGTAGCGGCACCGAGACAGTCTGGGAAGGGATCAACAAGACGGCCACGATCAGGTTCTGCGATACCATGTGATTGCGATCATTCTCTGTACAATATAATCACAGGGTTTTCCCTAATGGCTGGATTTGGCTTTTGATCGGGCACCTTTATAACGCCCTCCGCGACATCATCACAAACCCAGCCATAACACAAAAACAACGTATCAATTGACAGCAAGAGCAACAGCAAAAGAACTTGCGGTAGGTACCTGGTACGTGTTCAGGGGTGCGGTTGTTGTTCGATGGTGATATATAGGCAGTTAAGTACTATTAATAGAGTTATCCTGTCCTCCCGTTTTGCTGTTCATGTTTTGCGGAGTTCCTCATATGGTTTACCGCGTGCCTTCGTTCACATGTTTCATGTGTGCGGAGGCATACCGATCCGTATGATTTGAGTGGCCTTGCCGTGCGGTGCCGTTGACTACGGATAGAGGGAATCTAACGACTGGTGCACAGTTGAACCGTGCGTTCGCCCTCCGGTCTCACACGAAGAGCTTAATATGCTTAAACATGGCTTCGAACTCGTCTTTTCGTGCAACTCGTCCATATGTTGTATCGGCTATTACGGGGGTCCATAGTAAATAGGACTCACGGTACATACAAAAACCTATATATTGACATATTTTGACCATCAATATTTGGTCCTATATACTATAGTCCCCCGTAACAACGCTGGTGCAAGTGTAGTCCTGCAGTGGTGAAGTCATCGTACGAAGCGGTAAGTGCCCACGTGAAGATTGCAACCGGTCAAAATAGTTCGAGCCAACAGGTCAATCCCTACGGTAGGATAAGTCGCTGGCGAGTCTACTGCAACTGAAAGTGTTGAAGGTTGCCGACGTCCTGTAGTTGTAACACCGGCAGTTTTTCCCACGTGTCGAAATCCTGCGCTTCCGCTGGAAATGCCCCGTCCGTGGTATAGCTCTCAAACCATTCGCTGACACAGCAAGCTTTAATCGTGCTCTCTTACTGCCTTGATTCGAACCCATGACGTAGTAGCAATGGATCTGAATAATACTGCTGCTTGCGGAAAGTTTGAATGGTGAAACGTAAAATACTCCATGAGTAACAGTTGATGATGGCACGCATCACACAACCGACCCCTGTGCAACACTTCGCTCAAGCCATGTATACGAGCTGGTTCAAGCATACCGCCTCACCTTTTGTCAGGCATGAATGCCACATGCGCCACAACTAACATGTCACAAACTTGGTATCATACTGACCGCCATGAGCAGCGAACGAGGGTGAATTCGTACGATTGGTTTTTATTGGCCTAGATTGGCGCTACCGCCTAAAACGTGGCCCGACCAATCACAGGCATGCAAAAGAGCTTAAAAACAGGTAGACGTTTATGTAGCAATTCGTTTTGTATTTTCAGTTTTCTTCTGAACGAGCTGCCTGTAGGTGGTCCAAGGCATTGTTTTTTAAACTTGACGCAAATACACGAAGACCTGACATCGTATTATCCATATCAAGTCATATATACCGCAAAAATCGATTGTACGCTGAAGCTAAGTAGTTGCGAGGCGATGCCGGAATTTACACGTTTACCGCCAAATGGTCAAGATGTTCTGGTCATTTCAAAGATATGAACCCTGAACGTGTGCTACAGTATATGCCCCTGTGGAACTATTGACGAATAGCTTTTGTTTGTTTTTTCCGTCGCCGAACATGCGGGATTCCTAAAGACCCAATTATCGCAAACAACTAAAAGTGAAACAAAAAAAAAAAAAACGTTGATGGGTCGGCAGGGGTTCATGAAACATGTGTGCCAAATTTCAGGGCAAATCTCCGAAAAACCCATGTTAACTTTTTGGCTACTGTATAAATCTGGGATTATATGCTTGAATCAGCCAGGACCTGACCCCATCACCCTCCGGCCTGGCTTGACCACGCGTGCTATGATACGGGTAGCACTTTATTTCCCTTCTAAGGCAATACTTGTGATTGACGGGGCTCCCCATCTGACGATTTGCCTAATGTGGAATTTGTGTTTGTGTGATACAACATGTATCGATATACACCGAAGACTTGGTTCAAACGGAACGCCCTAAACGTTGTTGGGTCAAACGGAACGCCCTAAACGTTGTTAGCAACGAATGCCGCATTTCTACTTGAATGTCATGCGTTTGTATCATACTATCAATAACCGCCATGAACACCGGAAAAGGGTGACATTCCCGGGGGGGGGGGGTTCCTAGGTCTGGCGCTAGCCCCGAAAATGTGCTGCGATTAACCACGGGGGCTCAAAAAGCGGTCAGCAACAGCCATGTGTTTCTACAGGTTTAAATTTTTTTTTGTGCGTTTTTTTTAATGGGTGCGCAGGCTCCAGGCACTCCAAGGCGTGTCTGTAAAACGTTTCCGGCGAAGGTTCCAAGCATTGACTGCGTAGGGCCAATCTTACGTCGTGCTCAACGCAATAGCATATAGTATATGCTTAAACTACGTAATTTCGAGACAATACCGTAGAGTTCGTACCTTTTTCGCAGAAAGCCGCCGTGTGAAGGAGGTAGATCCCCAATGTTTCGCACGTACTCTGTGGGCCCCTGTCGACCCATTGACGAAATTGATTATTTTGATCTTCACCGGGACACAGGGTCCGTATCAAACGGGACAACAAAATTCAATTTGGAAAAAACAAAGCCAAGAACGATTTCATTTCATGACATAAACGTGTTTGGGGAGCTATCGGCAAACGACCTATTACTTGTCACAAATATTCGAACGCTGAAAATGCAACACGCCAAGCAACGCAAAGCTGGTAAACACCGCCAACTGAAAAGGAGAACGGCGGCAAGGGTCGTTGCGTATGCGGCGCTGACAGCATTTTATTATATATTTTTGTTGCGCAGGCTAGTAATCTATTGCGCACAGGATCTCTTGGATGGACGGGGTAGGCCCTCAAACGTCAGCCATGGAGTAGCGTAGACGATACAGCTATGTCGAGCATACCGTTTATGGGGTCGATCGGTCGGTCTTCGTGCCGTTCATCCGACCCAGCTGGTATATCGCTAGCGCTCGAGTCCCCGCCATGATTTGGTTTTGGGGCGCCACTGCCGGGACATTGGTCTGGAGGCGTGTCTGCGACTGTTGTCTTGGTATCATCGCGTGGAGGTCCCGGTTTTATCTTCTCGGCCATGGTCATCGATGTATTCTATGATAGCGGCAGGATGTCCTGGGGGCGTTGAACCACTGTGTATATGCCAAGCCAAGTCGAATCAACTCCCTAATTAGTTTTGATTCGCAACGACATAAGTATTTTGGGGCTTCTTTAGTTTTTCGTCCAAATGAAATTGCATATACCCCGAAACCATACTTTTGGTAACTAGAGGAGACTAGACTTTTACTTTTTTTTCCTTCCTCATTTGATATTGTATTCCGTCGGTATCACGGGCCCTTATCGATTCCTTAAGACCCAAATATCAAACAATACCTAAACTACATATCGGGCGAAAAATAAAAAGAAGATATATCACCGTCCGGGAACGGGTTGACAAGAAGTCACCGTACATGGGTTGAAGAGTGCAGGATATATCCTTTCAAAACGGCGTGGACTCCCGACGCTTGCCTGTTGTTCCCGGATACACCGTGAATGCGCCTAGCGGATCGGCCATGGCATTGTGCATCAGGTTCGCATTTTTATTTCGCCAAGGACGCGTGCTGCGATTGAGGCAGTAGCACGTTTCGGCTGTTTGTTTTTTCTGAGCTATAACGATTGAGCTCTTTAACCCAGATTCGTCGGTTTGTTTAGTCTTAGGGTGTCGCCACATTTTTCACGTTGTACATACAGTCAGGCCATGGGATTATCCGTCTCATACGTAGCGAACTTCAGTTTTCCTCCTTAAAATTCAGTTTTGTTTTGTGTGGGTAAAGTGTAGAACTCCTCAAGTAAGGATCTTCAGAAACAAAATGGTGCGCCTCTGCCGTAGCATGCGCCCAAGGTCAGGCGTTGGATGGGGTCTAGATCTCTGCTCGTACGGACCCTCAGGATATATATATATAGGATATGCGCTTATAATGATTTTCGGCTCCAAGGGCAGGCAAATAGGCTCGTTAGAGGATATGTCTTGGGGCCAACGAAGAACATTAAGGAATTGTGTATGCCAGGATTCGAACCAGCGACGTTCAACATTGCCCCCGAGACGCGAAGATAGCCCGTTTTTTTTATCCGAAGTGTGCGTGTGCGCAATGTAGTCGGGCTTTCGACTTTGAAGACCTCCAACATGTGATCGTTTACCGACAACTCCACGAACGGTATGTGAGATGGCTCAACCGTAGACCTTCTTGCTGTCTTCACGCCCCTTCCTGTTTTGCTCTAGGTGTTCACTGCCGAAGTATTCGGCAACAATGGTGTTTTGCTCGCACGATTCCTGCACTAAACAGCCGAGCTTCAACATCAAAGGCAGCAGAACGGCGGCGTACTGCAAACTACATGCTGAAGATGGCATGGTAAACTGCAGTGCGTGGCGTTGCTCACATGACTCCTGCATGAAACAGCCGAGCTTTAATGTCGTGGGTAGCAACAAGGCCGCGTGGTGCAAGTGCCACGCGCAATACGGTATGGTGGTCGTTGGTAGAAGGCGTTGCTCGCATGACTCCTGCATTAGACGACCGGTTTTCAATGACGAGGGTACAACGGTGCCGGCGTACTGCAAAGCACATGCTAAGGACGGCATGGTGGACGTAGAAAGCAAGCGTTGCTCACGTGACTCCTGCACTGGACGCGCATACTTCAACATCAAAGGCAGCAAGACGCCGGCATACTGCAAGCAACATTGTGAAGATGGCATGGTAAACTGCAAAACAAGGCGTTGCTCACATGACTCCTGCTCGAAACAGCCGACCTTCAATGTCGAGGGTAGCAACAAGGCGGCGTGGTGCAGACGCCACGCTCAAAGCGGTATGGTCGTCGTTGGTGGAAGACGTTGCTCGCATGACTCCTGTACTAAACGGCCGACTTTTAATGTCGAGGGTACAACGCCGCCGGCGTACTGCAAAGCACATGCTAAGAACGGCATGGTGAACGTTACACGCAAGAATTGCGCATATGGTAGGTGCAGTAGATTCGCGTGCTTCAAGGACGAAGGTAGCAAAACGGCGGCGTACTGCAGGCAACATGCTGAGAACGGAATGGTGGACGTTAGAAGAGGGCGTTGCTCGCATGACTCCTGCACTAGACAACCGTGTTTTAATGTTGCGGGTAGAAAGACGGCGGTGTACTGCAAGCTACATGCTAAGGACGGCATGGTGAACGTCCGCAACAGGCGTTGCTCACATGACGGATGCACTGGGATACCGAGCTGGGGTGTAAACCACGATGACCTGGCCACTGCTTGCGCCAGCCACAAGGGCGATCTGTTGGGTGACCACGTGGTCTACTTCAATGCAAGGTGCCGATTGCATGGTTGTAGGAAAAACGCCCGCTGGGGTCTCGACGGGGAGCAGGCCACCCACTGCCCTTACCACGGCACTCTCCAGGACGGGCTCGTTTGCACTGTCGGGACCGCTCGCAGCGAGACAGACTCTCATAGACCGTCCTACGGTGCAGCGAGGAGCCCCTCATTCCGCGTAAAAACTGAGTGCGCATTTTGAAAGGTTTCGAATACAACTGGGGTATTGTTTAGGATTGTTTAGGTACCCTTAATAGCTCTCGATTGCGAGTGCACCACGTGGCGTTTCGCCTCGGGAGTACCGTACCAGAAGTATAGTTATCAGCAGTGAGTGATAGATTGTATCTCTCCTTTGCCAATACCAATGTCCTGTAGATCACTTTTCTTCAGTTCGCTGTTTAGAGGGTAGGGAACCCAACTCGGTATAAGATAAACGTATTGGACTGGTTGGGTACCTTATGTTAGGGATACCCCTCGAGCAATCCCACGGTAGGGGTACCACTGTTTGGCTCAATATTTTCTGACCGGCGGAGCTCCTCACGTGAGTAACCACCGGATACTATCATTATTTTACTGGTACGTTTGTTTTTGGACTACCGTATAGGAAGGCTTGATCGGGTTGCGCGAACGAATGTCTCCGAAGTCATGTTTCGGATGAGATATTGAGCTCCTCATGTGAGGAGCTCAGAAAATTCGGCTGCTCCCCTACCGTGGGATGACTCCCTCCCCGAAAATGTGTTAGGCAAAAAGGAGAGAGTGGCAGTTGTTTATTATCTTGGGACGCGTGGTACGATAAGTTAGAACGGTTGGGTCGAAATAGTGATGACGGAACGGAGCTCCTCCTCTCAGGAACTATCCGGTATACCATTTGGGGTGCACGGCTGCTTTCATTCGCAACTAGGTCGGGGGGTTGTTCATCGTGTAGGGCAACAAGGACGACATTGGGGGGGGGGGGGGGGTACTCATATCGTGCACGGCCGTAGTCGTATGACCATAGACCCTCGCATCCTTACAATGCCGGGACGGAGCAGGTTGGGTCTTCACCAACCAGGAGACATTGCTTGCACCAAGCGCGACGAAGCGCCGTGAGGTATTGGGCGAGTCGCATGGAGGGTGAGCTGCATCCTGCTAAGCACCGCCTCGCGCTCGAGGCGGACTTGCATCATGGAACGACAGCCTCCAATGAATTGTTTAATATCTGGTGTGGCCACTTCAGAGACAGCAATGGGTATCACTACGTATCTGCCTCAGTGGTGCCTTACCATGTCACACATACGTGATACGATCATTTCCCCTTGTGCGGAGATAAGGTTCCACACCCCGCACAAATGATCTACACGAACCGCCGCCTTGGGTAGACCGCCAAAAAAAACAAGCAAAAAACGGACCCTGGTTGTCAGCTCACGCAGTGAGAGGCTGTTTTACAGCGTCGTGCCAGGACGACGCCAACCCAACCGATAATATATAACATATTTATGATACGGGAGAGAGAGGGGGGAGGGGCGCTTACTCGCATTCCTACGGTGTGTAGCAAGACTCTCGAGGCTGGAAAGGGGGAGTCCAAATTACTTCGGAAGCGTCCTAGATCCTGGCGGATGTTTGGAGGGAGCCTCGCTTTTTTGTCCTCTTTGTTGTGGGCTTTAGTGGGTTTCAAGGTCAGGGTTYCCACTCAGGGTGGATGTTGGGGCATCCCCTTATCCCTTCGATCATTCGAGAGGCGTTACTGCTGCTCTCAAACAGACAGTTCCCGGCCCTTCTGGCAGGAGCCATAATTGGTCGAGATGCCAATGATATTGCAATGAACACCGTACCTACCACGTGTGAGCGGTCCGACATACACATCAAGAGACATCCTTAACGTAAATGGTTGGGCACTGTCTGCACTTATCATACATTCCTGGTCGCATTATGTGCAATGCACGCGGGATGCTACACATTTTTGGCACTCTTCGAAGCTTTGCACGGTGAGGTGTATGTCAAACAAAAATGGTGGGTATGTCATGGGTGAGGAGCGCGTATATCAAACGCTAGACGCGATGTAAGAGGCTATATACGACACTCACGCAGTGTGGGGTCACTCCTATTGTTTTCACTGCCATCTTGACATGAACTTTATAATGCGGCCTTGCACGTGTTAATTTGGTCGTGCTCAATCGGCCTGTGTCAGTATCGACACTGCTTGTTCAATCAACACTGTACGCCCATATTCGTCGTGGGGAGCGGGGGGGGGGGGGGGCGCTCATGTCGTGCACCGCCGTGGGGGGGAGGTAAACCCCTGTATCTCGCCGGCAAAAACAAATGTGCGCGTCCCCCGTATAGTCTCAACAGCCTTCTACCGGCCGGAATAGCCGCGTAACTACAGTAAATATAATCTTCCCGTTTTTATCTTTCGTGCAACAGCAGTGCCCATAGTGATGACATTCCAAACCAGATATGGTTGCCGTGTGTCCTGGTTCGCATGGCCGAGCTTTGGGTTATTAAGTTACATGAATGTATAGCCGCGCGCACGCATCCCCTCCTGCGGTATCAACAAAGTACAGTCTGTAGTGTGGCTTCATCTGGAGTGTGTGGTGTATCAGACGGTGCTGCATGGGGCAACTGAAAGCACGTCCAAACAAGTTTTGAACAAGGCCCTGCTGTCCACACAACAATTAGCTGAGTTGAATTTGATGCGCGTGGGTTTCAGCGCGTTGTAGAAGCATTTTAGGGAAAACCCCCAATACTACTGCAGTGTCAGTCGAAACTAGGGGGAATTTTCTGCCTTGGCGCTCTCTCTATAGATGTACCCCGTTTGGAACCAAAAAGTGCGGATAACGTGCTTACTCTCACAGACCCGTCACCCTCCTACCGCGCCTCGCGGCAATCAAGTGCTCCATTATATGGTCTCCCGAAGAAGCAGCACAAACCAGTCCACCCATAAAGTA
The DNA here is from genome assembly GCA_008828725.1 of Saccharina japonica. Lineage (NCBI taxonomy): Eukaryota > Phaeophyceae > Laminariales > Laminariaceae > Saccharina > Saccharina japonica. The sequence continues at coordinate 350,247 of MEHQ01000249.1, forward strand.
TTGTTGGACTGTACCCGTTAGCTGCGACTAAGTACGTACGATAGCGCAGCTGAGCGGCGTTCCCGCTCAATGCTGTTACGCTCCCTCCCCGCGGAGCCCCCCACCCCCGACATGCATTCCTTAGTAGTTGCCCTCTTTACACACCGTCCACTCATACAGTATGTTGCTGCAGGCTGGTTCAAATATTTCCCCCCAAATATACTCAGGAGCCGATGTCCCCGTCGCGTTCGGAGATAAGCCCTGCTATTTGGCGCACATGTTCTATGAAGCCGTGTTGACCCGTTAACGGGTTCGCTATATTTTATGTCGCCAGACATTTTGATTTTCGTTTTTGTTTTGAGATTATGGGTATCAAATGTTCGGCGACGAAAAACAAACACAAAAATAAACCGTGCAGGGGCACATAGAACACGTGTCCAAATAGTTCAGGACTTATATCCGAAAAACGGCGTGGAGATTTGGACGTTTGTGCGGTAAAAGTGCGAAAATAGGCCTTGCCTCGTATATACATACTTCCAGCACAATACGGTAAACATTACTTGATGCTGATCACGAACAGTCAGATCTTCGAATATGTTACGTGAAACGTTTTGCCAACATGCCTTGGACCACTTGGAAGCGGCTCGCTCAGCAATCAAATGGAGGGGGGGGGAGGTTATTCCTACGGAACCGCCTGCCTATTGGTGACCTCTTTGAAGGCCTGTGGTTGGTCGGGCTACAGTTTCGGATGTAGCCCAGTCCTACTGCCTTAAAAACAAACTGGCGATGTCGCCCTTTTCCAACTGGTCGTGGCGGTCGGTGTGCTACCGAACATTTGATATCTGAGTTGATATAGCATGCAGCATTCGTGGCTGACGAAATTCAAGGCGTTACGCTCGAACCGTGACAGTTGAGTTGCTATGACATGCGGCATTCATGGCTGACGACATTTGACGCGTTATGCTTGAACCAGCTCGTTGTACTACCTTTTTCTGCTCGATTCAATGGTTACTTTGTTTAGGGCTGGATTTATACAAACAAAAAACATTCGTACAAGAGGGTCGATACTTTAGCCCCAACTAAATTCAGGGCTAGGTGAGCCAGCAAAGGGCCTATACTGTACGGACGCTACATGCGAAAGAGATCGCACGCCAGCGAGGACACGAAGGCAGCAGACTACATCGGGAATCTCTGCGAGTTTCTCCCATCCGTGAGATCGGATGCGCACGACATCGACGGCAGCTTTCGTTCGCTTTATGTGTCTCTTATGTTTCTCTCATGCTGCCTCGCGAGGTGTGCCTGCCATCTATACGCACACGCCTCGCTGTTGAAGCTGTATTATGTGCGGCTACAGCATCGTGTCGCGTGAAGCTTTCCGTGTAAATAGATATCCACGCCACGCTATTGCTGTGCGATAATGCCCCGCTGCGATTGAGTAGATGTAAACGAATGGTCTAAAACCAAGACCGGTCGTCCTCGTTATTTCTTTCTTTTGGGGGCGTGTTACGGCGCTTGGAGGTTGGTCAAAGGGCCCCTATTGGTCAAAGTTTGAAACTCGCATTCTCTAATCCAAAATAGAATAATAATGCACAGCGCACAGGGCATCTAGGCAGACCCCGCGTCGTTTTTCATGGTGGCGAGCTAATATGAACATCCGCTCTGGTATGGCGTCAGTGTTGGGGGATAGCTTAACGGGAAATATGCGAGGGTCGTGCATGGCGTGAAACGTTTGGGGATGGACAGCCGGAACGAGTGACGAGATTCCACGATGGAGGAGGAGGAGGAGGAGGAGGGTGTATTAAACCTGGTGTGTGTATGTGTTTTTTTCTCGTGTGAGAACGAGTGTCTGAGTGCGGCACATCCGTCCCCATCAACTTCTTCTTAAGACCCTAGAAAGGAATCCCCAATTCGTCTCGTGTTCCCGTTCGGGAGAACACGCATTATTCTCCTCGGCCTCCGTAGATCGACCGACGAAACGTCTACAGTAGTATCAAGACTTTTGCGGCGAGTAAATGACCCATGCTGCGATAGAGGTAGCACTATTTGGCTGAAAACGTTTCCGACTGAAGGGGTAGCACTATTTGGGGACGAATGCTACGATAGCGGTGCACCGTGATTTTTCTGAGCTCCTCCCTTGAGGAGCTCCATACTTCACCCGAAAAACGGTTTTGGAGGAAACCAAAAGTGCTACCGACCAACAATCCCATGAGCTACGAGTATACTATCGAAAATATGGCAACAAAATAATGAAAGTCCGACGAATTTGGGTTAAGGAGCCCGATCATTCAGAAAAAAAAATCAGCCAAAAGTGCTACCTCTATCGTAGCACCCGTCTTGGCCCCTTAACGTTAAATTGTCGGAATTCCATTTTTTGTGTTGCGAGTTTTTTCGTTGTTTCGTTAGGCCATGGTGGTACTGTTCCTCGGTTAGGGCCCATATTAACGAGTACGAAATAAATTCAATTTGTTGGGAAAAAATAAAAATAAAAATACTCTCTTCATTGGTCAACACACGCACCAGCACCCCCCCCCCCCCCCCCCCCCCCCCCCAGACCCTAATATTTGGTGCTGGTGCGCGCGTGTTGACCAATGAAAAGCGGATTTGATTATTATTTTTTCGTTTCCAAATTGATTTTAGTTTTTCTTCGTTAAAACGGGCCCTTATTAGCGCTATTTCCCCTCTCCAAAATCATTTTTTGGGTGAGGTACATATAGAGCTCTTCGAGTGACCACCCCTCAGGAACAAAAACATAGTGCACCGTTATCGTAGCCTTCCAACAGATTCGTCAAATCCAACGACGCGTGCTACGGTAGAGGAAGCACTTTTTGGGTGAAACGGTTTCTGAACGATCGATTAAAGGCTCCTTAACCCAAACTCGTTGTTCTTGTGTTGCAACATTGTTCCTACTAGATTCAGGTCATGGAAGATTTCGTCGGGTAGCACTTTTATTTTCCGCTAAAACCGTTTTTTCACAGAGTGGTATGGAGCTCCTCAAGTTAGGAGCTCTCAGAAAAAATATGGTGCACCTCTATCGGATCATTCGTCCAACAGTGATCATAGATTCATGTCTCCGTCTTTCCCGCAACATCCGGTACCCCATCTTGACAGCGCCGCGTGCTGGTACTCGTAGCGTTTCACCATTTTCGTGAGGAGGCTCGTCGGTTGGGGAACGCTTATACCCCATAACTAACAAGCCGGTTGGTTTACGAACAATGGGCCACCATACCCAAGGGACACCCCCTGGCATGACCGATTGAAAGAGAAAACGATGCAGGGTACAGTAGTTGTTGGGCTGAGGATCCCCGTCAACGGAAATAGTTTTGGCCCAAACGTGGAGCCCCTATAGGGGCAACACCCCTCCTGTCAGCTTCGAAATATCGTTCAGTGCTGGCAACCGTCTGCTACTTGTCCAGCAACATCACCCACGAGGTAAACGCCCAACCTACGCTACGCCACCAGTATAGGTTAATTTCATCATGCCGAAATAGGATCGTGAGGCTCCAAACCAGTGAGATAGTAAGCAACCCCCACGAAGACGAAGAGACCTTGGGCAGCCGCCAAAGACTGCCTACACCATTGATTGGTACATGCGGATCGCTGTAGTATAACACGCTAAGGAAATGGTGCTAAGTTGGGCACTCGCAAGCGCAAGCCAACAGAGATAGCTGAACTTCCGCCACTCAAACAGCCCCGAAACACTGGGCAAAGAGTTTTAGAACAAACACTCTGCTTTAACGCAACGCGGAGTAAGGATGCAATTCGTACGCATGATATAACTACAGTATATACAACACGTAAGCGTACGCTTCACACTAGTATGTGCACGGGTATAAGTGAGTACGACGCGGGTACAATCACGAGCACGAGTGATTGGTAGTTTTTCATCGATCGCTGTACCAAGGTGCTAACCATTTTTTTGTGAGAATAGTCTACAAACAAGCAAGATGCAAGCCATCTATATACCTACTGATTTCCCATACTGCCCTGGCCGTTAATACTATACCCGTTCAGGATCTGGTGCGAAAATAAACTCTGGGCCAGATTGATTATGAACTCCCGGCATTCTTTGAAAGTCTCGCGGACACACCCACACAACGGAGGGCAGTACCTGTCGTCAAAGGCTCCACACACACAAACACACAAGAGTCGTCCCACGGTAGGGGCGCAGCAGAATTGTCTGAGCTCCTCACATGAGGAGCTCAATACCTCACCCGAAACATGACTTCGGAAACATTCGCTCGCGCAACCCGACCAGACCTCCCAATGCGGTAGTCCGAAAACAAATATACCAGTGAAATATTGCTGGCATCCGGTGGTTACTCACGTGAGGAACACAACCGGTCAGAAAGTGTTGAGCCTAAAAGTGGCACCCCTACCGTGGGATTGCTCACAAACCACACAGGCGTGAGCCGTACCTTACCATCACGCTCCACCCTCACATGTACGAACAATACGGACAGGGATCTTCGTATCAAAGCCCGGGTCGTATCATGTTATCATCAGCGACTGCTTCGCGGAGCAACTCATGTCCACAAAAAAGACAAAACATCCCAGAACATCCACCCCCATATATATGCTAACAGGGATCTTCGTATAAAATCCCGGGTCGTATCTTGTTGTCATCAGAGGGTGCTCCGCGGAGCAGCCCATGGCCACAGACGACAAAATATCCCAGAAGTTCCATATCATATACATACTTCCTCGCAATATGTCCGAAACCCCAGTATCTGCTGTGCCAGGAATCTCTCATCCGCAGTATGGGGTTTCCTCCCATTATTTACGTGCTGTTGGTTATGCGGCTCAGCAGGGGGGGGCTAGTCTTATGATTGCTTCCTGGGAGTCCTGTGGCCGTCCGGGATTAGGATCACGATAAATGGTGGTGCTTCACTCCGAAGATCTATTCGTAAACGTTTGATTTCCCGCGCCTTTTGTGTGCGGGCGTATAGTCTACAGTCTTGGTCCCTGAGCCCGTACCGCGCACGCGATCACGACAACGGCCAGTATCCTCTTTCTGTAATCCTACTGATGATTGCGATACAAGGGACCCCGTGGTGAGCGCATACAGCATCCCCCGCGTGCATCGTCTGAGCCTCCTCCTCCTCCCCCTCCTCCTCCTCCCCCTCCTCACCCTTGGTGCGAGGGCACCCCGCCAGCACCAACAACAACACCTCCTCCGCTACCGCTGTCCCCCGGCGGGGGACACAACAACACGCACGAGAACGAACATACCGAAGAGTTAGTCAGCACCGCCGCGCAGAACTCGAGCCCCGCGGCCGGGTTCCCTGCCCGGGGCCCGGCCGGCCACCGCACGGGAACCTTCCAGACCCGTATCTCCCCCCCCGTTCCCACCGACACGACCCAGTCACACGATCGCGGCGGCCGCGGCGGCGGCGGCGCATCGGTGAGATGATGCGCGGCGGCAGCAGCAGCAGCAGCAGCGCCGCCATAGGAGGGCCCGGAAGAGCACGATGGCATTGCTGTCGGGGGGGAAGATGTTTCTTGTACCCGCTGGATGGCGACGACAGGCCCCCTGTGGGCCGCTTTATCCTCCCACAGAAGAGGGCTGATGTTTTAGTTTTTTAGTTTAGAGAGGGATGGGTTGGGGCGAGAGGGTGCGGGCAAGAATTGAGAGAGGGGGGGG